>CM064351.1:13496133-13560043 GCA_032595735.1 Pelochelys cantorii | reverse complement strand
CCCATTGGGCTAGCCAGTTCTCCCAACCCGGGACTGGATCAGTCCCCTCTCTTGGAAAGGCCCCACATTCCATTGTCTTTCTGGCTGAGACTGGGAGGTTGAACCCAAGGCTCCATGTTCCTTGGTTTAAGCTGAGGCATTGACGAGATGCCCTGCTGGGTGGGGAGTGGCAGAGTGGGGGCTAGAACTGAAGGGACAGAACCAGATGGGGCAAGAGAGAGATTTTCCTGCTGAGGGACAAGCCCTTTCCTAATGCTGAATGTCAGGAGACGCTTTTGTGGGGAGGCCACAGGGATGTTACATGGGTCCTGATGGCAGGGGAGATGTTTGCTGGACAGTCTGTCCACTACACTCAGCTCCACAGGATGGGGAAGTTCTGTTGCAGAGATACAAACCAAGACAAATCTGCACAGTTGCAATTACAGGCTTGGACACTGGACACCAGCATTAATGTGTGACATGGGTTAAATAAGGAGAGAAGATAGGAGAGGTAACATTGTTTATTGGACCAACACAGGTCAGATGGAGTTTTCCATTGGGATTGGTGCAAAGTGCCATCTAGTGCAGTGTTTCTCAACCTTTTTTTGTAAAAAAAATTAGAAGTACCCGCAGTACCTCCTTTTTTGAGACACACATTTTTTTCCTACCATTGCAACAAATTTGTTTAAAGAACTTAATCGTAGCTGGGTGGGCAATGACATTTTGGGGTGTAAAAAGTACAAAAATAATAAAAAGCTGTAAAATGTAAAACAAAAATTCAGTTTTCTCCAAATTTCAGTTATGTTGATGTACTCCTCACCCCCGCTCTCCCCCCAACTCCCCCATCCCCAGGCTTCTCTCAGGTACCCCTAGGGGTCCTCGTACCACTGGTTGAGAAACACTGATTCCTGTAGTGGAAGGGTGGGGTCTGCACCAGGTCACTCACAGCCCACTGCCCAGCATAGCAACCAGCAAGGTACCCCCCACTACATCACAGACAGACAGACTGATTACTCCCAGGACTCACTGGGAGCTGAACAGATCTCCTGGCTGCTGAGACTCAGCATTGGGAACAGAAAGGTGCCGTTTGGTTAGTGCTGGAAATAAAATCCCCCTTTTTCTGAAGACCCACTTCAGAAACAAAACCTGACTTTGACAAACAGAGACATAATTTCCTGATTCCTGTTTTTGTAAAGAAGCAAATGTGTGAGGATGTTAGAGCCGGGGCGGGGCGGGGCAGGGCAGATCCCTGGCACACACAGACCTCAGCTGAGCTGGGGCTGCCTTTCCCTTCAGCTCTCTAGAAGGCCAGATCCTCAGCTGGTGTAAATCAGCATTGACTCCAGTGTAGTGACACTGATTTACACCAGCTGGAGGTCTGGCCCAGCAGCTCTCACACTCAGGCTATGTCTACACTACATCCTTTTTGTGCAAGAAGCCTGTTACACAAGAGTTTTTGCACAAAAACTTATTGCACAAGAGCACGTCTACACCTCAAAGCACATCACAAAAGCCATGTGCTTTTGCATAAGAGAACATCCACACCACATGGATGCTCTTGCACAAGAAATCTCTGATGGCCATTCACAGAATGGCCCTCAGAGCACCTATGCTTTTTCCCACAGGGGTTTTTTGCACAAGAAACGTCTGGAGTCTGGAACATCCATACTTGCCTTCTTGCCATCCACGCACACCTACCCACACAAATCTCCTTACCAGTGACACTGAGGCGTTGGGCAGGGCTGACCTGGGATCTCTTAACCTGGTTTTTGCTGTCCTTGATTACATACAAACAGGCATAATTCCCAGCACTGCCCTCGGTCACCACATGGTTATAGTCGTAGGTGGTTTTCTCCACTGAGACTTTCTTAGATGAAACCTCTTCCCCGTCCTTGCAGAACACGATGTGGGTGGCCAGGTACTGAGAGAACATGGAGCACCTAAGCTGCATGGAATCCCCTGGCTGGGCCATCGTTGAGCTCAGGTAGAGGATGGGGGCAGGGAGATCACCTGGGAAGGGAATGGGTCAGAGCTGTCAGTGGGGCATTGCTGGTGCCTGATGCTGTCAGTGGGGCAGGAGGTAAACGGCAGGGGGGCTGGGCTGTGTCTCAGATGTAGGCTCTGATCACAGCCTAGCTGGGCAGATGGGGGAGGGGGACGAGCTCTCTCTAGAGCTCAGGGGCTTCATTCCCTGGGACCACTAGGGTTGCAGAAGAGCCACAGGGCTGGGCTCCCATTGCCTGGTGCTGCACAGTGCCATACAACCAGGGGCCTTGGTGTGGGCACCCACTGACCCAGCTGGAGCAGTACAGCCAGGAGAGACAGGTAACCCCCTCAGTGAGGGCAGCCACTGGCTGTTGGGGGCTGTCTAGGTACAGGCTCTGGGTGGATGTTTGGATGCAGGGGTGCTCAGGGCTACAGCAGGAACATGGCATGCAGAAGGGTTCAGGTGGCTCCTGGTTGGTGGTACAGTGGGGTAAGGCAGGCTCACCCCTGTACCTAGAACCCCTCCTACATCCCAACTGCTTGCCCCATGCTCAGCTCAGAGACCCTCTCGCACTCCAAATCCCTTCATCCAAGACCAGAGCCTGCACCTTAACCCGCTGCCCCTGCCTAGTGAAAGTGAGGCAGGATGGGGGAAAGAGGGAGGATGGAGTGAGCAGGGGTGGGGCCTCAGAGAAAGGACACAAAGGAGGCGGGGCGAGGGTGTTTGGTTTTGAGGTAGATCTTGGATCTTGGATTGCATTTAAATTCAAAAAGCGATCTCATGCTTAAAAAGGTTGGAGACCACGGAGTTAGCTGATCTCAGAGAGTGACTCATCTGGGCTAGATTCTGTTTCACTTCCCAAAGGCCCCAAACCTCACAACAGTCAGGGCAGAATTAGACCCATCTCCCCAGCCCTAAAGGGGTTATTGATGGTGTCAGATGCTGCAGGACATGAGTGTGTCTGGTTGCTGCTCAGAAAGGGGAAGGGAGAGGAGAGTCAGTGCTGTGGACAATGACTCCTGCTCAGCAACTCTCTGCACACATAGTCTGGCTGCTCTGTGCAGCTCTGGGGGGAGGGAACCACAGGATGAGCTGACAGCACCCTGAGCCTTGGCAGAGTCCCCTGTGCAGATGCCTCTCCCCCCACCCCCGCTCACACAATGTTATTTTTGGCCTCACATGTTCACCTGCCTTATTCTCACTCTCTCTGTTCTCGTGAGGTTTCCAGGGGAGTTCATTTTCATAGACGTACATATCAAGAAACCAATGGGCCCATCTAGTCCGACCGTCTACCCAGCCCAGGCCAGAGAGCCTCCCGCAGGGATCCCTGCACTGAGCTGCTAACTGCTGGCTGAGCTAGAGACTGTCTGGCAGAAAGAGATGCTCCCCTCCAAGCCAGCTCCCTTTTCTAAGCACTACGGTGGCTGCAGCTGATCAGAGGCACAAGAGGTCATCAAGGGAAAGGGAGATGCTGGACTGGGGCAGAGCAAGAGGAGATGGGCCCTGAGGTTTAGCTCCAGCTGTGGGTCCGAATCTGGACAACCCCAGACTGTGGAGATAGATTTGGTATTGCAACTTGGGCTTATGACTGAGACAGTGCCATGCCACAGTTAGGATGTAAATTCCCTCCAAAATAATCCAGGGCCCTGCAATGAGGCAAGACTGAGTATACCAGACCATCCCTGAAGCAGGGGATTTGTCCAACCTGTTCTTAACCTCTGACAATGAGGATTCCACAACCTTCCTTGATAGTATCTTCCAGGCTATGTCTACATTGTGCATTCTTGCACAAGAAGATATGCAAATGAGGTGAGGTGATGAATATCGCCGAGCTTCATTTGCATACCTAATGAGCTGCCATTTTTGGCTCATTCTCACCATTCTCATGTAAAAATTAATTAGAATAATAAAATATTTAATATAGAAACTCCCCAAGATAATGACTTCTCAAAATAGCAACAACACGAGATAATGAACTTGGCAAATAATGCATCTGAAAACAACTTTGCCTACTAGGAAACATATTTATATAAGTTTCCCAGTCACAAATCTAACATTCTGGAGCAATGTCACTAAAACATAGTCCAACAAACAAATGTGCCCCTCACTTTCCCCTCCACCACACCCACACTCACAGTTATTGTTCTTGGTCAACGGAGCCTCAGAGTTCAGAGGTGCTTTCATGTGTGCTCACCTCCCATGTGCCGGAGAAGATACCTTGCTTGTTCCTTCAGCCACTTACCACTCGCTGTAGCCACTGTTGTCGGTTGTACCACAGCTCACTCCACCACTCTGTTGTCAATGGGCTCACACGATCACCTTTTGCTGCCACCTGCCACGGTGACCTCTGGAAGCTGGACTTTTGAGGTTCTAGCTCTCAGTGAGGGAACCTCACTGCTAGTGCAGGCTGGGCTGTTTCTCTCACAAACCTCCAGAAGGTCTGAGCACTTAGATCCGATGATAAGGGATTTCAACTCTAGAGGTCACTTAACAAAAGACTCTCTATGGAGCCTACTCAGCTCTGTCTTTAAATAATGGAGAAAGGCCGGTCAAATAGTATTTGTAATTCTTAGGCAGACCATCAAGCAAAACACCTTTCTCTTCACCTGGCTCAGGCATCGAAATCCCCTGCTTAGCCATGCAGTCCAACTGAAGGAGAGACCCTCAGGTAGGACATCCTAAGTACAGTTTTGTAGCCCTTTATTCATACAAGGATAACAACATTTCATCACCCCAGCATTCAAATGATTTGCAACCCAACTCAGCCAGAATTGATCACTGGCAACACAGCGATGTAACTAGTTGACAATTGGGGTGCTGGTGGGGAAATTCATGAAGGGTGCATACCCTCCTGGAGATATTCCTGGCATTCACTACCCCAGCACATTTTATTGTAAAAAGAGTTGTTTGCAGTGTTGGAGCCGTGCAGGTCCCAGGACAGCAGAGCCATGCAGCTGGAAAGCATCTCTCGCCCCAGCAGATGGTTCAATAGAAGCTTTGACCTCACCTGCTCTGCCTGGCTAATAAAACCCAGACACGCCCACAGCCTGGGCCCGGCAGCCCCTGGGCCAGCTGGGCTCCAGGCCGGCTCCCAGAGCTGGGGAGTTTGCTCAGGGCCTCTCCAGCGCGGGCGCCTCAGCAGGCAGAGCCTGCCTGGTCTCCATGCTCGCTCGGGCGTCTGGCCGCAGCTGGGCACTGCCAGCGTCACCCACGTGTTGCATTGCAGGGCGCGGGGACATCATTAGGGGAGCAAATAGCCAGGCGCTCCGTGGCCCTTTGGTCCATGGGCTGGAGACTGGCTGGAGCCTGGGGGGGCCCTGCTGTGACAGGCTGAACCCCCGAGCACTGGGTGCAGCGAGTGCGGGGGATGGGCTGGAGCCGCCGGCAGCGACTTGGGAACCTGCTGTGGGTGGAGGGGCCTGGCAAGTGGAGTCAGTGACGAGCCCATCAAGGGGGGAAATGGTCCAAATGCCACCTGGGGGGATGGGAGGAACCCAACTGTCACCTGAGGAGGGATGGGTGGTGAAATTAGGGTTATTAGGGAGGCTACTGCCCCGTAACAGGTTTCCATCCTATCTAGGGAGGGATTAAAAGAGCTATGTGGGAAGGGTCAGGAAAGGTCTTCAGAGGGAGACAGTGAGAGGAGGTAGGGGAGGAAGAACATAGGCAAACAACACAGGAATGCAGGGGCAAGATTAGAAAGGCAAAGGCACAAAATGAGCTCAAACTAGCTACGGGAATAAAGGGAAACAAGAAGACTTTTTAGAAATACATTAGAAGCAAGAGGAAGACCAAGGACAGGGTAGGCCCACTGGTCAGTGAGGAGGGAGAAACAGTAACAGGAAACTTGGAAATGGCAGAGATGCTTAATGACTTCTTTGTTTCGGTCTTCACCGAGAAGTCTGAAGGAATGCCTAACATAGGGAATGCTAGTGGGAAGGGGGTAGGTTTAGAAGATAAAATAAAAAAAGAACAAGTTAAAAATCACCTAGAAAAGTTAGATGCCTGCAAGTCACCAGGGCCTGACAAAATGCATCCTAGAATACTCAAGGAGCTGATAGAGGAGGTATCTGAGCCTCTAGCTATCATCAGTGGAAAATCATGGGAGACAGGAGAGATTCCAGAAGACTGGAAAAGGGCAAATATAGTGCCCATTTATAAAAAGGGAAATAAGAACAACCCAGGAAACTACAGACCAGTTCGTTTAACTTCTGTGCCAGGGAAGATAATGGAGTAGGTAATTAAGGAAATCATCTGTAAACACCTGGAAGGTGGCAAGGTGATAGGGAACAGCCTGCATGGATTTGTAAAGAACAAATCGTGTCAAACCAATCTGATAGCTTTCTTTGATAGGATAACGAGTCTTGTGGATAAGGGAGAAGCGGTGGATGTGGTATACCTAGACTTTAGTAAGGCGTTTGATACGGTCTCGCATGATATTCTTATCAATAAACTAGGCAAATACAACTTAGATGGGGCTACTATAAGGTGGATGCATAACTGGCTGGATAACCGTACTCAAAGAGTAGTTATTAATGGTTCACAATCCTGCTGGAAAGGTATAACAAGTGGGGTTCCTCAGGGGTTTGTTTTGGGACCGGCTCTCTTCAATATCTTCATCAACGATTTAGATATTGGCATAGAAAGTACGCTTATTAAGTTTGCAGATGATACCAAGGTGGGAGGGGTTGTGACTAATCTGGATGATAGGGTCATAATTCAAAATGATCTGGACAAATTGGAGAAATGGTCTGAGGTAAACAGGATGAAGTTTAATGAAGACAAATGCAAAGTGCTCCACTTAGGAAGGAACAATCAGTTTCACACATACAGAATGGGAAGCGACTGTCTAGGAAGGAGTATGGCAGAAAGGGATCTAGGGGTTATAGTGGACCACAAGCTGAATATGAGTCAGCAGTGTGATGCTGTTGCAAGAAAAGCAAACATGATTCTGGGATGCATTAACAGGTGTGTTGTGAGCAAGACATGAGAAGTCATTCTTCCGCTCTACTCTGCGCTAGTTAGGCCTCAGTTGGAGTATTGTGTCCAGTTCTGGGCACCACATTTCAAGAAGGATGTGGAGAAATTGGAGAGGGTCCAGAGAAGAGCAACAAGAATGATTAAAGGTCTAGAGAACGTGACCTATGAAGGAAGGCTGAAAGAATTGGGTTTGTTTTGTTTACAAAAGAGAAGATTGAGGGGGGACATGATAGCAGTTTTCAGGTATCTAAAAGGGTGTCATAAGGAGGAGGGAGAAAACTTGTTCATCTTGGCCTCGGAGGATAGAACAAGAAGCAATGGGCTTAAACTGCAACAAGGGAGGTTTAGGTTGGACATTAGGAAAAAGTTCCTAACTGTCAGGGTAGTCAAACACAGGAATAAATTGCCCAGGGAGGTTGTGGAATCTTCATCTGTGGAGATATTTAAGAGTAGGTTAGATAAATGTCTATCGGGGTGGTCTAGACAGTATTTGGTCCTGCCATGAGGGCAGGGGACTGGACTCGATGACCTGTCGAGGTCCCTTCCAGTCCTAGTATTCTATGATTCTATGATTCTATGGGGGCTTGGCAGGGGGAAGGGAAGGGAGGGGAGGAGTAGGAAGAGGGAAGAGGAGGGAAGGAGTTGGCCTATAGATATAGAATTATTATATCCTTATGGGTTTGAGTATATGTTTGTTATAATAAGTTATAGTAGGTTTATATTGGCAGTTTGGATAGAACACAAGGGAATTATAGGTCATGTCCTGTATGCTGAGTTAAAGCGAAGCTACCCTGCACATGCCTGGGATCTTTCTCCCATGTAGCAAAATCAATGTGCATATAGTTGGGATCTTTAACCCGGATAAAGCAACCTGCAATGGCTACAGGGCATCAAAGAATACCCTAAACTTAGCAGGTCCATCATTACTTAGAAAAACTTGAAATAACCAGTTAAGACCAGACTGTATAACCAGGTAGGACCTCAAAAAATGAGGTTTAAGGGTTATTTCAAGGGAAGGAATGAAGTGCAGACATACCCTGGGAGAGTGTTAAAGGGGAGATATACAAGCCCTGGGTTAATTAAGGTGTGCTTCTCTATAGACTAGGCAAGGCTGCTACAGGCTAATTGAAGCACCTCTAGCCAATTACAGCCCTGCCAGGAACCTAATAACCTAATAATCTCCCTCCCACACACACACCCTGCTTTGTCAGGTGGAGTTGAGTTTGGAAGTGTATTGGTGAGATTTTGAGAGACCAGAGAGTTACAGGAAGGGAGATGCACCTCAGAAGGTCACTCGGCCTGTCTTGGTTGGAGGCTGCAACCAAAACATCAGGGTGCAGGGCATGCACTAAAATTCCTAGTTACAGCTCTGCCTAGGATCTAGGTCTAAGATGATATACCCCATTCTGATCCTTTACTGCACCACACCAGCTTTCAGATTGACTAACGCAGGCTGCGTGGCCGTATTTCTATAAGCCACATTCCCCTGTGAAAGCCAGGGTAAAAACCACATTTCTTGATGAATTGTATTCTATTTCTGAGAAGTGAGTGCTTGTGTAACCAGTTGAGAGGGTTTGTCATGTCCTTCTCCTGTAGCTGGTCTAAAGAGAAGCCAGCAATTACTCATGTGGTTCAGATAAGAAAGGTCTGAGTTGAGGATCTGACACTTAAAGGGTCAGATCATGTTGCTGATCCACACTGGGGTGACTGTCTTTATGTTCTGGATTTGTACAGCACCTAGCACCATGGGATCCTGGACCATGACTGGGATCTAGAGGGACGACTCAATGCTCATAATAGTCTGGTTTTGCAGAATTCACACAGTGAGAAGTGCACTTAAAAACAGGCTTAGTACTAAAAAATTATGATCTGTAAAGTGTGGTGTGAAACACCCCAAATACTGAATTATTCTGCTAGCTGGATGTGTGTATGTTGTGTGCTTTAACACAATTTTTATAGAAAGTCACATGCAAAGCCAAAATTTAGTTTTTAAGAGTTCTCAGCAATGATTGAGTAGACTTTACAATTTACAAAAATCTTACCTTTACACGAGTTAACTTTATAAAATGTAATGATAATAGCTCAATTTAGTAAAGGACTTTTTAAGTTTCATATTTTAGTTGGATGTAAATAAAGTGATGGTGTAGCCGGAAGGGCCTACTTGGGTTGGTAGGCAACAGAGGTTAAGTCCCAGACCCCCAGCTCTACTCCTTGGGTGGAGTGGGATCAGGATCTTTGCCCTGGTTCTGCTACCCAGCTACTGTAAGAGCTGGGGCACAAGGAGACCCGTAGGTGGGCCACAGCCCACCTGTGACAAAATAAATTTAGAGACAAATTAAATTTAAACCAGTTACCTTCCACAAGCAGTGAGAAATAGCTTAGACTGAGATCACATCCATTTTACTGAAGAATCTGGGTTTATTTTTTAGACTATTTCTGAAAAAACACAGTAAAATTTTTTTCTGGCGTGCAGAAATTTGTGGATATTATGCACACTTTTCCTCGCTGGACTGTGGAACCTAATTAACTAATATTTAACATATAAATGAGAACCCCTTGTACAAACAATGTAAAAAACAGAAAAATAAACAATCAACATAACAATTAAGGTATATAACAATGAAAGAGATAAGGTTTTTACCTCCCATATTTTATAACTAACAGTGCTTTGTGCTTCTATGCTTGAAAGTTAACAACAATACTAATGTGCTGCAAAATAATTCAGAGCAACAGGAAAACAGCTTGCTTTTTGCTTCTGTAGCTGAGTTTCTCTCAGCCCATACAGGTCACATGGTATCTGCAAAGCACCTGCCCTGATTACTTGTTTTCAAAGCAGTTTGAGTCTTGGCACAGGGAGCCAATGGAGCATGGTCAAACATACAATGCCCAGTTTCAAAATTTGAGGGTGTCTGATGCTAACTGTGCATCTGCATAGCAAAAATGCCCCAGACACAACTTATTCCTCCCCTTTGCTCTCTGTCTTTTACAGAGAGCTCCCTAGGGCGGAAACACTCTTTCAGTCTAACATCTGAACACTAAGGCTCCACTGCAGACAGCAGAATACCTAGCTCCAGTACAGAATATTGAAGAAGGAACAGAAACCGTTTTCATGGCTCCTCATCCAGCACCCACGCACTGAACTCCAACTGCATTTTGCTGTTATTATTTACTAGAAAGTTTACTTGGTGTTCCTTGGGTCCTTGATTAATTTCTGGAGGGAAGGGGTGGAAAATAAAAAGAAAATGTCCACGATTCATTGAAATCATTGCTCTGGGCTGGGGTGTTCAGGATGCATGCTGTCTTGGTCAGAAAGGACAATCCCAGCCCTCTCTCACTGCACCTCTCTATGGCCACTGCAGCTCCTATGGGCAGGCCCAACCTTTTGGCAACATGAGCGAGGCAGTCGTTTTGGGCCCTGCACATTCAGGGCCCTGCACTGCCCAGCTCCTGGCCCCACACACCCAGCCAGGAGCCACGTGGCCGTGCGGCTCAGCATGCTGCCTTGGGCCTGCACACTCTTTGGCTGGGCCTGCCTATAGGCACACCTTAGGGGGGCTGCATGTCCCCCAGCTGGGGCAGTTCCAGGTATGTCTGCCCTCTATACTACCCAGAGAGAGGAATGCAGCAAACTGTGCACTTTCCTTTTGCTGGCTGTTCCCCTTCATCCAGGAGCAATATTGCCATACAAATGGGGAGAGAGCGAGGGGGGAAGGGAGGGAGAAGAGGAAGCTCTGATGGATGGGGAGTGGAGGAGGGAAAAAGCCCTGCTGAATGGGACCCTCTCAACCCACACTATTTCTCCCCTGCACATCCATAGCCCCCTGCCCTGAGCCCCTCCTCAATCCCCACCCTAACTCTTGCAGCCCCTGGCTTCATGCCCTGAGCACCCCACAATCCTAAGGCCCTGCCTTGACTCCTGCACTCCTGATACTGCTACCCCCCTGCCTGGAAGGACCCAGGCAACACCAGGTAAATCTTGTAGTAATACTATGTTTGTAAATTCAACTTTCACAATAGAAAGTGTATTATAGTACTTGCATTCTTCAATTCACATAATGCTATTTTGTTTTTATAATAGAATCAGCTCTGTCCACTCTATTCTGTGTAATCAAAATCAATGTGTTTGAAAACGTAAAATAATCTCAAAATGCAATTAGAAGGCCATTTATTTAATCATGATTAATATTAATCACATTTTAATTGCTTGATAGAACCATTATTTACATATCAAGATCCTCCAGAGACTGCATCAAGGTCAGGGCCCCATTGTCTTGGCTGCTGCACAGACACTAAGGACTGGTCTGCATGGGGGAAACTGACCAGCGGAACTATACTGGTCTAACCCATTCAAGCTATCGTGGGATAACTCTTTGGGGGTGGGGGACTCTTACTTCCATGTATAAGACACTTTATCCCATTTCGCTTCCATCACTTTGAAAATGGTATATATTTAAGACCGACTAAGGCTCTGAATCTGGAAGAAGGGTGTCTCCTTGGGGAGGTATCCCAGGATGACTGAAGTGGTTTCATTACATCAGTGTATTTTGCGGGTCATTTTCCCTGTGGAAACAAACTCTTAGTGAGACAGTACCTGCCTGTAAAAGTTCCCAATCAAAGGGGTGATTTTCAAAAGCATTTGGGGAAGTTAGGAGCACAAGGGTGTGAGCACAGTCACAAAGTGATGTTCCTACATCCCTTAGGGCTGGGAATGTCTCTCCTTAGACAAGGCAGATGGAGGCTGAAGTGCAGAAAGAGGAAGCGACAAGCCTGAGGATGCTGTAGCTGAGCTGACTTGAACCCCAATCTTCCAGAAATTGCACACTGGTTCCTTAACCCCCTGACCATGCAACCCTTCAGCAGAAGGGATTGCTTGAGCAGAAGGAAGGTGCTGGGCTGGACTGGCTGGCTGGCTGGCGCAGTTCATGGCAGGACTCAGCTGAGCTATGACAGAGCTTGGCGTGACCCAGACCTTGCTGGGACTGAGTAGAGGGCTACAGAGCAAAGACTGATAATGTCCTCGATGGGAAAGGGTTTAGGGAATAGTGTCTCCCCAACACCCTGTTCAGAGATGGGCACTGGTATCTGCTCAGATTCTTCTCCACTAGGGTTGCCAGGTGTCTGGTTTTCACCCAGACTGTCCATTATTTGGGTCCCCCGTCCGGTAAAAAAAAAAACAGAAAAAATACCGGACATGTCCAGTATTTCCTGTTTCCCTGGGCTGGAAGCCCGACAGAGACAATTTTCCCCTGTCACGTCTGGTGGGGGCAGGGGAATGAGGAGCGTGGCAGGGCCATTTAAAGGTGCAGTGCTCCTTTTATTTATTTATTTTTTTTGCTTAACAACTTTGGTCTTCCCCCTTTTTTTTTCTCAACAGAATTTTTTCCGGTGTTTTTTTTGGGGAGTGGGATGTTCGGTATTTTTTGTTAAACTATCTGGCAACCCTACTCTCCACTCTCCCACTTACAGTTTAGGACTAGAATTCCTTCCTGCCAAACCAGCTCAAATACACAAAGCAAACACACATAGCAAAGAGATGCACTGACAGAACATAGGAATAAGCCATACTGGGTTAGACCACAGGTCCATGTCACCCAATATCCCGTCTTCCAACAGTGGCTAATGCCAGGTGCCACAGAGGGAATGAACAGAACAGAGAATCATCAAATGATCCATCCCCTGTTGGACATTTCTAGCTGCTGACAGAGGCTAAGGAAAATAATTCCTACTTATGCTGGCTATTAGCCATTGATGGACCTGTCTTCCATGAATTTATCTAGCTGTTTTTTAAACCCTGTGAAAGACTGCTTTCCAGACAGCCAAATACTGGCATGAGATTTTCTTGCATTCACACAGCTGCGCTCTCTGGATGAGGCTAACAATTTCACAAAGCCATAGCTTGTGACTCATACTTTTTCCTTGACATTTATATTTCATCACATCCCTACAAATCTGCATGATATTAAACAGACCTGGAAATTGAAAGGTAACCCTCATGCTCTCATCACTTCTCATGATTTCAGAGTGCATCTCATCATACTTGCTCTTTTCTTTAAAGCCCACCTGCTGGGAATATGTGAAAATCTTAGGTTGGGTTGAAATTAGTAAGTTTTTAGCCCTCCTGGTTGTGAACAACATCTGGCAAACCTGACCTCCAAAGGTCAAACAGCAGAAGTCAAATAAAAAGAAGTAAAATGCAAAATTTTAAAAACATTTCATGAATTCTTAAGGCAACTGTGGGATCTGGGAGGGGAGCAGGTCGGCTTCATGATTTTTGGATATGTTGTGTTGTCTGTGGAATCTCAAAAGAGAACTGAGAGGACTTGGGAGGGGAGCTGTCGATGCAGAGCGGCGGGGGGTAGGAATGCAGTTTGGATATTTTCATAATTTTTTTCCAAAGTTTTTTTCCAAAAGGCAAACAGGCAGCATTGCACTGACAACAGTCCAGTGTCTACAGCACTTTGGGTGCTGGGCATTGTCCAGCTGTGGCCCCAGAGAAAGTTCCCCACTGCCTGGCTGCACGGCCTCTCTGGTTGCCTCCGATTTGGTGAGGTTCTGTGTTAAAGCTGTGCACTGAGGAGCTTTGCATTTCAGTAACTGGAGCATTAACGACGTCTGTCCTGCTGCAGTGTGATGGCTGCGTATGTCAGAGTCTCGTCTGTCTAGGGCTGTGGATGTTTTAAGAGAAAACACAGTCTGCTCATCCAGCCTGAAGCTAGAAATGTCCATCTGATAGCACTGATGTACATACAACAGGAGCAGTTTCAATGGGCACCTAGGAGAGGAAAGCCCAACAGCCCCATTTCCTACAAAAACCCCTCTGAGGAAGGGAATTCAGATTTTCCCCTCCCTAGCCCTTATCAGGCCCTTTCCTCTCCCCTATTTAGGACAGCTTGACTTTGCCTAGACACCTGCCAGCTGGGTAGACAAGCCCTTCTCCTCTCTGTGGCAGCCAACCGCCAAGATAGTGTGGGGCTCTCCCTGTGATGGGGTATTATAGACTCACAGAATTTAAGGTAAAAAGGAACCATCATGATCTTCTAGTCTAACCTCCAGCATGTTGCAGGCCACAGAATTCACTCACCCACGGTGCCAATGTATATCTTGGGTGAGTGGTCCGTAACCCCCATATTCCTCATTGTTATAGAACAGTGGTCTTGCATATAAAGCATGTCTTGTGAGGTCTCGGGGAAAGGTTATGATGTGCTGAAAGACACTGCTCTAGCTAAATATGGGTCTCATTGGTGCACATGAAATTATAAGAATTGTGTTTAAGATCTGCTGTGGGCTTGGGAGGTGTCCAGACACTAGCACTATCGAGACAATGACAAAGGAGGTAATCAGTACCCAGCTAGGGGCTATTGAACAGACATCACCAGCCATTATCCCTGGAGACATGGAAATATCCCTAGATATGCCTGAAACTGTGATCCACAAGCACACAGACTGAGGATATAAAACAGAACAGAGGGGCCCTGCCCCTACCTCTGCTACAAGTAACAAGGACTCTGAGAAGACTTAAAGTTCCCTACAGAGGAGACTGACCCAGGTCTCAAGGGTGAAACGTGTGTACTATGAACTGCGATATCCAGTGCAGTGAGAAACGGCTTAATCTAGTTATTGTGCAGACTAACAGGCTTGAGAGTTTAGATTGTGAGCTTATATTTCTTCTTTTCTTTTCTTTTCTGTACCTAACTCTGCCTTTTTGCCTATCACTTAAAATCTATCTTTTGTAAACAACAAATTTGTTTTACTGTTTATATTTACCAGTGAGTTTGCCTGAAGTCTGTGATAAATCTGCATAGGTTTACAAAGGCTAGTGTATATCTACTTTCCATTAAAGAAGTGGTGATCCAATTAATACATTTGCATTGTTTATCTTGAGCCGTGCAAAACAGTATATTCTTGGGGGACAGAGCTGGGAGATGGGTGTGGGGGAATTTGGCTGGTACACTTCTCTGTGTGATTCATGAGTGGCTCTGGGAGCATCATACAATCTAGCTGGGGGTGTGGGGCACCACATGCTGTTATGTTGAGTGACAACAGCAACTGCAGGGGTTTGCTGCTTGTCACTAACAAAGCATTGGAAGAGACTGCCCAGACTGGAGAGTTAAGGGGACATAGCAGTCCCATTGGCTCATGCTGCACCCCTGGTGCCCCACCACAACCAATAATAGACCTTTGACTGAGCTACTGAAGTCCTCAGACCATGATTTTAAGACTTCATTTTGCAGAGGGCATGTCTTCACTACCCATCAGATCGGCAGGCAGCAATCGATCCAGCAAGGGTCAATTATATCATGTCAGCTGTTAACATACCACAGTGAAGATGCTGCAGTAAATAGATCTAAGCATGTCAACTCCACCTATGTTACTCAGCACCTTCCTGAAATCAATGGCTGTGATAACCACCCCCCCTCCTCAGGCTAAATATGGGAACTTTGCTGTTAAGAAAAGCTGCGACTCACCGTGGCGCTTTGCCGCCAAGTCACACAGGCATCTGGGGAAAGAATGACAGTTACACAAGGTCACTTGGATGGAAATGCCCATAAGGCAGGGGTGGGGAACTTTTTGGGTCAGGTGCCATCAGGGGCCACTTTCCACACAAGTGAAAAGCAAAAAAATAAATAAACAAAAAAATAAAAACCCCTCAGTGACGTGGCCCCCAACCAAGACACTCCCCATTTTCCCCTCACACACCAGGGCCTGAGGTGGGGGGGGGGGCAGGTTAGTACATTTTGTGTGCTCCAGCCCTGCAGGGGGAGGGAGTAGGGTAGCGTGAGGGCTGGAGCACCAGCACTTGGAGGGGTGAGGGCTGAGGCTTGAGGGCCAGATCCAGGCAAGCCGGGCACTGCATCCAGCCCCTGGGCCTGAGGTACCCCACGCCTGCCTTATGGAAGGCACCTCCCCACAGCTCCTACCTCTCCCCCAGCCAGGGCAGGGCTCCCCTGCAGACATTACTGTGCACCATGGAGCTTACTAAGCCTGATCAGGTGTTTAGAAGATACCATACCAGAAGGATTTAATACAGCTGTTGAAGATGTTCAACGGAAACTGTCTGGGTTTTTGACAGAGCTCTTTTGTCGCAAACAGAGTTGGCTTTTGGCAGAAAATTCCAACATTTTGTTCAAAAAACAAGTGCCCCAAAACTGAAATATTTTGCCCAAAGCCAAAAATATTTGGAATCAAAATATGAACATGGTGACAAATGGGACTTCTAGTTCAGTGGTCTTGTGCTGATATTCTGCAGACTGGACTGCCTGACTTGGCTTCATCTCCCACGCTGCACTACAACCAAGGACACCCATGATGTACTACTTCCCATCAGCAAGAGGGAAGAAAGTGGTGCAGCATGGGACAGCCAGAAAGCCTGGCTCAAAAGGAAATGAGATGCATAAGGCACCTAAACTACATGAGGCACTGTGACGGGGCGAGGCAGCCCCACACTGAGCCTACAGGGCCCAGCCAGGGTTACCTGGCTACAGAGGCCCCTCTCCCGCAGCCCTACCGAGCATGCCCGGGGTGTAGCTGCACCATAAAAGCCTGGGGAAGGACTCAGTCTGGGGCAACAGCCGGAGCAGAAGAACCTGTAAAGGATGCTCCTGTACAGCTGGCACCTGAGACTCCAGAGGAGGCTGGTGGGGACGTGGACGTGGACGTGGACGTGGATGCGGACGCGGAGGCGAGGTGGTACCCCCCAGAGACTGCCCGCTGAGGAGACGCCGACCCGGAGGCTGCAGCAAGCTGGACGAGTTCATGGGAAGGAACCCCAGTGAACCAGGTAGGAAGTGGCCCAGGGCAGGAGCAGGAACCGCCTCTCCTGCCCTGAGAACCTTGGCATGTTTTGGCCGGATTGCCCCGCCGAGGGAGTGACCCGCTATCCGGTCACTCACAGGGCCCTGGGCTGGGACCCGGTGGAGTAGGGTAGGCCCGGGTCCCCCTACCTGAGGGGTATCCCCGCTACAACCCGAAACTGTGTTTTGGACTCAGGCCAGAGGGCCTTGGCCTTTCCTTAAAGGTCCAGACTTAAACTGTGTTTTGGGGCTCAGGGAGGAGGGGCCCGCCACAGGCATTCTTGCTCCACCTTGTAACAAAATATTTTCTTTTTCAGCTGAAACAGTTGGTATTTTTATATTTTAGTGAAGAGTTGAAATTTCCCTCAGAAAATTTTTAGAAAAATACGTTCATTGTTATGTAAATGTTCCTCGGGAAAGAAGACTATATTTTCCAGCCAGATTGAGTATCTAATTCACTGGCTTAATTTTTAATTTTGATTAAAAGAAATCTAAATTGGCCTGTTGGACTCTGTTGCACAAAGGTTGTGTGTCCCAGTGCCTCTCAGGGGGCTAAATCTCTCTGGGCTGTGACACTAACTCCTCAGAGGTTCCAAACACCTTAGATATTCAGGATGTTTTGGTTTTTTTTTTTTTTAAACAGTTTTCTCTACTTATGTTTCCAGTCCCACACACCCTGAGATAAGAATATGCCCCACTAACGTATCTCACCCTTTGGCCTCACAATACAGCCAATAGAGGGGCACCAATTGGCTTCCAAGGCATATTCTGTTGGGTATATCACATTCTGGTCCACATGGGCAGGACTGGTCAGCACTGGACACAGCCAGCTCCCAGTGATAGGGATGGGATGCTTTCCAAGAGTTGCTTTCCCTGGGGTGTGGCCTTTCAGTGAAGGGTGGGACCTGTAAACACTTAAGCCTCAATCCTCTAAGCCATGGCAATGCAGGACTGGGGATTATGGGCAAAGGATGGGACAAAAGAACCTCAGGGACTCACAGGGCTGATTCACACCACATGTGCCCCTATAGAAAACATCTTTCATGCCCTCCCTGACAACAGCTGACATGCAGGTTTTCTGTAAGAAATGAAACTTTTAACACACTTCTACTGTGCTTAACGGGAAATCCCTCCCTGAGGACTCAGATGCTTAAGCCCTGGGACCTTGAGAATTCTCCCATTCATTCACTTTGATCACAGGCAACTTTTTGTTGCAACTCTTGGCCAGGCAGTTTGATCTGGGATCTGTCCATCCCCCACTAAGGATGTTAAAAAGAGGCTAATTACATAGCCGTGTAATAGATGAAAATCTTAATGGTTACACGGTGTGGGCTCTGCACTATAAAGCTTATACTGCAGATCTGCCAGTGCAGCTGGCTTCCCAGGAGCGGGGCCAGCAGACAGTGTGTGCTTGGAGCCTGGTGCATTCCCAGGGAGCCGGCTGCACTGTGGAGTCTGCAGTATAAGCCTGGGAACTGGAGCATGCTGGAAGCCAGCTATTAAGCCAACTCCTGGAGCACACCAGCTCCCACCTGCTGGTCCTGCTCCCAGGAAGCTGGCTGCCACCTTGTGCTGCTGCCCCTGATACAGAGGCAGCAGTGTGGGATGGCAGCTGGCTCCCCAGGAGCAGGGCCGGGAGCCAGCATGTAACTGTTACAGTAACTGATAAGCTCATGCTTACTGGTTAATCATTTAAATAGTTATTCTATTATATCCCTACCCCACATATCAATCCATTTACCCCCAGTCCCCACATTTCTCCCTCATGTGCAGGTGACGCCAGTACTTAAGCTCTTACATTGAATCTCATCTTCAGGAGAGTTGCTGGTGTCGTGCGGGACTTCTTCCCTGTGGGGAGAAGTAAGGACAGGGGGTGTCAGTGATGCTGTGTGTTCTCTGAGTGTCACCTTGGTGGCACTGAGTCTGTTTGCAGAGACCCAGCTGTGAGTAGGTTTCTGCCCATGGCTGGTTCTCCTACTAGGACCTTCCATCTCCATTCAGCTCACACTCAGTAGAAAGGCAGCAAGCCCTGCTCCTGGGTAGCAGGGAACATGGCAGCTGCACCATTTGTAGTGGGAAACTCTAATAAAGGTGAGACTTGAACATGCTGCTGTTCTACTTCAGTAAAACAGTCAAGAAACTAGCTAACCAAAACCCCCACTAGGTCAACATGGAGTTAAGAGTTGAGGGAACTGAAAATCGCTGATGTCTCAGGAAAGTCACTGTTTTCACAGAGTTAGAACTGGGTGACATTTTTCAACAGAATATTTTTTTACAATATTTACCTCCAAAATCATATGTTTGGCCAAAGCATTTTGTTTTATTTCAAATGGACACATTTGTATTTCATTTTGGATTTTTTTCAAGCCCCCTCGCCCCATTTTCTGTGAAAATGTTGAACAAAAACTTTCATTTGCATTTTTTCACCCAAATAAAACTGGATTTTTGGCCCAGATCTGCTCACAATATAGAAATGGTTCATCATTAAGGCTTGACTTTAATGTCTTTGCACAGTGTGGAAATGCAGCTTCAGAGCCCACTTCTGGCCCAGTCGACTAACCAGGTCCCACATCCCAGGAGGGCAGGGCAGGCACGTTTGGGAGCAGAGACTGGTGATAGGGAGGGAGGGAATGCTTGGGGAGAGGCAGCTGCAGAGGAGCCCTACAGATGGGGGGGTCCAGGAGACAGGCTGGGAATATAGCCTGCTGGAGATGGAAGGGGATCACATTACTGAGGACATGTGGCATGCTCCCACCCCCCGGCCTATCCCACCAAGCCAGCATTACTGGCAAAGTAGTGGTGCTGCGAACCCAGGCTGGGCTAGACACTCCCAGTCTGAATGGCTCTAGTCTCTCCTTATACCTGCCCCTCTCTGTACCTAGTTAGTTACCCCATGGCTTCTCTGGTCTCCCACCTGCCTCTCTTGGCCCCACCCCCAGCCTAGGGCTGTCTTTTCCCCCCATCACGTCCCTTGGGGGCTGTGGAGATTTGCTGGAGTCCCTCCCAGGGCAAGCTGATGAATCCCCTCCAAGTTCCAGAGCCAGGCAGGCATTGGAACAAGTGCATGGGCCCCATGGCCCTCAAAGGTGCAGTGGGCCCCGCGGGCTGCAAAGCGAACAGCAGGTGAGCAGAGCAGGAGTTGCAGGGAGCCTGGAGTGGCAGACGCTGGCTGCAGAGCAACGGGGAGTGACCCTCAGACCCTCTCTGAGGGGTCCCTGCAGGGTCTCTGTGTGTGGCAGGTGGGGGAGGGGTCCCTCAGTGTTCCCTGACAAGGGGGTGGGCAGACAGCGAGCCAGCTCCACATAACTGATCTCCAGCATGAAGGGCCACAATGAGCTGATCCCCTGGGTCCATGTTGCATCGGGGACTGGCTCAGAGCCCCCTCTACACAGCCCATTGTTCAGACCTACAACACGCTCCTAATCCCCATGGGCTTCCCACCTGCCTGGCTCACCCCAGCTGGCGGGGGAGGGGGAGCATTGTGTTTCTTCCACACACTGAGGCTATGTCTAGACTACAAAGGTAAGTCAGAAAAATATATGCAATTTGCAGATCTTTCTGCTTTTCTGTCTAAAGAGGCTTTTCTGAAATTTGGCTCATCTACACGGTGCCAAATTTTGGAAAAACCTGCCCTTTCAACATATCCCGTATGCCTCATAGAACGAGGCTTACAGGGATGGTGAAAGAACATGTCCGCTTCTCTGAAAATTCCTTGGATGCAGCATTGCTTTTCCAGGATACCTCTGGTATCCTGGAAGAGTGCTGCAGTCTAGATGTAGCCTGACTGGCACTGAAATCACAGCCGCTGGGAGGGAACCTGCTGTGGGTGTTTCGGGGCAGGTGCATGTGCAGATGTGCCAAACGTGGCTCTGAACCAGCTGCAGTGTATGGAGCTAATGTTGGGTGTTACCACCACAGCTGGATGGACTGGAGACACTTAGTTCCCAGCCAGGCCTGGCCGCTCCCAGCCCTGCCCCAGAAGAAGAGACCCGGTTCTAGGGGAAGGTCCGCCATAGTCATTTTGTGATGGACCATCCCCATCACCCCCTGAGTGTAAACCAGTGTCACTTTCCTTCTTTCAAACACCCAGGGCAATTTTCAAACCTGCTCAATCTTCTACTGGCAAATTGGATGGGAACACACTGCTTTAGCAAACCCCTTCCTTAAAGTGTCTCCTCGCACCCCCTCTCTCCCTGATCCTATTCCAACCAGGGAGCTCGTCCTGCCCTGGGCTTCTCAGAACCCCCTCCGGAGCCCCCTGCAGCAGGAGAGCTGAGCTCCGCTGAGACTCTGGAGCAGCAGCCAGCTCCTCCGTAAGACAGAGAGAAGGGACCATGCATGCAAAGGAGATGGGAACAATCCTCTCCCACCTCTGATCCATTGGAGATTCAACTGGAAGGGGGTGAGCCAGCGTGGTCGGAGACGAGGTCACATTTCCTTGTGAGCAGAGAGAGAGAGAGGGCCTCAATTCATCATTGCATTCATGCAGAGCCCAGCCCCATGGCCCAGCCCAGCTGCTCTAACATCCCCTGTATCTCTGTGTCCCTCCCATCCCCCAGCTGGCACAGGGGGCACCGGGGCAGTTTCAGGCCCAGGCTAAGGGAAGGCCCAGGAGCAGCAGCCAGGAACAGATCCCCCTTTCCAGGAATCACTAAGGTGATGGGACCCAGCTCTGAACTCGTAGGGAAGCCCGTGCCGCTGGCCTCGCATGCATCAGGGTGCAGCCCAAAGGAGGGTGGGTGCATGATGAAGTGGGGATCCTATTTGCCTGGTTATGTTACATGTACGTTCTACTGTCCTATCATAACCGTGTGTGTGTGTGTGTGTGCCTCAGTTTCCCTGGGCACTGCACCAATACCTAGGCAGTGATGGGAGTTCTGGGTGTGTGTGACTCTCACTGAGGGAGGCTCCCCCAGCCCCAACACCTACACCAAGGCCATTGCTCTCTGTAACCTGAGCTGGGAAGGGGTGCGGCTTGGTGACACCCTTTGCCTGGGAAGCAAAACAAAGACAGAGGAGGGGCGTGGGGCCAGGCTGCTAGGTATGGGAGTTAATTTTGGCTGGTTTGGGGTGTAGGGAGCAGCACAGGGTGCTGGCTTTGGACCTCCCCCCCCTTCCCCACGATGCATTGTACTGATGGCTTCTGTGTTGCTGTGCTGACAAGGGGGAGGGGTAAAGGCCTTCAGTAGGCCGGGGACAGACAGACAGACAAAGGGACTCACCGGGAACTGAGCAGATCTCCTGGCTGCTGGGACTCAGCGCTGGGAACAGAAAGGGGACGTGGGGTCAGTGCTGGGCTGGAATCTCCCCTGTGATGAGATGCCCTGAGCAGCTGATGGGGGCTCTGCTCCCCCCAGACCCTGCACTGTCCTGCACCGGCCCCGTTGATGGCCCCTGGGAGTGGTCAGGCCCAGTCTGACATCTTTAGTTCTAGTCTCAGTGCATTTAATGTTCTGTGTAAAACCTCGGGTTGAAAGTTGGTGAGAATCTTGGTTTTCATTAGTAAAAACGAAATGTAGAAACCTCATGTTTGGGGAGAAAATCCTGAAAATGTGACCCAGACACCTCTCCAATATCACCCTCCCCACCAGCAAAAACAAACACACGACCCTGGTGACTTGTTCGCAGTCCCATGAGTTCTGAGCCAGTCTCAAGGTGGTCAGGGTAACTGGAGGCTGGGGGCTGGGGCGCTGTGAGGAAAGGCTGCAGGGCAGAGCTGTGCCCAGAGCGCTGTGTTCAGAGTTGTTAGGGCCTGATGCAGGAAAGCTCCTACACACGGGCATGGGCTTAGTGGCCCTTCCTGACCAGGGGATGCCCCCCTGACCTGCAGCCTTAGGATGCATCTACACTGCACCTGTAGTTTGAAATAAGCCATGCAATTTGAGCCATGCCAATCACATAGCTTATTTCGCATATATTTCAAAATAGATTATTTCATAATTTGGTGCTGTCTACACGGTGCCAAATTTCAAAATAAATGGCTATTCCGAAATGTCCCTTAATCCTCGTGGAGAGAGGGTTACTGGGATACAGAATAGCAAGCCCATTATTTCAAAAGCTATTTTGAAATAACAGGCACGCTGTCAAGAAGCGGAATAGCTATTTCGGGATACCCGGAAGTATCCCGAAATAGCACCGCAGTGTAGATGTATCCTGAGTGACCTGTGTGTGGATATTCCATCCAGACACATGCCCCTGGCACAGTTCTAGACTGTCCCCTTTATTATTGATCTTACAACACCAGGTGCAGTAAAGCCCTGATCCCTGACTGGGGTTCTAGGGTGCTGCAGCAGTACAAATAATTCATCACAATGAAAATCCCTCACCGCCTCTTTGAGTTTTTCCCCCAGCCAGCCTCCCAAAACCAAACAAAGGCTCTGATTATCATCTAAGGGGGCAGCTCTGCCATGTCTGTCTGTACACTTGCGAACACGGCTCGGCGTCACTCTCACACCCACCTTTCCTTCCCAGCAGATAAAGCACCACAGCCAGCACCAGGATGGCAGGGACTGTAATTCCCAACAGGAGCTTTAGATCCAGCCCTAGGAAAGAACCTCGCTGTGAATGGCCTTTTTGCAGCCACTGGCTAGTCCCTGCTGGCTGAGTCTTGTGGTAAAGTGACCCCTCATGAACTTACCCAAGGAGAGCACCCCTCCATTATTCACAGCATGTTGTTATTGGCTATTTTTTGTGAGTAAAGTTGATTGAAGTTTTTCCTACATTTAGTTTTGACCCAACATTTTTTAATCCCAAACCAGTTTAATGTAAATAGTCTTTCCTCTGAGGAGATCACGCACAAGGAGGTTTTTCAGCTTCCTACAAAAATAATTTTGAAATGGAAAGCCGTGTTTTATTTCATTTTGAATTGAAATGTTTGTTTCATTTTGGTTTTCAAAACCCGGTAATGGAAAGAAAATGTCCATTTGAAAGGAAACAAGGCAAAACTCGCTGTGTTTCCAACGACCCGTTTTGTCTCATTTTTATTCTGAAAACCCAAAGGAAAATATCTAGTCAAAAAGAAGCCAAACAAAAATGGTTTGGTTTCATGGGTATGTTTTCATTAAAATGTGGAGATTTCCTGTAACAAGTTTTAAATTAAATAATTTTGTTCACGATTTCTTGTGGCAATAACCTGGGATTTTCCCCAGCTCTTAGGGCGAGCTCCTCTAGGCAGGAAACATCCCAATGGGAACTGCCCTGCTTCAGAAAAGCATCACTATTGGGGGACAGTGCCCAGGTATGAAACTTAATTTCAGACAACCCTTTTAGTCCCAGCAATGAGACTGCAGCAGGCACTCAAATGTAAGAAAGTGCATAGGTGCTGCCCTGGATAGGGTTGAACTGGAGCACATGTTGATAGTTTCCTGGGTTAGGGCCAAAGACCTGTATGGAATTCAGAGGCAAGAGCAGAATGGGTTGAAAAGTTCCCAGGGGAAGAGCTAGAAAATGTTTCCTTAAAATCAGCAGTTTTCAACATGACTCATTGATGTTTCTGAATTGAAATGTTGCCTGTTTTCTGTTGCGTGAAATATCTGAATTTTGACTTCTGAATTATGATGAAAATGAAACGTGAAAGGTCAGAATTTCTGTGGGACAAAAATGCCCTGGTACTTATCATCGGCCCTTGGGGCACAGATACATTAGTATCACTGTGACCGGAGTCACTAGGTGGTGCTGTTACTCACAGTGTGACTCCATCTTCCCCTTGCCCTGCAAATGCTGCACACACCCTTTGTGGCATGCTGTGTAGGGTCTGGTTTGCTGATGCAGGTACTTTGTGGGAGCTTTGGGCTCTACAAAGGTCCATTCCTGGGGCTCGTTTGCTCCTTGGGAACCGGACACTGGTGCTGGGCTGAGGTTCCTGGCAGAGGGGTTTGCCCACACGCTGGGTGTGACACTCTGGGCCAGGCCTGGAGCACAGAGTGTAACTAGCTAATGACACGGAGACAGAACCTGGGAGCCCAGGTGGGATGACGTATCAGGTGCCTCCTGCCAAAGCAACCCCCCCACCCAGTGAGTGCATGGGGAGGCAATAACTCACTGGCTGCCAGGTTAGCAGAGGGGGCAGGGAACTCCAGAGGATACTTGCCCAGCAGAAGGGTTTGGGATTCCCTTTCCTGCCCTGCAAAGATACAACCTGGCTCAGAAATGCTGGGCAAAGCCTGGGAGATGGGCAGGGAGAGAAAGCTCCTCATTTGATGAGTCTGTGAATCTGTTGTGTGTTTTCGTTGTCTCAGTGATCACACTCAGACTGGAGCTTACCCTGTCCAAGACTCACCTTTCCCCAAATTGAGCCCCGTGAACAAAGAAATGCTTCAGAATCATTTACCTTGGCGAGGGGGAACCCCTGATACCAGCACTGCTGGGGTCACTACCTAGGCAATAAAACCACAAGACACCAGAGCAGGCACATAAAGAGGACAGGCCCGGAAAGAGGAGAGGGCCCGATGGTTTTCCATGTCCACACAAGGTGGGGCAAGAAGCAACGAGCTTAATCTGCAGCAAGGGAAGTTTAGGTGAGATTATGGGAGAAAAAAAAAACGTTCTAGTGTAAAGGGTGGTTAGTCAATCACTGGATCAGCTTCCAAAGGGAGGTTGAGGCATCTGCGCCTCCAGAGGTTGTCGAGAACATGTTGGACAACTGCCCCATCAGGGCTGGCCTAGCTTTACTTGGTCCTGCCTTAGCACTGGGGAGGAGTGGAATTAAGGACATCTGGAGATCCCCTCCAGCCTGACATTTCTGTACTGTCCCCCAACCCCCACCTGCCTGAACTGGGCCGTCCGGACTGAGATGGGTGGAACAAGAGTGTGTGTGTGTGTGGAGATTTTCCTGTGACAAATTTTGAACAAAGCTGTTTTGTTAGAAAATTTTCCTTTCAGTTTTGAAAGCTGATGAATTGCAGCATTTACTTACACACACAGGCCTTACCAGTGACACTGAGGTGCTGGGCAGGGCTGAGTTGGGATCTGGTCACCCAGCTGTCACTGTCCTTAATCTCGTACCCACAGGCATAGCTCCCAGAGCTGCCCCCGGACACTATGTGGTCATAGTTGTAGGTGACCTTCTCCTTCAAACCTGTCTGGGATGAAACCTCCTCCTCATCCTTGTAGAAGATGATGCGAGTGGCCCGGACCCAGGAGAACACGGAGCATTGGAGCCGCACAGAGTCCCCTGGCTGGGCCAATGTCTGGTTCAGGTGGAGAGTGGGGGCAGGGAGAGCACCTGGGAATGGGAATGGGTCAGAGCTGTCAGTGGGGTGATACTGGTGCCTGGTGCTGTCAGTGGAACAGGAGGTAAATGGCAGGGGGGTCTGGGACGTGTCTCAGCTGGAGGCTCTGATCACAGCCCAGCTGGGCAGTCAGGGGGACAACCTCTCTCAGGGCCCAGGGGCTTCATTCCCCGGGATCATTGGGGTTGCCCAAGAGCCTCAGGGCTGGGCGGGCTGGACTCCCATTGCCTGGTGCTGTGCAGTGTCTAGAACAAGGGCCTTGGTGCAGGCACCTCACTGACCCAGCTGGGGCTGCATGGCCAGGATAGAGGTGACCCTTCGGTGAGGGCAGCCACTAGCCATGGGCAGCTGCCTTGGGCCTGGCCAGCACCACAGCCTCGCTGAGCAGCACATGCAGTGAAGGCCAGTTGCTGTCGGAGGGAGCTCACCAGCCAACAGCCGGGGGGCTCTGTCTAGGCCCCATCCCCTCTGCTTTAACACCCTCCCTGCCCTTGTGACCCTCCTGTTCCCCAGCTGGCACAGGGGCCTCCAGGGATAATTCGGGGCCTAGACTAAGCGAAGGTCCTGGAGCAGATCCTGGGAATCACCAAGGCGATGGGACCCAGGGGAATTGGCGGGGCTGAGCTGCAATCTGATCACCCGGTTGTCGCGGTCCTTGATCTCGTACCCACAGGAGTAATTCCAAGAGCTGCCCCCGGACACCACATGGTCATAGTCATAGGCAAGTTTCCCCAGGGAGCCTGGTTGGGATGAAGTTTCCTCCCCGTCCTTGCAGAAGACGATGCGGGTGGCCTGGTCCCCAGAGACAATGGAGCACTGGAGCCGCACGGTGTCCCCCGGCCGGGCCGACGTCTGGCTCAGGTAGAGGGTGGGGGCAGGGAGAGCACCTGGGAAGGGGAATGGGTCAGAGCTGCCAGTGGGGTGTTGCTGGTGCCCAGCACTGTTGGTGGGCAAGGAGGGCTGCGCCATGTCTCAGAAGGAGGCTCTGATGGCGCGATGGGGACGAGCTCCCTCCGGGGCCCAGCAGTTTCATTCCCTGGGATCACTGGGGAGGCAGAAGGTTTAAGAGCGTCAGGCTGGGCTCCCATTGTCCTAGAACAAGGGGCCTGGCGTGGGCAACCACAGACCCGGCTGGAGCAGCACAGTCTGGCGAGAGGTGCCCACACATCCAAGCTAGTCACTGGCTCTTGAAGGCTCTCTGTGGCCTAGTCAGCACCTTGGCCTCCCTCCACAGCCCACGTGCGAGTTATTCTCGGCTGGTTTGGGGTGCAGGGAGCACCCTGCGCCTATGATACCTCTGCCAGCAGCATCACCGAAGAGTGGGGAGTGGCAGGCCCCTGCACCCCCTATCCGCAGTAAGAGGAGACTCTCAGTGGGCAGGTAGAAGAGAAGGTTTATTGGTTAATAGGACACTGCGTGGAACAGACTTGTCAGCACAGCAACGCAAAAGCCATCAGGACAATCCATCATGGTGGGGGGACGGGGGGTCCAGAGCCTGCTCCCTGCACCGCACCCTGTGCCTCAAACGAGCCCAAACTAACTCTCACGCCCAGCAGCCTGGCCCCACACACCCCTCCTCTGGTCTTTGCTCTGCTTCCCAGGCAAAAGGTGTCACCAGGCCACATCCCTTCCCAGCTCCTGTTACAAAGGGCACTGGCTTTTGTCTAGGTATTGGGGCTGGGGAAGCCTCCCTCAGTGAGAGTCATACACACCCCAAACTCCCATCACCTCCTAGGTATTGGTGCAGTGCCCCAGGGAGCTGAGATACACACACGGGGTTACGCTAGGACAGTAGAACTTACATGCAACATAACCAGGCAAATACAATCCCCACTTAGTCAAAAGCAGTTATCCTGGATGGGGAGGGGTAAAGCCCTGGATAGACTGGGGACAGACAGACAGACATTTGGACTCACCGGGAGCTGAGCAGATCTCCTGGTTGCTGGGGCTCAGTGCTGGGAACAGAAAGGGGATGTGGGGTCAGTGCCGGGCTGGAATCTCCCCTGTGGTGAGGCACCCTGAACAGCTGGTGGGGTGGGGAGTGGCCCTGTCTGCACTTTGCAACAGCCTTTGAAATGGGGCCCAGAGCCGGGCGCAGGATCCAGGATCGGCCTCCCCAAGGCTTCAGGCCGCGGAAAATCCCTCCCCCCCCCCCGCCTGCTCCCTGCCCCCTCATTACACAGCCCAGGGGCTCATCAGCCCTGCTGCCCCGCGGTGCCCTGGGAGCTCATGGCCAGTTACTGTCCCCTGGGGTCCTAAATCCTTCCCCGGATCCCTGCTTTCCCTCCCCCCCAAGCCCCAGGCTGCAGGGCGGCAGCGTTCCCTGTGGGGAGCTGTGACCTGGCACTTGGCTGGATCCCACCCCTGGGGTGTGACTGGGCCCAGCTCCCCACTCCAGGCCCATGGGGTGAGGCCGGGCTGGGCTCAGATGCTCCTGGGGTGTCAGAGCAGCCTGGAGGCAGAGAGGGAGGCTGTTGTCATTGGAGGATAGGGGGTTATTGGAGTTCAGCCCCAGGGTTCCCTGGTACTGATGGGAGGGTTTGGGAGCAGGGGCTCTGCTCTTGCTCTGTCTTTCAACCGTCTGTATCAGGTCTGGGCCGTGTCCCTCTGTCTGTCTGTAGCACATTCCCTGCTGCAGGCTCTGCTGGAGAGGTGAGGGGCTGAGCTCGGCTGACCGGGCCAGGGATGAATGTAGCTGCTGCCGGGCTGTGAACAGACCCCGGCGCAGACACTCAGGGCTGATCCTCGGTGCCATGGGAACCCTCCAAGCCTCTCCCATGGGAGTCAATGACCCAGAGGGGACTCTGCACAGAGCCTGGCCCAGACTCATGGAGCAGGCAGGATGCCCTGGTGGGAGGGGTGGGGCTGGAACTGGGGTCAATGCAGAGAGCTGTGGGGGGGGGAGGTCTCTGTTCTGGGCTGTCAGGGGGTCAGACTAGATGGGCTAATGGTTTGGGACAGTCCCACTCCCTCCAGCAGCACAGCTCCCTCTGCCTCCAAAGGGGGTTTGTGGACTCCCTGGGCCAGGGGCTGCTCTTGGTTCTGTTTCCTCCTGGCCCCCCTACGAGTTAGCCCAGGGTCCCACTTACTCACCGAGCAGCAAGAGGAACAGAGACAGGATCATCGGGGCTGTGGCAGGAACTGAGAGGGCTGGAAATGGCCCAGCTTCTGGTGGGGCCGGGAAGGGACAATCTGCAGTCGCTGTCTGCTCCGACCTGCCCCCCACTACCCTTCTGGGCTCACGGCAGAAACCCCCCCTTCCCCGTGCAGAGTCTTTGGAGTCTCAGCCAGCCCCTCAGGGCTAGGCTGTGAACCCAGAGAGGGGCACTGCTGAGTCTTTGTCAGAGCGTACAGCTGAGGCAACAGGGACACCGCAGCCCCTCTGCTCTGCCCCATCCCGTCTTCGTATCTGATGATCACTGCTGCCTGTTTCCTGTCCCATACACACCCGACCACCAACTGCGTCTTTATTTAGTGCCGGAAGCCAGAGAATCAAACACGCGACAAATGTGCTAATGAAAACCCCTCTCCTGATTTAGTAACTGGATTCAGCCAAACCCACCCTGTGAGGCACAGGCCAGACCTAGTAGGATGGTTTAACATTAACTGCACCCAGCTCGTCCGTACAGCTCCGTGTGCTTTGTGCACAGAGAAGGAGCTGCCCTTTCCCAGCTGCTCTGGGTCCTTCAGCACAGGGGGCCAAATTCAGGAGCCCAGAGATGCAGTCAGGCACCTTGTGATGTGACTGATTCCCATTGGCTGCCAAGCCAATGCAGAGCGGGGACAGGCAGCCTCCAAACTTCCTGCCCTAGTGTGTGATCCGGGCCCTGCCCGGGCTCTGGGCAGTCACTGCCAGGCTGGTGACTGTGGCCGTGTGTCTCTGGAGGATTTCTCAGCTGTCCTCTCAGGGCCACAAGCTCCTGACTCCGGGAAGGCAGTGCCATCCAGTCCCCCAGGTGCTAGGAGAGCTGGGTTCATCCCCCTCTGCTGCTCCCTCCTGGGGGCGCTTGGGGCAGCCCCCCTGGGCAATGGGCTCTGAGCTCCAGGGCAGACGATGCTACGTCAGAGCTGAGCCCACAGCCCAGGGCTCCAGGGACTTGGGACGATTCACCCAAAGTTCCTCTCTCCTCTGTCCAATGCTAGGAACAGGCTGGGCTTTGGGGACCTAGTCCCAGCTGACGCCAGACAAGGCCCAGTGAGAAACAGGCCCCAATTTCTATCCAGGCGGGTGATTATAGCCACTGGGACGAACCATCCAGGGCAGGGGGTATTTTCCATCATCTGACGGTGTCAGAGCCAGTCTGAAGGCCTCCTGGGAGTGGCTTTGGCCTCACACAATCCATTGGCCCAATGCAGAGAGTTTGGGGAATCACTGGACTGTCCAGGAGGTCAGATTCACTGAGGTAATGGCCCCACTGGGCCTGGAAGCCAATGCACAGGGGCTGTTTGTGTTATAGAACCGTATAATCCTAGGGCTAGACGAGACCTCAGCAGTCATCAAGTCCAGCCCCCTGCCCAAGGCAGGACCAATCCCAATTCAATCAACCCAGCCAGGGCTTTGTCAAGCTGAGACTTAAAAACCTCTAGGGATGGAGATTCCATCACCTCCCTAGGGAACCCATTCCAGTACTTCACCAGCCTCCTAGGGAAATAGTTTTTCTAATATACAACCTAGACTCCCCAACTACAACTTGAGACCATTGCTCTGCCACCCGTCACTACTGAGAACAGCCTTTCTCCATCCTCTTTGGAACCTCCCTTCAGGAAATTCAATGGTGCTATCAAATCCCCCCTCACTCTTCTGTTCTGCAGATGAAATGAGCCGCAAATCCCTTAGCCTCTCCTCCTAGATCATGTGCCCGAGCCCCATAATAATTTTGTTTGTCCTCTGATGGACCCTCTCCAATGCATCCACATCCTTTCTGTAATGGGGGAGGGCGGCTAGGTTTTTTTTTTTCTTTGAAAAGCACATTTTCACCATTTTGATAGGAAAGTCCAGCCCAGAACACTGATTAGTGCCGATTCAGGTTTTGAAAACAAAAACATCTGGAAATTCCATGCTTTGTCCCCCCTTGTTCCCATGTCTCCCTCTCCCCCCCCCCCATTTCTGACAGCTTCCCCACTTTTAAGTAGAGACATTTCTGGGGCAAAGCCTTTGGAGTAGTTCTACCCATGAGCTCTTAGGATAGAGCTGGATATGGAGCAGAGGGTGCTGGTGGGCCTGTCAGTAGCCGTTCTTGAAGAATGAATCCGTGGCATGTGAGACCTTGACACCCTAATATTCACACTGCCATGCAGCTGGACTATGCTGTGTGAGGTACCATTCTAGAAATCTTGATTTGCTATACATCAATGATCTCATTGGGTTGTATGTGCTACTGTTGTATGTGGCGTTATGAATTTTGGCTGTGTTTGTTACTGAAACATGTTGTGAGGTTGAAAACACCCACAAGTAGCCTTCAGGTACAATGGTGAAAGGTCAAATGATGTTAATGGCTTCCTGAGGAAATGATCAAAGCACAAGGGTTACTCCAGGAAGTGGGGCTGATAGAAACCTCTCCGAGACAGCACTACGGAACGGAAACCGTTTGACCCGGGTCACTGCAAAAGAGCTTTCTGGGAAGTGGGAAGAAGATATAAAAGGGGGACAAAGACATCCTGGAGGTACCTCATCTTCCCTGCAACAACACACCTGAAATACTTGAGGGGCAAGGACTGAACTGTAGGAGGTAATGGTCCCATGGTGGAATCCTGAGTCTGGAAACCTGGGAAAGCCAAGGGAGCTTATGCCTTAAGGATCTGCCAGTCTCAGGGTGGGAATTTGCCATTTGTAACCTATCTAGTGTGTTGAGTTCAGTTTGTGTTTTTTGTTTATTTACTGACATGATCTGCTCTGATCTGTTTGCTACCTCTTATAATCCCTTAAAAATCTGCCTTTTATAGTTCATAAACTTATGTTTGTTTATTCCCAACCAGTTTGTGCAATTCATATCAGGGCGGGGGAGAGAAGAGCTGTGCATACCTCCCTCCACATTCAGGGAGGGGGCAAATTTTATGACTTTGTGCTGCACAGATCTCTCTATACAGCTCAAGACAATCTAACTTTGTGTTTTCACCCCACAGGAGATGTGCAGGTGAGTCATGGGCAATTTCTTAGCTTCACAGAGAGCTATTTGCAGACTGTGCGATTCTATAGCTGGAGATGAGTCCCCCTCTAATTTGTTCTACCTGGGCTCCTACTTGTTACAGACCCTCTGTGACGTACCCATTACAAAGATACCTTCCCCAATTATCACCTCTAATATCATTAGCTCACAGACATTCACCTCCCCCCCCTTATCCCCCCTCTGTTCTGAAATTTGATTGGTCCTTTTTACATGTGTTCACTTTTTTTGATTGTATCCCTTTGGTATATATGGTCATGCCTATTTTCTTCCACAATTTGATCTGAGGAAGTGGGTCTGGCCCACGAAAGCTCATCACCTAATAAACCATCTTGTTAGTCTTTAAAGTGCTACATCATCCTGTTTTTTGTTTCCTCTGTGACGTAGTGTGGGTACCTTGCTGATAGCTATGCTAGGCAGTGGGCTGTGGGTGACCTCTGCTGGCTGCTGTCTGTAGCATGGCCCAGCAGGGCAGGGGATGAATCATTATGCAAGGGGGCTCTGAACTTGTCCAATGAGTTATCCCCCAAGGAGCGGAACAATGGGAAGGAGGGGAGTGGAGCCCTGGCTGGGGGCACGTCTGGAAGGAAGTGTTAGGTTTCTGTCTGGAATCATGGAAGAAGCAGCCTGAGCAAAGGGGGGCTGGGATTTAGGGGCCCAGTCTCCCCCATCCCAAGAGGAGCTGAGGCATCCTAGGCCTGGCCCTGTAACCAGATTATATCTGTGCTGTGCTGTATCCTGGAGAAGCAATAAACTCCCTCTATTCTACTGGCTGGTGGAGTCTGTTCGTGCCACTACGGGGGTGCAGGAGTCGGGGGACCCTGACACGTCGTCACAGTGGTGGCAGCAGTGGGATGCACTGCACCCCGTGGATGGAGCTCCCAGCAGCGAGTGACAAGGCGCAGTAGAAGCAAGAACCGTGGAGCCAGACGTGCTGGAGACAGAGCGAAGTGGTTCCTGGGAATCGTGGGCGCTACAGCGCTAGACTGGTGAGTCTGCACTGAGGGGACCAGCGGGGAGATGGCCTACGCCTGACTCCTGAAGGCAGAGCTGGTGGGGCTGTGCAGAGAGAGGGGCTTGCCTGTGAGAAAGGCAACCGAGGCCCAGCTGATTGCCCAGCTGGAGGAGAATGACCAGCCACAGGGCCGGGATCCTGTCCCAGTTGGGAGCAGCCAGACCCCCCCCCTCCCCCCCCCCGGGAACGTCTCAGGCTCTGAGAGGGGGCGGAGTGCTGGAGGCTGCCGGAGAGATGGAACAGCTTCCCCGGGAAGCCCTGCAAGCCGTAGCCCATCAAGGGCAGGAGCCAGCCCAGCAGAGCTGTGGCGGCTGGAGATCCAGCTGCAGATGAAGGAATTGGAAGTCTAGGACCGTAGAGAGCAGCGACAGCATGAGCTGGCCATGGCAGAGCGGAGAAGCGGCGGGGCCCCGGCTGCACCGAGTGCCTGCCTTTCCTCCACCCTCAGCCAGTTAACCCTGGAAAGTCCCAGGTCATGGGACCTGTTCTTGTGCCTGGTGCACTGAGCTCTCTTGTGGCCTCATTGCCCACAGCGATGGCAAGTTAGGTTCTGTGGGCCCTTTTGGGTCAGCTCTGCCCGGGCCCTGGCTGGTTTTCTGGGGCACCGATGAGTGTTTTGGTTTTCAACAGTCAAAAAATTAGCAACCCTAACTGCACAGTGTGCCAGGCTGGACAGACAGACAGACGGGACATACTTCCTGTGCCAGGAGGTGTTTTCACAAGCTAACACCCTTCTCACAATTCACTTCCACCAGCTGCAGGGGGTAGAATGACTCTGGCACCAAGGATATTTTATCTCTGCCTCTCGCCCTGAGGTGACATGTACCCAGTCTATATGGGGATAGCTGAAATCCCCCACTATTTTTGAGTTTTTTATTTTGATAGCCTCTCTAATCGCTATGGGTATGTCTACACTACAGAGTTAATTTGAAATAACAGACGTTATTTTGAATTAACTGTAATAGCTGTCTACACATACAAACTGCTATTTCGAAATAAATTCGAAATAGCAGAGCCCTTATTTCAAATTCGGTAAACCTCATTCTATGAGGAATAGCACCTAATTTGAAATAGCTAATTCGAAATAAGTGCTGTGTAGACACTTATTTCGAATTAGGGAGCCTCCAGCTCTTCCCAGTTCCCCCTGGTGGCCAGTCTGGGTCAAACCAGGAAAACTCTCCTCTCCCCCAGCCCCGGGGCCCTTAAAGGGGTAGACTCTGGCCAGATAGCACTTGCCAGAGCCAGGCCTGCCAGCAGTCTCTGCCCCTGACCCAGTGGCCCCAGGATGGGCCAGGCAGCCAGTGCCAGCCAGCTCTCCCCCGCCCAGTCCCCCAGTACCCAGGGGACAGCCAGGGGCCGTAGACAGCGGGCGCCCTCGTGGACTAGTGTGGAGATCACGGACCTCACTGAGGTTTGGGGGGAGGCCCCCAACGTCCATGATCTCCGCACTAGGTGGAGGAATACGGCCGTCTATGGCTGCATAGAGGCCACCATGGCCCGAAAGGGACACAGGCGCATCCAGGAGCAGGTGTGCCTGAAAGTCAAAGAGCTGCGACAGGAGTACGCCAGGGCCACCGGGGCAGTGCCACAGCAAGGGCTGCCACCTGCCCCTACTTCCCTGCCCTCGACCAACTCCTGGGGGGTGGGGCGGTCCACACCAGCCCGGGAGGCAGTGAGCTGGGACCGAAGGGCCAGGACCCGGGCGCACCAGAGGGGCCACCTCCAGCTGTTCCAGCACCAGAGTTGGCAGGGTTGTCCAGGGAGGCCATACCGGGTAAGTGCCAGCACTGTCCCCTGCCCGGGGGGGAGGCAGAGAGGGAGACCAGGGACCGCGCGCGTGGGCCATGCCTCCCACGGATCATGCAGCCACCTGTGCATGTGCGAGAACATGCCATGCCACCCTTGGGCAGGTGGCTCCAGCTGCGTGACACCCAGGGGCCGTGGCCCAACAGGCACATGCGTGTGTGAAGAGACCTGACACGCTCCCGACCCCGGATGCTCTCCCTTCACACGCCCCCTCTACACAGAGGCAGGGGACATCTCCCCCCCCCCCACCCTGGCCACACTATACACGGCACAGGGGCATGGGTGCGGTCTTGGGGCAGCTCCCAGTCCAAGGGAGAGCCAGACATCCTGACCATGGCCTCTGTGCAAGCACATCGGCTCTGACGGGGCAGGGCACGGTCGCCCTCACGTTGCAGGGGAGGGAGGGTCTGGGCATCATCCACTGTGTCCCCAGGGAGAACTGACCACTTCTCTTCTTTCTCTACAGCTGCACCAGTTGCTCGTGCAGGGCGCACCACCCCGCCCGGGACATGCTCCCGCATCCACGGCCTGCTCCGGAACAACAGCATGTGGCAGGAGTACCGGGACCAGCACCTGGGGGCCCTGTGAGCCCTGCACCGCACCATCCAGGCCTGGATGTTGGAGGACCTGCAGCTCCGCTGAGAGCAGCTTGCTCAGGACCGAGCGCTGAACTCGAACCTGCAGGCCCTGCTGCAGAGCATGGTGCCCCGTGCCGGTCCTGCACCTGCTGCCCCCCCAACTACTGTCCCTCCTCCCTCTGCTTCCTCCTCAACCTCCACACCCTCCTCCTCAATGTCCACACCCCCCACCTCATCCTCCGCATCCTCCTCAGCATCCCCCCGGGGACACCGAGGCCCCCTCCCCCACCGTGCTGGGAGGCGGTTGGCCCGACGAGACCCCCAGCCCTGAGCCCTGAGCTTCCCCTTCCCCTTCTTCCCCCTTCCAGCTCCCTCCTCCCAGTTTTCCCCCTCTCCTCTCCCACCCTCTCTCCTGCCCTCTCCCGCCTCCTTTCCCCCGGCTCCCCAGAGTTTCATTCCCCCTCCCCAGTTGTGTTAAATAAACCCAGTTTATACTTTTGAAAATATGTGTCTTTTATTTGACATCAGGAAGGGGGGCTAGGGAAGGGTAAGTGGAAGGACGAGGGGGAGGAATGGGGCACAAGCCCCCAGTGGGGCAGACCGGTGTGGCTCTGAGGGCTCCTCGGGGTGGACGCTCTCCTGCAGGACCTCCTGGATCCTGACAGCCCCTCAATGGTCCTCCCCGATGGCAGTCTGCAGACAGTGCAGCCAGGCTGATGGTAACATGTCCACGAGACGCAGCAGAGTCCCCGGGGGCAGGTCTGGTTCCATGTTGCAGAGTGCCGTGGTGTCCCAAGTGAGGGCAAGCAGAGCACTCCGAGACACAAATGCTTTGCTGTCCCTCAGCGAGGTGGACCAGCAAGCAGAGAAACCTGAGAACTGTCTATCTGGGATGGGGGTTGGGTCCCTTTAAGCACAGACCTCGGCTAGCCTGAGGCAGCAGCCCCACACACTAAGTCCAACCCTGATGCCCTTTTGGCACTGGTTCCGGTCAGCCTTACCTTTGATTCAGGGTCCACTCAATGTGGACGCGCTATTTCGAATTAGAAAAATGCTATTTCGAATTAGTTTTTGGGTCTAGATGCGTTATTTCAAATTAGCTTATTCTGAATAAACTAATTCAAAATAAGTTAATTCGAAATAACGCTGTCGTGTAGACATACCCTAAGCATTTCATAGTCACTATCAGTGTCCTGGTCAGGAGGTCAGGAATGTATCCTTACTGCTATATTATTATTTGGGCATGGAATTACTATCCATGGAAATTCTATGGAACATTTTGGTTCATTTAGGATTTTTATTTCATTTGATTCTACATTTTCTTTCACATCTAATGCCATTCCCCCACCAGTATGACCTGGTCTGTCTCCTTCTGATATATTTTGTTACCTCCAGCACAGACCAGGCCTGTGCATTCGGTGGCCCTGTGCTGGGTGCACACCTCTTCTACCACAGCGTCATGACACAGCTTGGAAGCTCTGAGCCCAGTGAGGCAAGGCTCCACCTAGTGCCGAGCTGAGAGCTCTGTGGGACAGGGACCGTCTCTCACAGGCTTTGCTGCACCCAGCGTAGTGGGTCCTAGATCTCAGCTGGGGCCTCTAGATGCTATTGTGGTATCCGTAGTAATAACCAGGGAGGCACCTTCCATGTAGGCCTAACCCTCCCCCCCGCAACACATCTATTTCTGGTCTGGCAGCCCCCTCCTGCTAGAAGCATTGGTAGGGCGGAGCTGTGCAGCCCTTTTGAAGAGGCACCAAATCACCTGCATGTCCCATCACAGCCTGCAGGGAAAGGCCCCAAGGAACCCCAGATGGCCACACTATGTGTGGGGGGGGACAATGGACTGAACAGTGACTCACCCACCATCTGGGTTTGCCCAGCGCTGATGGGAGGTGGGAAGTGGAAGACGAGCTCCCAGCAGGCAGGAGCAACCTCTGAGAGCAATGAAAAAGGGGTAATAATGGGAAGGAACCTACCTGAAGGATTCAGCATGTCCCAGGAGATGCCATGTAGTGAGCCTGGGGCCCTGGCACGATGCTGAGCACCCAAGGCATTGGATGGACGTGCTAGGACAGGTGGGGAAATGCTGCTGCTTGGATAAGGGCAGGTCTATGGGGTTCGGCCTCACCACATCAGGGGCCTCCCTGTTTCTCTTAGGGTAGAGAGAGGGAGAAGCTGTGTGTGTGTGTGGTGGGGGGGATATGAAGGGAGAGGCCTCTGTGGAGGCCTTTGATGCTCCTGGGGCTGCACATCTGAAGAAGTGGGTTGTGCCCACTAAAGCTCATGATACCATCAATGTTTTTTGCTAGTCTCTAAGGTGCTGTAGAACCATTCATTGTTTTTTAAGTTACAGGTCTGTATTCGAATGTCAAAGAAAGAGGGCAGGACACACAATCATTCAGTACAGACCTAGGAGGTACAGTCACACCCTTTGATGCCATGTGTTCAGAACAGAGACATAAGGGACACACCAATGGTACTAGAGAAACAAGATGTAAAGCCAGTAGATTAAACCTAGTCTCAGATGACATACACAGCACCTTGCACCTACAAACTGGCATTAGGGGTGTAACTTGGGGAGCCACCTTTTGTGTCAGGGGAATGTAACAACATTGCACGAGGGGCTTCCCAGAGACTGGTGTCATATGGAACCTTTCCCCTGTGCTGTGTTATTGTTGGCTTAGAGCAATAAACCTGCCTGCTATTGGCTATTTGGGCTCTAGAATAACATTTCAGAATAAGCCTGTGTGTGGCCAAGTTTACAGTTTATTCACAGAAACAGAGACCTCGTTTCTTAGCTCCTGTCCACACAGCCACCGCAATTCACTGGGTTTATACACGTCACAGCAGCCCCTGGACAGCAGCCCAGGCCAGGCCCCTTTGCGCTGGGTGCTGCACTGACACAAACGGTTTGTCTGCCTGGGAAACTGACTCACAGAACCATGGGCAGTGGCTGAACTCCTGGGCTAGGGAAGCAGCCCCAGGCAGATGGTACAGCCTCAGCTTCCCGCACCACACCAGGCCCCAATCTATCTGGGCTGCACTGTCTGGCCACCCTTCTCCGCACAAAATTCTTCTTCCCTACCCCCAAGCCGAGTCATCAGTCCTAGTGCTGGGCAGCCGGAGCAGCTCCAGGTACACATGGTGGGGTCAAGAAGGAACCCAGAGGTAGAATATGGGTGAGGCCGCCACAGGCAGTTTGGCAAGGCAACATTTTCCCGTGTCTATGACAAACGCTGCCCGTGAGCAAAACTCTGCTCGTCTAGCTAAACCATTGCAGCTCTCCATGTGGCGACACTCTTATTCCAGTGTACAAGGGGCATTTTTTCATGGTGAAAATGCTGTAAATTAACTCAGACCCAGGCTCTCTAATTCCAGAATAGAGGTGTCCCCACAGGGAGTTATCCTGTGATAACTGCAGTGGTTATTTAATGTCGTTCTGCTGGTCAGTTTCCTTGTGTAGACAAACCCATAGGGAGTTCCTGGCCATAAGAGTTCACAGTCTAAGGGAGAATTTTCAAAAGTACCTAAAGGATTTAGGAGCACCAGGCAGTGAGCACAGAGCCCGGTCACACACTTGGGCTCCTAAAACCCTTAGGGTATGTCTACACTAGCTCGTTAATTTGAGCTAGGTAGGCAAATCAGGCAACCGGAGTTGCAAATGAAGCCCGGGATTTAAATATCCCGGGCTTTATTTGCATGTTCCCATCCGGCCGCCATTTTTAAATCCCCCTTAGTTCGAACAAACTGCCCGTGGCTACACGCGGCAGTTTAAAGTTAATCCAAACTAAATCTTTAGTTCGGATTAACTGTGACTCCTCGTGGAATGATTTGCCTACCTAGCTCAAATTAACGAGCTAGTGTACACATACCCTTAGAGGCTTTGGAACTTGTCCCCTGAGACAAGGCAGGAATTATTGTCCCCACTTGACACATGGGAGCTGAAGCCCAAGGAGAGGAAGTGACAGGCCCAAGGATTTTGCAGCAGGACCCCAGTCTCTTAGAATTGCTACCTTGCAGGGGCTTAACCATGAACCTCCTTCTGCTCTCAACATACAGCCCCTCAGCAGGAAGGACTGTTTGGCTTGTGCAGCAGGAAGGAGCTGGGCTGGTCTGTCTGGCGGGGGCAGTTCATGGCAGGGCTCAGATCTGACAGAGCTCGGCGTAGCCCTGGCCTGGCTGGTAGTGAGCTGAGGGCTGCAGGCTGCAGGGCAGGGGGTTGCCAATGCCAGGTGCCCAATTTTCACCCGGCCTGTCCAGTTGAAAAGGGAACCCAGCAGTGTCCAGTCAGGTGAACTGACTGCACCCAGAAGGTCCAGTTACTGGGGAAGGGGTGAGGTGCTGGGTCATCAACCCACGTCAGTCCTTGCTTAGCTGGGGCTGCCTCCTACCTGCAGGCAGGCTCCACATTGGGCTGCAGCAGCTCCTGTCCCAGCCCTGGAGCAGAGGGAGCCCAGCAGGGTGGGGGGCAGGAGATGAGCCAGAGATGAGGAAAGACGGGGGAGACCAGAAAGTGATGAGATGAGGCAGGAGAGGAGCAAGTGGGGGGTGGCCTGGAAAATGTGGAGAAGGGACAGAGCCTTGGGCAAAAAGGTGGGCAGGGGCAAGGCCTCAGGGGTCTGGTTTTCAGCCAATAGACATTTGGCAACTCTGGTCCCTGACTGACAAGGTCCCTGATGGGGGAAGGGAACAGGGACTGAGGGGGCTGCTGGAGTTACCTGGGCAAAGAAGGTTACTGCAGGGGCTTCTTGTAAAGCACTGACCTGTGGTATCTCCCCAACACCCTGCTCAGAGCCCCGCCCCCTCCTCACCCTTCCCCCTACTCATAGATGTTCAGTGAGGATCCCCCATTGCCTCCTTCCCCAGAAATGCTGCCACTGCCCCCATGAGCCTCCTCTGACCCTGCAGGCTTGGGCAGGCCCTGTTTGTCCAGCACAAAGGTGATGATGGGCGCAGACACCAGGAGCAGCAGGACCAGGGTGCAGCGGGCAGCCCAGATGGCAGGGGACAAGGCAAGTCCTGCAACATGGAAGGAGATGTGGTGAGGGCTGTGTGCAAAGCAGCATGTGGCCCTGCGGTTCCATCACTAGGCACAGAGCAGCTGCTGGGTAACAGGGACCCCGTGGGAACTCCCATAGACCTCGCTCTATGGAGGAATCATGCTGCAGGGGGCACATTCCACTGAAGTGAGACCTAAGTGATGGAGGCCATTGGGGCGGCTCCTGCCTTTGCCCAGCACAGTCACTCTTGCCCCAGTTTGCTCAGGCTGCACCAGGACTCAGTGAAAAGGCCTCACAAAAGCCAGTGATATCCCAGACCCGGTCACCCCTCCCCAGTGTGGCTGACAGCCCCCACGCAGACAGCAGCATGAGGCCTGGGCACCAGCTGTGTCCTGAGGACAGGGTGGGGTGGTTTGCTGCTGGTGAAAATGCTTTGGGGGGAACTGGGCAAACAGCCAGGTTTGGGCTCTGATCAGTTCAATCCCTGGGCTCCATGCTGCCTGGGAACCGGACACTGGTGCTGAACTGCGGTGCTGGCAGAGGGGTTTGCCCACATGCCAGGTGTGACACTCTGGGCCAGGCCTGGAGCACAGAGCGTAACTAGCTAATGACACGGAGACAGAACCTGGGAGCCCAGGGATGATGCGTCTGGTGCCTCCTGCCAGAGCAACCCCCCACCCAGTGAGTGCAGAGGGAGGCAATAACTCACTGGCTGCCGGGTTAGAAAAGGGGTCCATGATGCTTACTCATCAAAAGTATTTGGACTTCTCCCTTTGAACAAGCCATTTTTTTGCCCTACAGATGTTGCCCGGCTCAGCAATGCTGGGCAAAGCCTGGGAGAGCTGCAGGGAGAACAAGCCCATCAACCTGTTGTGTGGTGGTGCGTTTCCTACATCCGTCATCACAGCGATCACACTCAGACTGGGGTTTGCCCAGCCCAGGACCCACCTTTCCCTAAATAGAGACCCCAGGATACAGAAACGCTTCAGAACCATTTACCTGGGTGGGAGGAAATCCCAGCACCGCCGCTGCTGGAGCCATCACCTAGGCAAGAAACACACCAGAGATCAGAGCAGGCCATGGCCCACTCCAGGCCCCTATGCTTTCCTTGCACAGCCAACCATGGGCAGCCACTGGCTGGGGGCAGGGCAGGGCTTCTGGAAGGCCCCTGGGCTCAGGCTGGGTCACAGACTGGATCTGAGTCAGTAACATGAGTGTGTGCAAGACAGGGGTGAGGAACCTAAGGCCCAGGGGCTACCCGAGGCTCGGGGCTCCCCCTCCAGCATTGGGGAGTCAGTGTTGGCACTCCAGCCCCTCACTGCCTCCCCAGTGACTGGCCTCCAACTAATTTTTCAGTGGGTTAGTGGCCCCCAACCCAAAAAAAGGTTCCCCACCCCAGTATAAGACATGGGAGTTCGCTGTTCTGCTCTGCTCAGCGCTGATGAGGCCTCAGCTGCAGCACCAGGCCCATTCTGGGGGCGGCACTTTAGCAAAGAGGTGGAGAAGCCTGAGCGGGGCACCTGAGAACAGTCTCCAGGGGTCAGTTGCTCTCCGTGCTCACTGGGGGGTAGGAGAAGCAGGAAACGGCTTAATGTGCAGCAAGGCAGGATTAGGTGAGATCGTGGGGAAAGTTTTCTAGCTCTGGGCTGTGGAATCTCTGGAGAGGCCGGTTAGAGAAGCCCCTGTCAGGAAAGGTCCAGACAACAGCTAGTCCCGCCATGAGCGCAGGGGACAGGAGCTACAAGTCTGTGATTCCAATGGGCGAGTGAAGCCCTAGACAGGCTGTGGAATCCCAGTCATTTGGGATTTATCAAAACAGAAGGGACAACCCCCTGGCAGGGATGGGCCAGGGGTACTTGGTCCTGCCTTAGTTCAGAGGGCTGGACCTGAGGGCATCTCATGGTCCCTTCCAGTGAGACCTTTCAATGATGTCCCCTCCCCCAGAGCTGTCCCATCCATAGGACGATTTGGGGTGCCTCCCCAGCCCAGTGCTTGAGCAGGGGGGTTGCTCAGCAGCTGCCTCAACCATCCTATGGATGGGCCAGTGTGGGGTGGCAGCAGGGGTTGCCCTGACCACCTCCTGCACCCATCCTGGCGACAGGAGCTGGAGCAGCCTGGCAGTCTGCTCTGGCCCTGCCCCTGCCCCTCTGCCCTGTCCCAGAACCCTGTGCTCAGCTTCTCCACAGTGGCAGGAAGCAGAGGGCCCCAGTGTGCTCCACTCCCCGCTGCCATACAGAAGCGAGGCGCAATAGGCTGAGACCACACTGTGGCTCAGTGGAGAGGAGCAGGTTGCCCGGATGTCACCAGTGTTAGTTTAGGAGTTGGGGTTGGGGTGACCCCTGCTGCTTGTGTCACACTGGGAATAGGGTAAAGGGGCAGAAAAGGGGTGGAGTGGGGTGGGGCCTGCAGTGGGTAGGGGGCTTCCCTTGTCCCCATGCTTGGGGCATTGCCGTTGGTGGTGTCAGACCCTTGTTATCTGAAGAACGTGAGTAATTGCTGGCGTCTCTTCAGACCGGCTACTGGAGAAGGGCCCTTTCTGAGCGGGTTGCACAAGCACTCACTTCTCAGCACTAGAATCTGGTTTATTAAGAATCGTGCCTTTTCCTCCAGCTCTGGGAGAGGAATGGGGCTTATGTTGAATAGAAATACGAGGACCCAGCTCAGGTAAGTCAGAGTGAAAAGCAGTGTGAGAAATGACCAGAATGGGTGTTTGTCATTAGAGACCCTAGGTACTAGGCAGGGCCATGTCTAGGACTTTTAATGCTGGGGTGAGCATGGCCTCCCCCCAAGATTTTTTGGTTGTGTGCCCAGCCCAGGCAGGCTGGGTAGCCAACTGAGGTGAGTCAGGGTGTGGACGTGGTGCACCCCCCTCTTGCCCAGCTATGTGGGGCTGGCCAGATCGATCCCTGATGTGTGGGGCTTTATGTGTCACCTCTGATCCTGCTATATTTTTCCACCTCCACAGCTTTACACTCAGAGCAACTGCCCTGCTCGTCCAGACCTGGTTGTGGCCCCACGCCAGTCCTAGTGTGTGCTCTCTCTCACCATCCAGGTCTAAAGATGTGAATTATTACCACACACATAAGCTGGCCGAAAGGCAGACCAAGCCCATAGCCACACCATGCAAGAAGGACGAGTGGTTAAGGCCCCAGACGATTGATCTGTTGTGTGCTGCTGTCCCTGCTGGTTGTGGCTGTCACGTCTTTTCGTGCAGGCAGCAGTTGGGTTGGGCGTCTGCTCCTCTTCACCCAGCTCAGCCACACGGTCACCACGAGGAGATAAAAAGCTCCCCACAAACTGGATGCTGCAGCACTTCTGGCACCAGGGAGGACTCAAACTTTGCTCGCACTAATGAGAACTAAGCAGGCACAATCCCATTGGCTGGTTTCTGGCCAATGGGAGCAGCCTGTTTGAAGAACAGGCAGCACATGAAGCATTGGGCCTCGCCCCATTCCCCTCTGGTTCATAGTTATTCATGCACACACATGGCCCCTGCAGCCTGTGCAGGGGCGGGGCAGGCAGGGAGGCTGCCTCGGAAACAAGCTGGGCTGCTGGCTGGGAGTGACCCAGGTAAGTCCCCTGGCCAGAGCCTGCCTCTGGCACCCAAGCCCCTCCCTCCCGCTACTCTCTGCCCCCCACTCCTGCCCCTCTAGCTCACATAACCCAAAACATCTGCCCCCTCCTGCACTGATACTTCCTGCCAGACCCTGCACCCCAATCTCCTGCCCCAGGTCACAACCCCATCCTGCCCTAGGTTCCCAACCTGTACTCCTTCCTGTATCCCAATTCCCTGTCACAGGTCACAGCCACCCTCCTGCCTTAGGTCCCAACCCTGCACCCCTTCCTGTACCCCAATCCCCTGCCCTAGGTCACAACCCAAACCCCTGCAACCCCTCCAGCACCCCAATCCCTTGTCCCAGGTCACAAACCCCTCCTGCCCTAGGTCACAACCAAAACCCCAGCACCTCAACCCCCTGCCCTAGGTCACAACCTTCTCCTGAACTAGGTCATATCTCAAATCTCTGCACCCCAGTCCCCTGCCCCAGGTCACAACCCAAACCTTTGCACCCACTCCTGAACCCTAATCCCTTGCCCTAGGTCCCAACCTGCACCCCCTCCTGTACCCCAATTCTCTGCCCCAGGTCATAACCCCGTCTGCCCTAAGTTACATCCCAAATCCCTCCACCCCAGTCCTCTCCCCTAGGTCACAACCGCCTCCTTCACCCAAACTCCCTCCCAGATCCCATTCTTTCTCCTGCACCCCAATCCCTTAGCCCAAGCTCCCTTCTGCACCCAACCTCCATCCCAGACCTCACATCTCCTCCATTAATATCATGGAAGAGTGTGACTCTCGACCAACTTCCAAAATCTTGGAGTGACCCCCCCCCCATCAAAAGTTACTGCCTACCCCTGGTCTAGATGGGCCCATTGGTCCCTTCTGGCCTTTACATGTATGACCATGAACATAAACTGCCCTGGAACCCTCATGAGAGCAGAATGAGAATGAGTCAGGTTAACGTGTGAGGCCAAAAATAACCTTGCGAGAGCGGGTTATTCAATCCCACATCACAAGGTGTGACACACCCCCACCCCACTGAGCTGCTCACTGGGGTCAGGCCTCGGGAGAGCTCACAGATGTGGGGGGAAGTGGAGGTGTCTGCACAGGGGACTCTGCCAATGCTCAGGGTGCTTTCGGCACGTCCTGCGGTTCCTTCGCTGCACAGCTGCACGGAGCAGTCGGATTGTGTGTGCAGAGTCGCTGAGCTGGGACTGCTGCTCACAACACCAGCTCTCCTCTCTCTTCCTCTTCTGAGCAGCAGCCAGACACTCTCGAGCCCTGCAGCATCTGGCTCCATCCATGTCCCCAGCAAGAGCCTAGATCTCATTCTGCTCTCTCTGTGCTGGGATTTGGGCCAGCAGGAGTGAGGCAGGATCCCAAACGGGGTTGGGACACTGTGAGATCAATTAAATCCCCTGAGGCAGATTTCCCAGCTTGTGTCTCTGATTTTTTCCCTGTTTCCCTGTCCCATCCCATCCAGGCTCTTCTCCTGTTTGGGTGAAATGGCCCAGGGTCACTGGCCTTCCAGGCAGGTATCCGGTTGGTTCATTGTCACCCAGGCCTTTGGGAGGCTGGGGGCTGCAGGGAGGAAGAAAAATCTAGTGGCCGGGACAGTGGACAGCTGCTCTAGAGCCCTGGGTTCAGTCCCTGACTCACCTGCAGACTCTGGTTTTCCCTGGGCTCAGTCACTGAGTCTCTGTGTGTGCCTCAGTGTCCCCATCTGTGACAGGAGGCTGAATTTCAGAGTGTCTGAGGAACCGTTTTAGTGACTATGAGGGGCTCAAATACTCCACTGACAAGGGCAGTACAAGGAAATGGGGAGCAGTGATGGCAAGAGCTGTTTACCTGAGGGCTTGTCTCTGCACAGGGGAATTTACCCATGTAATTAAACAGCAACAGCCTCACTGTTGCAACTCCCACAGAGATGCTCATTGTGGGATCTGAGCCTCTCTCCGGTTTACTCACGAATTCTAAAGCCAGAAGAAATCACTGTGGTCATCTAACCTGACCCCCTGTCTCTCACAGGCTAGCGATCTGCCCCAAAGTAAATTCAGTTTGAACTAGAGCTTCTCTTTGAGAAAACATCCTCCCTGGATTTAAAAAATTGTGAATAATGGAGAATTCACCACGGCTTGTGGCATTTCCCATGGATAATGATTCTCAGTGTTCAATATGACATCACTATTATTGCTTATCAAGATAAGCTAAACCAGGAAAAGGCATTTACACCAGACCTGGGTGAGCACAGGGACTGACACTGGTGTAACTGGGGCAGTGTAAACTCTCCCCTTAGCTGATAACCCCTGCTGCTCTGGTGCTTCAGAGGAAGTTGGTGTGTGGCTCTTGGGGTCAGGTGCTGGGTCGAGTGTCCATCTGCTCTGGGAAGAGGTGAGCGGTGCCCACAGCTGCCTCTGTGGCCTCAGCAGGGAATGATCCGTGTTCATCCTGCCGGGAAGGCTGGGGCAGCTGAGAACTGGCCTGGCCGCTCAATGTTCATGCAGGGTGGTCGGGCCAGAGGAGCTTTCTCACAACATCCTCCACAGCTGGCTCTGAGCACCCTGGGTTGCATCTCACCCAAGGGCCAAGGCTGATGAATTTCAGCATTTAGACACATACGCACACACATGCACACACCCCTTACCAGTGACACTGAGGTGCTTGGCAGGGCTGAGCTGGGATCTGATTGCCCGGCTCTCACTGTCCTTGATCTCATAGCCGCAGGAGTATTTCCCAGAACTGTCCCTGGACACCACATGGTCATAGTCGTACGTGATCTTCTCCTTCAAACCCATCTGGGACGAAACCTCCTCCCCGTCCTTGTAGAAGATGATGCGAGTGGCCCGGACCCAGGAGAAGACGGAGCACTGGAGCTGCACGGAGTCCCCTGGCCGAACTGATGTTTGACTCAGGTAGAGGATGGGGGCAGGGAGATCACCTGGGAAGGGGAAGGAATCAGAGCTGTCAGTGGGGTGTGGGTGGTGCCTGGTGCAGTCAGTGGGGCAGGAGGTAAATCTCAGGGAGTCTGGGCCAAGTCTCAGCTGGAGGCAGATGGGGACAAGCTCTCTCTGATGACTGGAAGCTTCATTCCCTGGGATCATTTGATTTGTGGAAGAGCCTAAGGGCTGGGTAGGCTGGGCTCCCATTTTCTGGCACAGTCCTGGACCAAGGAGACCTGCAGTGGACACCCACTGAACCAGCTGGGGCAATATGGCCAGGAGAGAAGTGACACTTCAGTAAGTCAGTCTAGGCCTGGCCAACACCTCAGTCTGCCCCACAGCCCAGGCAGTGATAGCCAGTCACTGGCCCAGGGAGGCAGGCAGTGGGCAGCCAAGGGGCTGTGTCCAGTTCCTAACCTCTCCAGGATCTACCCCAACATTCTCCTTGTTCTTGTGCCCCTCCGGCCCCCAGGTGGTACCAGGGATACCGACGGCAGGTCCAGGCCCAGGCCCAAGCTAAGAGAAGGTTCTGGAGCAGAAGCAGGGTTCAGATCCCCCTTTCCCAGAAACCACCAGGGTGATGGGACCCAGCTCCAAACTCCCACGGCAATTGCTGCTACCCCTGTGCAGGTCAATATTTGCCTGTTACCATCCCTGTGTCTCCTGGTGCCTTAGGCAGCAGCATCCCCTGCCCCTGCTGCCCAGGCAGCCAGCAGAGAACCATGGTTGTGACTGAAAAGCCATGTCCCAGCTCTATCAGCCCCTGCAGCCCTGGACACAGGGTCATGAGGTGCAGCTCCCTGGCCCGGGCTGAATGGGAGCTCAGCCTGGGTGATCTGATGGTCCCTTTTGGCTGTAGCCTCTCGAAAGCCCTCGTCCTCGCTCTGCCGTTCACCCCCACCTCATGTCCCCATGATACTGAGCAGGGCTGAGCTGATACAGTCATGCATATGCACACACACACACACACACACACACACAGACCCCTTACCGGTGACACTGAGGTACTGGGCAGGGCTGAGCTGGGATCTGGTCACTTGGTTGTCGCGGTCCTTGATCTCGTACCCACAGGAGTAATTCCAAGAGCTGCCCCCGGACACCACGTGGTCAAAGTCATAGGCACGTTTCCCCAGGGAGCCTGGTTGGGATGAAGCTTCCTCCCCGTCCTTGCAGAAGATGATGCGACTGGCCTGGGCCCCAGAGACAACGAAGCACTGGAGCCGCACGGTGTCCCCCGGCCGGGCTGACGTCTGGCTCAGGTAGAGGGTGGGGGCAGGGAGAGCACCTGGGGAGGGGAAAGGGTCAGAGCGGTCAGTGATGTATTGCTAGTACCTGGTATTGTTGCTGGGACAAAGGGGGCTGCGCCATGTCTCAGAGGGAGGCTCTGATGGCGCGGTGGGGACGAGCTCTCTCCAGGGCCCAGCAGTTTCATTCTCTGGCATCACTGGGGATGCAGAAGGATTAAAGAGCATCAGGCTGGGCTCCCATTGTCAGGGGCATCACATTGTCTTAGGACAGGGGGTCTAGCGTGGGCACCCACAGACCCGGCTGGAGCAGCACAGTCTGGCGAGAGGTGACCCCACAACCAGGCTAATCACTGGCTATTGGAGGCTGTCTGTGGCCTAGTCAGCACCTTGGCCTGCCTCCCAGGGAGCAACCTGCGTATACTGCACCTCTGCCAGCAGCATCACCAAAGAGTGGGAAGTGGCAGGCCCCTGCACCCCCCATCCGCAGTGAGAGGAGACTCTCAGTGGGCAGGTAGAAGAGAAGGTTCATTGGTTGATGGGACACTGCATACAACAGACTTGTCAGCACAGCAGCGCAGAAGCTATCAGGACAATCCATCCTGGGGAGGGGGTCCAGAGCCAGCATCCTGCACCACTCCCCACAACCCAAAACAGCCCAGACTAACTCCCACACCCAGCAGCCTGGCCCACACCCCTCCTCTGGTCTTTGTTCTGCTTCTCAGGCAAAAGGTATCACCAGGCCGCACCCCTTCCCAGCTCAGGTTATAAAGGGCACCGGCATTTGTGTAGGTGTTGGGGTTGGGGGAGCCTCCCTCAGTGAGAGTCACACACACACGGAACTAGGTATAAACTGAGGCACACACACACGGGGTTACGCTAGGACAGTAGAACTCACATGCAACATAACCAGGCAAATACAAATCCCACTTTGTCAAAAGCAGTTATCCCGGAGGAGGAGGGGTAAAGGCCCTAGGCAGGCTGGGGACAGACAGACATTTGGACTCACCGGGAGCTGAGCAGATCTCCTGGCTGCTGGGGCTCAGCGCTAGGAACAGAAAGGGGGTTTGGGGTCAGTGCCGGCTGGAATCTCCCCTGTGGTGAGACACCCTGTGCAGCTGGTGGGATGGGGAGTGGCCCTGTCCTGCCCTGCCCCCCGCTGCACTTTGCCAACAGCCTTTGAAACGGGGCCCGGAGCTGGGCGCAGGATGCAGGATCGGCCTCCCCAAGACCTCAGGCCAGGCCCCCCCGCCTCCTGCTCCCTGCCCCCTCGTTACACAGCCCAGGGGCCCATCAGCCCGGCTGCCTCCCTGTGCCCTGGGAGCTCATGGCCAGTTACTGTCCCCTGGGGCCCAAGTCCTTCCCCGGGTCCCTGCTTCCCCACCCAGGCCCCAGGCTGCAGGGCAGCGGCGTTCCCTGTGCGGAGCTGGGACCTGGCACTTGGCTGGATCCCACCCCTGGGGTGTCACTGGGTCCAGCTCCCCACACCAGGCCCATGGGGTTGCCAGGTATCCAGTTTTGAACAGGACAGTCCAGTATTTGAGCTTTCTTTCCTAAGTAACTAAGTTTTATTATTATCATGAGTATCAGTACGTAGTTGAGTACTGCCTGGTTGGTAGACACACTCACGCTGCAGTATGCAACTACTCGCCCAAGTGCCACACCAGGACCGTGTGCGGGACAGGCAGCATCCCCAGATCTGCATGTGCCCAGGCCAGCCCCGCTTCCCGCCAGCTGGTTCCCCCTGCCCCCGCTCCCTCCGACCCTCTCTTGGCCAGCCCCGCTCCCTCCCAGCTGGTTCCTCCCTGGCCAGCTCCGCTCCCCCCGACCACCTCCGCCAGCCCCGCTCCCCGCCGGCTGGTTCCCCCTGCCCCCGCTCCCTCCGACCCCCTCTTGGCCAGCCCCGCTCCCTCCCAGCTGGTTCCTCCCTGGCCAGCTCCACTCCCCCCCCGACCACCTCCGCCAGCCCCGCTCCCCACTGGCCGGTTCCCTCCCAGCCAGCCCCACTCCCCCAAATCCCCTCCCAGCCAGCCCTGCTTCCTGCTGGCCTTTCCCCTCCCCACCTATCTCCCCTGGCCAACCCTGCTCTACTCTCAGCTGGTCCCCACCCTCATCTGAGATCAAGTGTGTCTGGTATTTTTTTAAAATCATCTGGTAACCCTACAGGCCCATGGGGTCAGGCCGGGCTGGGCTCAGATGCCCCTGGGGTGTCAGCGCAGCCTGGAAGCAGAGAGCAGGGAGGCAGTTGCTATTGGAAGGTGGGGGGTTATTGGGGTCTAGCCCCAAGCCTCCCTGCTGTGGATGGGAGGGGCCTGGATTAGGAGCTCTTCTTTGGGCCTGTCTTTCAAATGTCTGTATCAGGTCTGGGCCGTGTCCCTCAGTCTGTCCGTAGCGCGTTCCCTGCTGCAGGCTCCGCTGGGGAGGTGAGGGGCTGAGCTCGGCTGACAGGGCCGGGGATGAAGGTAGCTGCTGACTGGCTGTGAGCAGAGCCCTGTGCAGAGACACTCAGGCCTGATCCCCTGGGTCATGGGAACCCTCTAGGCTGCCCCATGGGAGTCACTGGCCCAGAGGGAACCCAAGGGTCGGGGCTCTACAGAGAGCCTGGTCCAGCTGAATGGAGCAGGAAGGATGTTCTGGTTGGAGGGGTGGGGCTGGGGCTGGAACTGGGGTCAGTGCAGGGAGCTAGGGGAAGGTCTCTGCTCTGGGCTGTCAGGAGGTAAGCCTGAATGGGTGAATGGTTTGGGACAGTCCCATTCCATCCAGCTGCACAACAGTGCAGCCCCCTCTGCCGGTAGAGGGAATTTGCCGACTCCCTGGGCCAGGGGCTGCTCTCGGTTCTTTTTCCTCCTAGCCCCCTATGAGTTAGCCCAGCATTCCCAGACACTCACCGAGCAGCAAGAGGAACAGAGACAGCAGCATCGGGGCTGTGGCAGGAATTGAGAGGGCTGAAAATGGCCCAGCAACATCTGCTTCTGATGGGGCTGGGAAGGAACAATCTGCAGTCGCTGTCTGCTCCATCCTGCCCCCCACTGCCCCTCTGGACTCACGGCAGAAAGGCCCTCTCCCTGCACAGAGTCTCCGCCAGCCACTCGGGGCTGGATTGTGAACCCAGACACGAGCACTGCTCTGAGTCCTTGTCAGAGCGTACAGCTGAGGCAGCAGGGACGCCGCAACCCCTCTGCTCTGCCCTGTCCCGTCTTCATGTCTGATGGTCACTGCTGCCTGTTTCCTGTCCCATACACACTCCACCACCAACAGTGTTTTTATTTAGCTCCGGAAGCCAGAGAATCAAACATGCGACACACGTGTTTGTGAAAACCTCTCTCCTGATTTAGTAACTGGACTCAGCCAAACCCACCCTGTGAGGCACAGGCCTGGCCTGACTGGAGGGTTTAACATTAATCAGACCGAGCTCATGCATACAGCTCCAAGTGCTTTGTGCACGGAGAAGGCGCAGCTCTTTCCCAACTGCTCTTCCCATTCTGGGGCCAGATTCAGGATCCCAGCTCTCAATGCAGAGAGGGTCCAGGCAGCCCCCAAACCCCTGCCCTAGTGTGTGAGCCAGGCCCTGCCCGGGCACTGGGCAGACACTGCTGGGCTGGAGGCTGTGGCCGTGTGTCACTGGAGGAGCTCTCAGCTGTCCCCTCAGGTCCACATGGTGCTGAATCTGGGGATGTGGCGTCTTCCAGTCTCCAGGTGCTAGGAGAGTTGGGTCCATCCCTCTCTGTTGCTCCCTTTTGGGGGCACTTGGGGCAGCCAGTCCCCACCTGAGCATCTCCCCGGGCGATGAGCTCCGAGCTCCAGGACTCCAGGGGTTCACTGTAAGCTCCCACCTCTCCCAACCCATCCTCATCATGTCCCTCCCCCCTCCAATGCTGGGAACAAGGTGGGCCCTGGGGGGGCTGGTCCCTGCTTATGCCCGACAAGTCCCAGTGAGAAACAGGCCCCAATGTCTAGGTGGGCTGGTGATTCACCCTGGTACAAACCACCCATGGCAGGGGGGATTCTCCAAAGTCTGACGGTGTCAGAGCCAGGCTGGAGGCCTTCCAGGGAACAGCTTGCGCCTACACCAGTCATTGGCTCAATGCAGGTGTTGGGGAGTCTCTGGCTGGCCAGGAGGTCAGACTGGTTGAGGTAACGGCCCCTGCTGGGCCTGGTAGCCAGCACCCAGGGGCTGTTTGTGTCATAGACTCCCAGGGCTGGAAGAGACCTAGGGAGTCATCGAGTCCAACCCCCTTCCCAAAGCAGGACCAAACCCAACTAAATCATCCCAGCCAGGGCTTTGTCAAGCCAAGACTTAAACTTTCTAGGGATGGAAATTCTACCACCTTCCTAGGTAACCCACTCCAGTGCCTCACCACTCTCCTAGGGAAAATTTTTCGTAATATCCAACCTAGACCTCCCACACTGTAACTTGAGACCATCGCTCCTTGTTCTGCCATCTGTCACTACTGAGAACAGCCTTTCTCCATCCTCTTTGGAACCTCCCTTTAGGAAGTTGAAGGCTGCTATCAAATCCCCCCTCACTCTTTGCTTCTGCAGACTAAAGGAGCCCAAATCCCTCAGCCTCTCCTCGTAGGTCATGTGCTCCAGCCCCCTAATCATTTTGGTTGCCCTCCATTGGAGCTTCTCCAATGCGTCCACATTCTTTCTGTAATGGGGGAGAGCAGCTGGGGGGGGTGGGGCGGTTTTTTCTTTGAAAGGCACATTTTCACCATTTTGATAGGAAAGTCCAGCCCAGAACACTGATTAGTGCCAATTCAGGTTTTGAAGCAAAAACATCCGGAAATTCCAGGCTTCGTCCCCCCCTTGTTCCAATATCTCTCCCCCTCTCTCCCCCCCAGCCTGTTTCTGACAGCTTCCCCAGTTTTCAGAAGAGACATTTCTGGGGCAAAGCTTTTGGAGTAGTTCTCTACCCATGAGCCCTGGGGATAGAGCTGGATATGGAGCGGAGGGTACCAGTGGGCCTGTCTGAAGCCCTTCTTGAAGGATGAATCCATGGGATGTGAGACCTCGACACCCCAATATTCACACTGCCATGCAGTTGGGCTATGCTGTGTGCAAAGTATGCCCCTTGTGAGGTATTATTCTAGAAATCCTGATCTGCTATACATCAGTGATTTTATTGGGTTGTATGTACTACTGTTGTATGTGGCATTGTGACCTTTGGCTGTGTGTTTGTTACTGAAACATGTTGTGAGGTCGAAAATACCCGCAAGTAGCCTTCAGGTACAACGGTGAAAGGCCAAACAGTGTTAACAGCTTCCTGAGGAAATGCACAAAGCACAAGTGCTATCCCGGGAAGTGGGGCCGATAGAAACCTCTCCGAGATAGCACTGTGGAATGGACACCGTTTGACCCAGGTCACTGCGAAAGAGCCTTCTGGGAAGTGGGGAGAAGATATTAAAGGAGGACAATGACATCCTGGAGGTACCTCACCCTTCCTGCAACAACACACCTGGAACACTCGAGGGGCAAGGACTGAACTGTGGGAGGTGATGGTCCCATGGTGGAATCCTGAGTCTGGAAACCTGGGAAAGCCAAGGAAGCTTGTGCATAAAGATCTGCCAGCCTCAGGGTGGGAATTTGCCATTTGTATCCTACCTATCTAGCATGGTAAGTTCAGTTTGTGTTTTTTGTTTATTTACTAATGTGATCTGCTCTGATCTGTTTGCTACCTCTTATAATCACTTAAAAGCTGCCTAATAAGCTTATTTTTTGTAAATTCCCAACCAGTTTGTGCAATTCATACTGGGGGCGAGAGATGGAGGGACCTGTGCATATCTCCCTCCACATTTAGGGTGGGGGCAATTTTTATGAGAGAGCTCTCTATATAGCACCAGACCATATAACTTAGGGTTTATACCCCACAGGAAGTGTGCATGTGTGTGCTAGGCAATTTCTTAGCTTCATAGAGAGCTATCTGCAGACTCTGTGCGATTCTACAGCTGGAGATGAGCCCTCCCCTAATTTGTTCTTCCTGAGCCCCTGCTTGTTACAGACCCCCACAGCGGCAGCTGTGGCTGGAGCCACATGGAGAAGCTGCTCTTTGCTGAACTTCTGATGCCCGACAAGAGAGCTGTGACCGGCTTCTGGACTGGGCTCTGGGAGGGAGGTGCCAGTGCCCGAGGGGATCCTAAACTCTCCCCCTTTCTGCCTCACTGGCCCAATTGCCCCAGCCCCACCCCCTTGCTCTAGGCATGGACCCCCTGCTCTGCTCTGATTGGGCAGGCAGGCAGGCTCTGGGTCAGCTCCCCCCAGCCTAGCTCTGAAGGAAGCAGGTGAGTCCCAGGGAAGGGGGAGATGAGTAAAGGGGTGGAGAGTGAGCCACAGAGGGAGGGGGGAAAAGGAGTGAGTGGGGGTGGGGCCTCAGGGGAAGAAGATGGGGCAGGAGGCTGGGCAAGGGTGTTCAGTTTTCAACAGATAGAAAATTGGCAACCCTAACTGCATAGTGTGCCAGGCTGGACAGATAGATAGACGGGACATAATTCCTGTGCCAGGAGGTGTTTTCACAAGCTAACACCCTTCTCACAATTCACCTCCACCAGCTGCAGGGGGTAGAATGACCATGGCAGTAAGGCTGCCTTGTCTCCCCTAGAATCTAATACCACTGCCTGGGCCCAGCCAGCTCATCACATGCTTTTCTTCTGCCTAGCATGGACCTGGTTTTTGTGGGCCCCCACCCTCCAATTCACTGCTGGGTCCCGTCACGGCCTGCAATAAACCTATAGCCAGGCCCTAGGGTTTCAATGCAGCACCCCCAGCAGTAAGGCCAGACACAACGCACAGGGACCCTGGGGTCACACTTTACAGCCTCATGTCAGCCACAGTCTAGAGACTTACATTTTATTTGTTGTAACCCAAAGCTGAGATTCTCCCCTAATCCCAGCACTCCAGGAGCTTTAGGGGAACAGTGAATACCATCGGCACCATCTCCATAGTTGCTCCACGGCTCAAACACCCACAGAAAAAATACTGGTTGCTTACACTCTGGGGTCAGAGTTTGAGTGTGCAATATGATGAGTTCGATGCTGGTAACAACTTCTGCCCTTGGGGGTGGGAGCTGGTTTATAAACAGAGCCAGATGGAATACGATAACAAAAAGCTTGTCATTAGATAAATATTGTTAGATGGTCCTGAAAGCATTCCAAAAGATAAGAAACAACGGGTAGGAATAAATGGCTCCATATTCATAATGGAGAAGATTGGTGTCCCTGAGGGACCTGTACTGGTCCAGGATCAAGATATTCATACGCGATTTGCAAAAAGGGGTGTGCAGTGAGGTGGCAAAGTTTGGAAATCATACAAAATTACTGAAGATAGTTAAATCCAAAGCTGGCTGCACAGGTTTAGAAAAGGACCTCACAAAAACATAAGAACATGAGAATGGCCAGACTGAGTCAGACCAAAGGTCCATCTAGCCCAGTGTCCTGTCTGCCGACAGTGGCCAATGCCAAGTGCCCCAGAAGGCGGGATCACAACAGGTAATCCTCACGTGATCCCTCTCCTGTTTTCTACTTCCAGCGAAACAGAGGCTAGGGACACCATTCCTACCTATCCTGGCTAACAGCCACTGATGGACCTAACCTCCATGAATCTATCTAGCTCTTTTTTGAACCCTGTTAAAGTCCTAGTCTTCACCACATCCTCTAGCAGGGAGTTCCACAGGTTGACTGGGTGACTTGGCAACAAAACAGCAGATGAAATTCAATGTTAAATGCAAAGTAAAGCCCATGACAAAATAGAATCCCAGTTACACATACAAAATGCGCGGTGAGCCCAGCCAGTCCTGTGAGAGCCCTGGGAGGGCTCAGTGGTTGTGGGGGCAGATTCAGTCCTTGGAGTGTTATCACAGTCCAGTATGATGCACAATGGGGCCTGATCCTGTTACCCACTCTCACGGCCTTTCCCCGGCAGGAGCAGCATGTGTGTCCGCAATGGGAGTGAGTCAAGGCCACTGTGAGACCCTTCCCCTTTGCATCCCCCAACCGGTGTGTATGGAATTTCCTACATTGAACAGCCGCCTTAACACAGGTCCCCCCAATCGGCACAATCCTACATAACTGGGGGTCAGTTCAAAGTGTGTTCATGAATCGCTGCGGTTTTCCTCTGAGTTCAGGGAGGAGGAAACATGTCGCCATCTCCCCCTTTCCCTGCAGGGCATTTCCGAGGTGTCGGCATTTTGACCCGATTCCCCCAACGTATTTCCTGCTCCTCCTGGGATTCCTGGAACCAGGGTCCACTCCAGAGACCCCTGAGGAGTCTAGCTCTCATGATGCCCTTTGCTGTACGGAGAGGGGCTCAGTGGGGGCTGTGTCAGACCCTGGATTTTGGCATTTGTGTTTCCTTATTGTCTGTCTGGGGCGTGTTTCCAGTTGTGGCTGCTCCTGCTCCGTTCTATGTCCTTTCCTCTCTGGGGGAGCAGGCTGGTGGGCAGGAGCTTTCGGAAGTTTTCTCTCACAGATGCCCTGAGCTGTTTTCTGTCATGTCCTCCTCTCCAGGCAGGGAGCTGTCCAGGGGCCGGGGCCATATCTCCTGTTGCATGTGGCCCTGTGTCATTTCCTGAAACTCCCTGAACAAACACCCCCACTAACCATTAATGTCTGGGGGAAATCCCAGTCTCTGGGGGGGCAGATGCTGAGGGGATTCCCCTGGTCCTGCCCCACAGCGTGACTAGGGCTGAGGAACGGGAACAGTCTCTCAGAAACTCCCACAGGAATCTCCAGGATCAGGGCCATTGAACTGACACTGTAAAATGAGAGACTCCCCTCTTCTAGATCCAGAAACACCCCAACCACTGTCGGGTTCACAGCCCAGCTCTGGATCACAGTGTCAGCCTCCCTGGGGTGATACCGCCCCCACCTCCGATCTCCTCAGAGCCCAGCACCCCTCCTCGGGGAAACTCTCCAGCCCCTCCTGTCTCACTTTATCCCTCACAGTTGCACTCAGCACCCCCAGCTCCCAGTCCAGGCTGTCCCCCACATGTACCTCCCAGTACCACCTGCAAACCTGACTCTCCCCACCATGATCCCTCCTGGCCACAAACCCCTCCCTCCCCACAGCGGTCAGGGGGCCCGAGGGGGCAGCCAGCCCAGAGGACGGGGGTTTGTGCCAGACTCTTCTGCCATCCTCAGACACAGTGAGTTCAGGGTGTTTGTGACCCATATCCAGGGTGACAGGAACTGGGGAGAGAAGCCAAAATGCCCCCATTAGCCACATGTCAGCGAGGGATCCCACGATGCCTCAGGAGACTGATTCCCCCCCAGAGATCCAAGAGGGAAGGGGAGATCTTGGCGCTTCCAGTTACTGCCTGCTCCCTGAGCCACTCAGCACCGGGCCCTCATCTCTGCCCCACTGTGACGTGGGGAGGAGGGAAATGGGGTTTTCCTGACCCTGGTTCTTGGGATGTCCTGTCCCAGAGCACAGAGCCGGCCAGACTCATCCCTGGGGTGTCTCCATTGGCTCTGGGGGAACTGGAGCAGGGATGAATTTGGCCCACGTCTCACTCCACAGCCCTGTGTCCCCGTTCCCAAGTCGCCTGCTCTGCAGGGCTGTACCCCTGGGGCCCATTCCCTGGGGGCTGGAGCAGACAGAAGTCTCAGCTCACAGTGGGTGGGGGGTGGCTGCTCTGGGCTTTGCCTTGGTGTGATGGGAGTGTGAAAATGGGGCTTGGTGGGAGACGCCCAGCCCTGTGAGTGAAGGGGAAGGGGCAGGGTGATGAGAAGAGAGGGCGTCATGCTGAGGGGGCAGGGAAAGGTCAGAGAAGGGCCAGACTCTGGCATTAGGCACTGGGGTGGCTACTGGGACCAGCCCCGAAATCCTGAATCCAGGGAGTTTCAGGGCTGTGACTGGGCCTGGCCCTAAGCTAGAGGGGATGTGTGGGAAGCTGGAACAGGAGATTGGGCTCCTTGTAGCCTCTCACTGCCCCCCACCCTCAGGATCTGTGCCTGAGAGGTGTTAGGGCTGCCAGGGGCCATGCAGGGTGCCCAGGGGCTGAAGATTCTGGAGGCTGGAGGGGGTGGGGGGCTGAATGGGGCTGTCGGGGCAGATGACGGGGTGGGAATTGCTGAAAGGCCAACAGGAGATGGGGGCAGGGGGGGTGTCAGGACTCATTGAGGGGGAATTGTAAAGGACCTGTCCTGGTGTGAGACTTGCAACTCAGGGCAGCGTGTTCAGGACCATTTGCAGCATCTAACCCCATGTCTCTGTGCACACCTGGCCCCGCCTGCCCCCAGACCTCTGACAGCCCAGCTATGTAACCCCGATGCCACCGACACAAGCAGAGCCTCTGCTCAGCCCTTCCCAGCCCCACTCACCCATGTAGCTCCGAGCTCGTCTGAAACCTGCAAAGGAAGAGGAACAAGCATAGTCGGCGGGCCCAGCAAATACAGGGAACCCACTCGCACAGGAGTGGCCGTTCTGGGAGAGGGGTCAGAAAGGAACCGAGCGATGTGACATGAAAACACATCCCCTCACCTAGCTCTGTCAGTGCCCTGTCTGGAACGGAAAGAGACGGCGTTAGTCCCTGTCAGTGAGGCAGAGGGCTCAGTTCTGGGGCTGCTTTGTGACCATGTGATTGCTTTACCTGTGGTTCATGGGTCCTCCCTGCCAAAGGAGAAATGTCCCGGCTGTGCAGTGAGAAACAGGCCCTTTCACTCAGAGATCTCTGCTCACAGCAATGACCGGCTCTCAGGGATGCCTTTGCACTGTCCATTATTGCCAGAGACTGGACCAATTGTTGCTCTCGGTGATGTTGGCATAAGACTGGCGTGAATCTGGATTTATTGATGTCACCCAGACCAGAATTCAGCCCTGTAAGAAGCTGCCGTTTGTCTGTGGTGGTGCCCAGCAGAGTGGACAATTTTTAAGGGACACTGGTAGGATCCAAATCAGGCTGGGATTTGCAAAGCATCCAACCTTGTTGGGAGATGTGTGACTGGATCTACACAGCTCTGACATTCTTAACTCTGCTGTCCAAGGGGAATGACTCATAACACTTCAGAGCATCAAAGCTACCCACAGTAGGTGTAACTAGGGGGTAGCTCCCATTGCAGCCGTGGGACTGGGGCAATGTGACTGATTTTGGCCAAACTCTTCACTCAGCCCTGCCCTGCGCTGTTGGCACTTCTGGATCTGCTCAGCACCGTGTGTGCCTGGGAACCTCTGCCCGGGGCTCTGCTGGGGCAGTGGATGATCTTACCACGACTGTCGCGAAAATCCTGGCACTCTGGGGAGAGAAGAAAAGAAAACCATCGTGATTTCAGCCTGGGTCGTTCTGGGCACAGCGCCACGGGGCCCTTCCAATCTTTGTGCATGCCAGTACTGCAGCGGGCAGGGATGAGGTTTCTAGTAGCTCTGCTTGAGTTTGTGTGTGAAAAGTAGCAGGGTAGCCCGGGATAGCAGATGCAGGGACTTGACTTAGTTGCACAAGTACAAATCCACTTGGATTCCCTGACCCACTGCCCTGCCATTCCAGCCACACTGCTGCTGCTAGCACACTAACTCACCTGAGCTGAGAAGCTTGCTCAAAGCGGCAGTGTAGACATCCCCAATGAGCCATGGGTGTCAGAACTGACAGGACACGTCAGCTAAAACTATATGAACAACAGACACGTTCCCACATCAGCCCTGCATCCTCCCGCCCAATGGCACTGCTGGGATTGAGGGGGAGGAGTGTGACAGCAGAAAACGTGTCACGTTAGAGAGGGGCCTGCCCTGCTGCAGCCTGTCACCCAACCTCAGACCCCCTATTTCCATACCGTGCAATCCCTGTGTGCCGCTGACCAGAAAAAGTGTGTAACCCTGAGGGTCATGGCCGGGAGGAGCAAAGCTGGGGAAGGGCTCCACGGGGTTGGGTGGCCCTGGATTTACTGAACACCCCTTGAGCCATATCCTAGTGGAACTCAGCCCAGAGTAGTGTTTGGAATCTCTGTCCATTCATGGCCCAGGCCTAGACTACCATGGAAGGGGAAGAGGGCAGGTCTGAGGAAGCCAGGGCTGGGATAACAGGGAGGTTGTGGGTGGGGGACTCGGAGCCACCAGTGGTGTGGTCAGGAGGTCAGGGCTGGGGTAGCAGGGAAGCAGTGGGTGGGGATTGTAAGAACCAGCAAAGCTGTCTGAGTGCAGTGAGTCCAGCAGGTCAGAACTGAGATAAATCCAGAGACCTTTATAAATGCTTAAGTTTGCCCAGCCCTTCACTAAAGGTTTGTCTGTGCAGGCCCATAGTTAAGCCTTTGGAGTGTGATTTGCAGCACACACCAAGGTGCTGCCTTGGGACAGTCCCATATTGATGCTGCTGGTGTTCATTACACAGTACCTAGTTCACACTGATACAGTCCTTTCACATATTTGAATAGTAACATGAATGAGGAACCTTTTCATTCACACCCACATGGGGTTTTCTAGGGCAGTACTTGGGTGCACATTCCTATTCACATCTCTGTAATCTGAATTTTTGGGCAATATAAACCTAGCCTGAGCCCTGCCAGTCCCCAAGCAGAACATTCACTCTCTGTTGCTAAGTATGGCATTGAAATTTGAGCTGCAAAGACAGCAGGATTTACTTATTTCCAGGCAATGGGGAGATGATCGTGAAAGTGATTAAGGTCCACACAGAGCCTGTGCTGATTTTTCTGTCTCATTGTAGTGTGAAAGCCCCGACACACATTTACTAGGGGTTTTCCCAAGTACCTGTTTCCAAGATCTTCTTCTCATTCTCTGCAACGGGGAAGAGAAAAGTATTAGATACAGACACATACTCTGTGAGATGCTGCACACTCCCTAACAACCGGAGTTAGTCACAGGCATCCCAGCCGCACTCTCAGCCCCAGTGCAGGAACCATCAGGTTTGTTGGGGCAGGGCTGGGATTTAGTAACATGCACCAACATGCAGGAGACCTAGTGAGTTTCTCACTCCTTTGCCCTTGTTACATTTGCAGCCGTTTAACTACTTAAATTACATACCACATCTTGAGTTAAACAGGGACAGGGCTGTGCATTGTGCAGGCTTTGGGCTGGTGCAGCAAGGCTAGAACAATCATGGGGGAAGATCAGTTACTCCACAGTGCCCCCGCTGGCTAGTTACAGCACAGCACTGATTGCTAAGGGCACCCCATACAGCACTCCCCAACTACCAGAACAGTGACCATAAGGGAGCAGGACAGAGGACAAAGGCGATGAAGGGGGGTATCCTCAGGCTTTTCTGGTTCATCCTTCTTGTCTGAGTCCTAGTCACCATGCTTGCATGTTGTATCTATTTTCTCTGCCTTTCACCAGAGTTTCCCTGCATATGTGTATGCAGTGCCCAGAGAGACAGGCCAGCACCACTGAGCACCATCACAATGCAAAGCTGTCCTGTTAACTATAGAAACGTTCAAAGTGAATTCAGTTAAATGTGTGGACTAAAAAAACGCTGCTGGTGTGTTGATTAGCACAGCCCAAGAGAGTGAAGTCACTAATTCATAGTTCTAGGTCAAGCAGAACAATTATTAGATCATCTGCTTTGACCTTCTGTACAGCAGAGGTCAAAGAATCTCACTCTGTTCCCTTGCACTGAGACCGGTAACTCAGGCTGGGCTGCAGCATCTCCCAGAAAGGTGCCCAGTCTGGATCTGACTCCATCAGGAGATGAAGAATTCAACCCGGCCCTGGGAGCTTGTGCCAGTGGCTGGTCACCACCTGTGCCTTGGGCATTCGACAGTCACAGGAATAGAATCAGCTCACAGAAAGACACTGGACTTTCCTTGGTGTTTCCTTTAAGGAAATAGAGCCACTGAGCAATTGCCTAGGGCTAGTGAGACAGAATCTGACCCAGAGTTGTCACTGCCAGACCACCTGCCTGCTGCACCCACATGCAGGCAATCTCAGAAACACAGAACTTTGGGTTTCTGCTGCAAAATGCACATGCCAACCTGTCGACATCAGAGTGTTGGGGAGACAGGGGATCAGTAGGCAGAGACCTCCTGGTTCCATCCCCTTCTTTGCCCTGAGCCCACAGATACACCAAGCAGTCACAGAGCTCACACATCTCAACAGACAGGGCAACAGACAAAGCAGGAGACCTACCAAGAGTTAACAGAGCCTCCTCTTCAGAGCGTTTCTTCTGAGAGGCCTTTTTCTTCGCTGTGAGACAGAATCAGACATTGCCGTGAGACCAGGAAGGAAGGGGACACACTGAGAAATTCACTAATACAAGTGGGGCCGGGACCCCAATGGATTTGTTAATTTGTTTACTTCCTAAAGCCAACACAAGGTAAATATCTGGACACTCCCATATCCAAGCCGAGTGCCCTCTAGGACCCAGCTTCAAATATGCAAATGATTCTGTCCTATTACCTGTGTATCCAAGATATGCACAAGCTCCAGCAGCAATGAGAACCAGAGCGAACAATGCCCAGAATGCGGCCAGCCAGGGAGACACCCGGGGGAAGACATCACCTGGCAAAGAGAAAGCGCACGGTGTGAGGAGAACAGGCCTATCCTGGAGCTGGAGAACAGGGTATACTACTTGGTTTGACAGCTGAGTCCTGGCTCAGGGACCCCAGAAATTCATGGAAATGAAGGAACCATCCGTTGAATCACAGCCACAAATGGGAGCCATTGAAATCAGAGAAGCCAGCGCAGTATCAGTCCCAAGAACCAGGACTCTACCCTGCCCAAATCTCTCCTGCTGCTGTGAGCCACCAGCCAGAGTGTTATGAGTTTGTAGATTCATGAGTTTGTAGAACTCAGGTCAGAGACCCTTCAGCAGGGATCCCTACATCCAGCCCAGAACTTCTCTTCCAGCCAGAAAGGGTCTTACAGAAAGATTTCTGGTTTGGGTTGAAAAACTCCAAGTGACGGAGAATCCATCACGTCCCCAGGTCTGTTGTTCCAACAGTTACCTTCCCTCACTGTTAAAATCTGTACCGTATTTCTAGTCTGAATTTATCCAGCTTCAACTTCCAGCCACCAGCTCTTGTTCTGCCTTTGTCTGCCAGATTACAGAACCTAGCCACTGTCAGAAATCTTTTGGCTCATATAGGTGCTTACGGACCATGATCAAATCACCATTTAAACTTCCCTTGGACAATCTCTATAACTTAAGCTCTTACATGTCTAACTGGGAGGCAGGTTTCCAGACTTCTAAATGTTCCTGTAGCTATTTTCTGAGAACTCTCTTATTTGTCAGCAACCTGTCTGAATGTGTGGACACCAGAACAGGAAATAGTATGTAGAAGTAGTCTGGCTAACGCCATGCAGAGAGGTGATGCCACCTCTCTCCTGCTAGATATTCTCATATTCGCACACAAGGGTTATGTTCATTGCTCTGGGAGGCTCATACTCAAGTGTTTTCCAGAGTCACTGCTTTCCAGGATACAGCCTCCCAACATGTAAGTGTGAACCACACACTTTGCTCATAGTGTGTGTCCTGGCATTTGGCCATGTTGAAATGCACATATAACTAAGTGGGGATTTTGCTGGGGCCATAGCATTATGAATCCATCCTAACATGTTGTTAGAGTGAGCTCACCTTACAAAGAATTCCAGGTCCATCTGTAGGACTGACCTGTTCTTCTCATCATTATTTAATTTGCCATCTGTTTTGGGGACATCTGCAAATTTTATTAGCACTCAATTTATATTTCCTTCCTGCTCTTTGG
>CM064351.1:13481055-13496033 GCA_032595735.1 Pelochelys cantorii | reverse complement strand
CTTAGATCAGGGCAAAGATCAAAAAACCGACAGTGGCAGGGCTGTTAACTAACTGGCAATCAGTAGAGGTTGGCTGGGAATGGTTCTTTACTCTCTTACACCACTGCCTTCATTTGCACTGTCTTTGCTCCCAATGCGCAGGTGTAAATGGCTAGAAAACCTGACTTCCGAGGAGGAAAGGATAGAAACAATGGGCACAGCTGAGTGTGATACACAGAGATTGCCATGACATGGGAAGCCCAGGTGTCTACGGTGCATGGCCGTACTGTCTCCCCTGGTCACTAACAGAAGCCCTCATGCCTTCGCTGGCAGCCAACTAGCCAAGAATCTGAGTCTGAGAAGTAAGTGGGTGGGGTGGAGAAGGCAGGGAGAAGGCCCATGCAATGGCATAGGACCACCTGAAAATTTGGGGCACCACTTCTTCAGATGCCCTACACTGCCACGTGTGCTGCATAGGCCTAAGGCAGAGAAATTACAAGAATAAGTTATCATCATCATCAGCATCATCATGCCTAGTGAGGTTGACTAAGTGGAAGACTCTGGTAACCTATGGCCAATTTTGCATGGTAACTAATCAAAACCAATCAATGTAGGTACTAAAATGATCCATTGGGGGGGGGGGGGGCCTCTCACAAATCCAAAGTTCTATATTACTCCAAAGTATCTTACTTTGATGGGGAATCAAGACATTGCTATTATTTCCCTAGCGTTAGGGTTAACGTCATTGTTAGCTCATAAAGGGCACATCTGTGCATCAGGGCAAAAGTCAAATTAAGCTATGCAACTTCAGCACGACAATTGCAGTAAATGCAGACCTGGTTGGGTAACCAGAGTAAAGACGTGAGAAGGGAAAACCGAGAAACAACCCCACAGACACAGCAACAACAGACACTGAGTAAAATCACAGCATGGGGATGGGCATGTCCGGTGCACGCCTGTCACTCTGGTGGGCACCATGGAATTATGGGACAAGGACTTCACCTAGTATCATTAGCATAAATGCCCAGGACCCAGCTCATGATTGTTAAATTAGTGGAATTAAGACTGAAAGGCTCAGAGAGCAACAAGCTAATTGATAGACTGCCGGATAGAGTTTACAAAATTGGATAGATAGATAGAGATAGAGGGAGTGTATGGGGATGAGTCTTTGGTATATGTGTTTGGTGTGATTTACATCGAATCCAGTGATAAATGTAGAGTTATCCGAATCATTGCTAAATGCAAGGCAAAAAAAGCAAAATAAATTTTCTATTTCTATGTCAACCAATTACAACGTAAAACATCTTGTGGAAAATAAATCTTTTTGTAATTTAATTTTTCATTACAATTAGATTGGTTTGGCTGAAACTTGAGAAAATTATTTAGCGTTTTCTTGTTTTGGTTGTAAGAAATAAATACTTTTGGAGTCATTATCCCCATATTCATCTGAGGAAGAGGGCGAGAGCACGACAGGGAAAAAAAAAAAAAATCATTAAGGTTACCAGTAAAGGACTGTAAGTTCAACAATTGTTCGGGTTCGAGAATGGAATTATTAGAAGATTGTGAAGTCAATGGAATGGCGGAAAAAACTTTGAGAGTAGAGTCTGAATTCTTATTTATCAGTGATGCTGATGATGGCAACACAGAACATGAAGATTGTGCCGCTATAGTTGTAGAATTGAATGTTTGTGTTTTGTCAAACTGAGAAGTACCAGTACCAACGATGTGTGTAGCAACAGTTACATTCGGTGATGGCAACAGGGCAGACTGGCCGGTCACAATAGAAGAATCATCTGATTGCGAATTGGTTTTTCGAAAATATCTCTGTTATTTTTCTAACATTTTTTTCACTTCAGCTTGTAAGATTGTCTGGTTCTTCTTTTTTTAGCTTCTCCCAACCATCTTGCACTTTTCTTTTTGACTTATTTTTGTTGTATTTATCTTATATACTGCTATAATTCTTCTTGTACATATCACTGGGTCGATGGGAACGGCGGTGATGTTTGCGGTGGCTGCAAAGGATGTTGACAGACCCACAACCGGAACTGGAACAACGCACAAGCACCAATTTATATTGTCAACAACAAGTGTGTACAGTGATGTCAGACACTGCGCCACGCCGCAAGACTTGCGAAATATACGGACAGCAACAACTACAATAAGCACACACCTCGGCGCTTACTCTTCCAACCACTGCGTACTCTTAGAAGCTTTATGGTGGATATTATGGTTATGGTGACCATATTTTCTGAACCAAAATTAGGGACACATTAGCCACATCCCTGAGTCCTATTAGCCAGGCCTCTGGAGGTAACACTCTCAGGGTGAAATTGCACACATGACCAGACGTAAAAGGTGTCATGTGACCCCCTCTCTAAGGACTTTTCTCACCATCCTCCTACCAATAGGGATGAGTTTGGCCCCCACACCCCCCCCCCCACTCATGCAACTATCCTGCAATTGCATTACCCCCATGTGTGTCACATTAACTTGGAGACGGGAGGTTTGTGGCGGGGGGGGTGGCATAGAGGCCGGGAGAATTGTTCCCTGTAAGATTTTCCTTTCATGAGCAGAATGGATTTTTTGTTGTGTAACAGTACTGAGTTCATGTGGCTTGTTTGTCTGTGCCACTGTGGCACCCAAGTTATTAATAAATAATCTTATAAACCTCGACCTTTTCCCTCTGCTGCCATGTCTCCTCCCCTTGCTCCACCAGCTCCCCTGGTGCCCCCCCAACCCCTCACCCTTCTCTGCTGTCCTGACTCCTGCCCTTCTCGGTGACCTCAGACTTCCTGAGACCTGCCCTCCTGCACCAGCCCTTCTTCCCCCATGCCCATTCCCTCAGTAGCCCCACGCTAATCACCCCTCCGGATCCCCTCCCCTAACACCTCCTTCTACACAGCTGCCCTGCCTCTCTTCTCTGGTGCTGGTCCCTCCCCTGCAGGTGTCTGCCCTTCTGCTTCACCCCCAGAATCCCCTGGCACCCGCACCTTCCTGGTGCCGCCTCCTTCCGTCACTGTCTCTGCCCCCTTTTCCCGTGATGCCTGCCCACCCCCTCACTACCCTCTGCCCCCATTCCCCTCATGCCCCTCTGTGACCTCACACATGACTTGCTCTATCCCCGCCTTCCTCATGCCCACCCATCGTTTCAAGCCTTCTCCCAGTACCTCCCCATCCCCCTCTTGCCCGCAATGCCCTAAAACTCTCCTCTCCCAGCATCACCCTGGCCCCCCCCTCCCACTGACCCCCCCCCCCCCGCCCTTTTCATCATTGTCTTCACTTGGCCCCCTGGCATTTGTCTCTCCTCCACTCTGTCTTCCCCTTTCTTCTCCTCCCCTGCCCCCCCTCCCCTCAGAACAAGCCCCTTCCTCTCTCTCCGCCTTCCCCCTAGTTTTCCCCCTTCCCCTCCCCCACCTTCTGCCTTCCAGTTTGTGGGGCTGGAGTCTGTGATCGGGCCCCAGAAGTCCCTGCAGCCCTGGCCCCAGCTGCTTCCAGGGCTCCAGACCACTTGCTGGGCTTGGAGCTGGGCCGAGCGGTGCTAATTTTACTGAAGTCCCTGTACCAGCTTTGGCTCCCAGAGGCAGGAACGGGCCGGGGGGGAAAGGGCCGTTCAGCGAGCGCACTGCTAAAGCCCAAACATACCCCACTATGCAGCGCTCCAGCCGGGCTCTGTGCTTTCTCTGCCAGGACTCCAGGAGCGGCTTGCCGGGTTTATCCCGCTCTTCCTCCAGCAGCCGGCCATTCAGACGACGGCCCACCGGGAAATTCCTGGTTCCAACCGGTCCATTCTGCCCCTGTCTTTATCTATTTGTTCTTGCACATTTTCTCATTCTCAAATGCCAATTACCCCTCAGTGTTTGATTACAATCGTATTTTCCATAACCTGTGCCTTACCCATGCTAAAAAACCTAATGGCTACAATTTTCTTGCTGAATTGGTAGTGCCTGGAGTGTATTGCCCTGGTCTACTCTGTTTCCATTTCTCAGGCAAAGGGAATATTTTCTTTGTTTGCCATGACATGTTTTATTTCCTGCATCTTCTAACATGACACGTTATTTATCTTGCCGAATATGATTGTACATAAATCCTCCTATTATTTCAATGAGAAATAATAAAATGATCCTATGCTTACAGCCAGGGCCTCTTGAAGCCTCCATGTATATTTCAGATATGTATGAGTGAATTCTGGGGAAACTGAGGGAAAGAAGGAACAGACGTGTAAGCCAGAGTGCTGAGATTACAGAGGAGCAGTGAAGTCTGCTCTTCACCTGAACTTACAGTCACTTTAGCCCCTGATATCCCAGTTTTAATCATGCCTGCTGATAACCCGCGTTGTCGGCTTCCCATGTCTCGGTTCATGGAAGTGCTGAGCTGGGGAGAAAGGTTTTCAATTGCACTTTATTGTAGTTGGGGAGCCATGGAGCCAAACAAAGACACTGCACAGCATTTCTCAGAATACGAATATAGGTTTGTATTTGTATCACAGCCATGTCCCACTCACAGAGGCATTTGGTGCCATTTTGTTAACATTGAGTTAACAAATGATGGTTATGATGGTTATGCAAGTTTTGGACACAGGTGCTGGTTCCCATGTATGGTATAAAATGCAGACAGTGAGTGTCCCACTCAGGAACAGCCGGGTGAAATTCTCTGGCCTTCATAGAGCAAGCGTCAGCCTGGATACTCAGAATGGCCCCTAATCAAGGAGTCTGTGCTGTGCAGAATTGTGTTCCAATGCCACCTGCCAGCCCAGCCCGCTGGGCTTGTGCAAAAGGCAACGGAAATGCAGGGCCAGCTCCCGGAGCAGGTGTGCGACCTGGTCAGACGGGGCATTGAAAGAGCCATAACAGTCTGACCTAGGGAGTCTGACCTAGGAAGTCCTTCCTAAGTGCTGGGAAGAGTATTTGCATTTAGGCCTCAGGGAACCCTGGCGAAATGCATTCGACAGAAGACGCACCCAGCCCGACCCAAGACAACGCTCAAATGCTGCACTGAAGCAAACGGAACTATCTAAATTGACTTTCTGTAGACCAGGTTGGAATTTTTCCACTTTCCAAATGTTGCTCAAAATTGCTAAATTTGCACAAAAAGAGGAGACTGTTTTCTGAAATATTTCTCAGATTGCCCCCCCTCCCCCTTTGGCATTTAAAATCAAGAAAGAATTTTGATTAATTATTCTCAGTTGATGGTTGAGAGACTTTAGATCTCACGGCCACAAGAGTGATAGAAATTTCCCTCCAATATGGATTTCCTTTTTTGGTAAATATATTTTCTCTTGCAATTCGCTAGAAGGGTTTACAACAATTGAAAGATTCGCAAAAGGAAAATATCAGTTAAAAAAATGAGCGTCCTCAGGAGAAATGTCAGTGATTTCCCCTCTTTTTCACTGTTTCAACTAATTCACTTTCTTTTTCATACCCTAATTTCTCTAATTGTGGGAAAAACACTCTTCTCTATAGTTTTTCTGAAGGCTCCATGCACCTCTTTGTTCCTCAGTGTGTATATTATGGGGTTAAATACCGGTGTCACAACTGTCTACATGAGGGAAATCAGGTGATCACGCTCTGGAGAGTAGCTGGACTTGGGTTTCAGATAAGCTGAAAGGCACGTTCCATAGAACAAAGTCCCCACCATGAGGTGTGAGGAGCAGGTGGAGAAGGCTTTACGCCTCCCCTCTGCTGACGGCAGCTTGAGGATAGTGGAGATAATGAGGATGTAAGACAGGATTATCAGTACGAAAGGGCCCATGATGAGCAGCGCCTTCAGTCAAGCCGAGGATCTCGTTCTTCCATGTATCAGTGCACACCATCTTCTCTACCGGCTGGATGTGGCAGAAGAAGTGGTAGATGCAGTTGGAGCCACAGAAGGGCAGGCTGAAGAGCCATGTCGTCCATGAAACACCCACGAGCAGTGCACACGCCCGGCCGCTCATCATCGTGGTGTGGTGCAAGGGACGGCATATGGCCACGTAGCGGTCGTAGGCCATGGCTGCGAGGAGGCAGCATTCTGTGAGGACCACGGTGCTGAAGACAAACAAAGGAAATGGTCTTTTGCTCCACAAGCAGCTGGGGGGGGTCACATTAGTGGTGCAGCAGATTTCCAAGAGAGACAGGTTCACCAGGAAGAAATACATGAGGGTGTGGAGAGAGGAGTTTAGTACTATCAGAAGGTTAACGGGCAGGTTCCCCACCAGTGCAATTGGGTAGATGGCCAGAAGCAGCAGAAAGAGAAGTATTTGCAGCTCATTAAGGTAGGAAAAGCCCACCAGAATGAAACCATCGGAGATGGCGTGGTTCTCGCCAGGCTCGCTCCCAGTATAGGTCAGCTGCAAGGGTGAGAAAGGAAGGGATGCTAGAGCTGAATCTGTGGAACACCAAACATGTGGCTGTGAATTGAACTAGTCAGGGTGGGTAACCACCCCTTGGGACCCTCCGCAGTCAAACCAGCTGCAGTTCAATATGGAAATGTGTCCCGGGGCGCTCTCAGCAGCAGGTGCAAACTGGAGTCGCTGTCGACTCGGTCAGTCTAGCTCAGCTGGAGATGTGACCAGATTGATTCTAATGGAGTCATAGCTGATTTACAGCATGTGTGGCTGTGATGTCCAAACTCCAAAGGAAACTCATCAATCTCCAATAGTGTTGGATCTATACTGCATTTAACTGCGTGGGGTCCACTGTAGAAGTAAATCTTCTATCTACACAGAAACTGAAAAGGGATGAGTCTTTCTCCCTCTGGTGATGTTTTTCTGCCGTCAGGTTGATGACTTCATAAGATTTCTTCCTACAGGGCCAAATTCTCATCTCACACAGAGGAGTCTCATTACGCCCATGCAAATATTCCCACTGACTTCCTAACTCACATGAGGGGGCTGCGCCCAGGAGTAAAGTGTAAGTAGGGAGACCAGCATAGTTACAGCTCTCCGGAGAATGAAAGAATGCCGGGCCATTCCATCTCCAGTGGGCAAAAGATGAAACCCAGGGAGGGTCACTGACATTTCTGGCACTGTCATTCTTCCTGAAATGGGAGAGGTGAATTTCAGTCAATCCTCTCATTCCAGAGTTGCATTGGCTTCTCTCAGTGTGGGAAAGAAGAGGCCAGATTCTCATCTGGTATCAATTTCACAGCCTGGGTTAGGGATGCAGAGCCCTAGTGATTTGCACCCGTTGAAGATGTTTTCTCATTTCCTGGCTATAAAGTGGCTGGAAGAGGAAAGATCCTGCAACGCGAGATGCGATTTCTTTTATGCCAGATGCCCCTTTTACCGATGTGCCGTCCGAGTGCAGTAGGTGGGGTTCTGGTGAGGGCTGGGCTGGGATTTGTTTGGCTGTCAGATGTATTTCTCCAGGGTTCCCTGTGGCCTAAATCTAACCAATATTCCCCAGCACTTCTGAGCGGCTTCCTAAGTCAGACTCTGACAGAGCTTCCAATGCGTGACCTGACCGGGTCCCATGACGACGCTGAGAGATGGCTCCTCACTGCCTTTGCCGTCGGACAGGTGCGGAGCTCTGTGCTGGCAGGCTGCATGAGACACCCCCCCCCCCCCCATGACACACAGCCCAGATTCATTGATTACAAGGCATGAGGGGACCATGTTGATTGCCTGGTCTGATGTCCAGAGTATTTCACCTGGATGTTCTGGAGTCAGATGCACACTGCACATATTGTATAGTACATACATAAATGAGCGCTGGGTTCAAAATTCTTGTAACTGTGAGAGGTGCTGTCAATGTATCACGCTATTGCACCAAATGTTGTGTTGATGGTACAGCGATGTATAGCTAGAGAATGAAAATAACTTCCTCTATTCTTATGTGGGGTAATATTCTTTGCTTTGACTGTCTGCCTATGAGAATTCCTCACAACAATAAATTGCAATTCAAGCCCTCCCTCCCTAGCCCAGCATTTGCATGACTGTATCTATGTGCCATATCGAACTAGAAGGGGCATCAGCAAACAGGATTGCCAGCATGATGGAGAATAATTGAGCCTCTCCCTCGCCCTTTGTACAGACTAAGGGTATGTCTACACAGCAAAGTTATTTAAAAATAACAGCCATTATTTAGAAATAACTTTCCTAGCAGCTACACAAGCCAACTGCTATTTCCAAATTAATTTGAAATAGCAGAGGGCTTATTTCAAAATTGGTAAACCTCATTCCATGAGGAATAGCACCAATGTCGAAACTGCTATTTCTAAATATGCACTGTGTAGACGCTTAGTTTGAAATAGGGGGCCTCCAGCCCTTCCCAGGGTGCCCTGCTGGCCGCCCTGGCCACACGGTAACTTCTGACCTGATGCCCTTTAGGAACCAGTTCCTGCTGGCCTTAATTGTGATTCAGCATCCAATCAGCTATTTCGAAATAGCAAAAAACTATTTTGAAATGCATTTTGTGTGTAGACGCGTTATTTCGAAATGACTATTTTGAAATTAGCTATTTTGAAATAACGCTGTAGTGGAGACATTCGCTAACAGACCACTGGAAAACCCCAAGTTATTGGGAAGCAGAAAATAGAGGTGATGTACCTCTGGCGATGTAATGTGTTTGCTACAGACATTGTGTCTCTGGCCTATAGGGAGAGAAATTACAGAATAAGTTATCATCATCATGCCTAGTGAGGTTGACTAAGTGGAAGACTCTGGTAACCTATGGCCAATTTTGCATGGTAACTAATCAAAACCAATCAATGTAGGTACTAAAATGATCCATTGGGGGGGGGCCTCTCACAAATCCAAAGTTCTATGTTACTCCAAAGTATCTTACTTTGATGGGGAATCAAGACATTTCTATTATTTCCCTAGCGTTAGGGTTAAAGTCATTGTTAGCTCATAAAGGGCACATCTGTGCATCAGGGCAAAAGTCAAATTAAGCTATGCAACTTCAGCTATGTCAATTGCGTAGTTTAAGGTGAAATAGCTTAATTTGGTTTTTGGCGCTGTCTACACTCTTCCTTTGACTACCCTTACTGCTTGTGAAATGAAGGTTACAGGAGTCGGCGTAAGAAGTCTTCCAGCTTGCCATTATTTCAAAATAATGTCAGTTAGTCCAAAATAACGCTGCTGTGTAGACATATCCAAAGAGACCCACTTCATAGAAATGAGTACCGATATGGATAAAGCAAAACAAGCTAGAAAATTAACGAGTCTTTAAGCATCCCTGGTGTGGCTGATGGATTATAAGGATGAATATAAATCAGGGATTATTGAGAGGATTTTTACTATTCTAAAATACAAATGCAACAAGTATAAACAAAAACCTAGAGAGGTACCAAACACTGATGACAGTAAATATATATGGTGCCCATCCTAGAAATATATCAAGAGTAGCATACTTCTCAGTGGGGGGAAAAATGGCACTGAAACCAGCCCTAAAAATGTCTGACCAGTTACATCCATACCAGTTTACAAACCATACCGTCAAAGAAGTGTGTGTAGCCTATACCACTAACCTTCTTGCTTGCCTACAAATATATAAATGTATTATTTCCTAATAGTTTTGATGACATATTTATTATAACAAGGTATGGTAGGTTTATATTGGCAGTTTGGCTGTAACACAAGAGACTTACAGGCCACATCTTGTATGCAGAGCTAAGGCAAAGTTAGTATTTTTTTCTGGGCCCTTTCACCCAGATAGCACAATAGTGCACATATATTCAAGGCCTTTCCCCTAGAAAGATGGTGGGTGGTAAGATGGCATGACTTTCTATGGTATAGGGGCTTCCAAAAATCCCGTCATTTTAGCAGGTGCATCATTACTTAGAAAAACCTGAAATAACTGGTTGAGACCAGACTGAATATCTGGGTAGGACAGAAATAATAAATGGGAGAGACAACCACAAAAGGCCTATCGTAACGACTTGACACATATAATAATAAATTGAGATCAGTGACATACTGGCCTATTGGAAAAAGACCATTCCCCATTAGTATGGGGAGGAAATACATAGACGGAGAAAAGGAAATTTCCTGACTGAATATGCATCAAACACGACAACATCAGCGTAACGTGATAAAAGTGGCATTCCACCAAAGGGGCGGTAGGGGAAGGAAATGTCGTCCTTGGCAGGTGCCAGAGTGAGGCCCCTGGTGATGATGGGGAACGGGCAGGTGATGAGGAAGATGACAACAAGCACCTCAGATGATTCGAGAGCGAATGGTGTAAATATAGGTTATGGAAATACAGATGGACATTCCCTGTTTATGGTCTGGAACTGGGGTGTTTGTGACTGTGCCCACTGTATTCATCAACTGTATTTGCAATTAGACAAGAGTTCTGAATGTGCAAGTGTAGCATCTGTGCACATCAGGGTTCCCAATCATAGACTATTTAAATACTGGACCTGTTCCTGGGACAAAGGACGTGCCAACCCTAGCAGGAAATGAATAAGCAATCTTAGCTCAGGCACCCATTCACCGGTGTTAATTGCAACACATATTGGGAACGAATCACTGTTATGCTGTGGGGCTGTTGATTGTGCATATTTATTTCAATGTGTTGATTGAACAGCTTGGCACCCCGTGACATGGGTTGTCTTCCGCAGTTGTGTGACTTACGCAATGCATTGAGCCTGATTCTCATTTCCAAAAAGGCCGCTTTACACGTCTGTGGCAGTGTGAAGTGGCCTTAGATCAGGGCAAAGATCAAAAAACCGACAGTGGCAGGGCTGTTAACTAACTGGCAATCAGTAGAGGTTGGCTGGGAATGGTTCTTTACTCTCTTACACCACTGCCTTCATTTGCACTGTCTTTGCTCCCAATGCGCAGGTGTAAATGGCTAGAAAACCTGACTTCCGAGGAGGAAAGGATAGAAACAATGGGCACAGCTGAGTGTGATACACAGAGATTGCCATGACATGGGAAGCCCAGGTGTCTACGGTGCATGGCCGTACTGTCTCCCCTGGTCACTAACAGAAGCCCTCATGCCTTCGCTGGCAGCCAACTAGCCAAGAATCTGAGTCTGAGAAGTAAGTGGGTGGGGTGGAGAAGGCATAGAGAAGGCCCATGCAATGGCATAGGACCACCTGAAAATTTGGGGCACCACTTCTTCAGATGCCCTACACTGCCACGTGTGCTGCATATGCCTAAGGACTCCATCTTGCACCTCAGTTAAAAGCCACTTGCTTAGTAAATAAAAAAAATCGAAAAATGTTCGAGCACAGCAGCACTAAAACATTGGTGACTTTAGAATTAACCATATAAGTCTAAAATAAATCAAGTGCAATATAAATATTTGTGCATAAAGCAAGTACATTTCCCTTTTATTTTCAAAAAACAAACAAAATCAAAACAAAACACTTAACTGAGTTATGGCTCCAAGCAACACCAGGTCAATCTGCTAGTTAAATATAAAACAATTCAATGACTAATAGTTCTAAGTCTACAGCAGTAAACTGTTCAAATGAAAACTGGGCGATTAGAGATATATTGATTGGCACTCTTTTCTTATGCCTGTATATTATACCTGACTCTGGAATTTCCACTACATGCATCTGACGAAGTGGGTCTTTGCCTATGAAAGCTTATGCTCTAATAAAGCTGTTCGGGTATGTCTACATACCAAATTTATTTTGAAGTAACAGCCATTATTTAGAAAAACTTTCCTAGCGTCTATACAAGCCAAATGCTGTTTCCAAATTAATTCGAAATAGCGGAGGGCTTAGTTCAAAATTGGTAAACCTCGTGTTCTGAGATCGCTTTTAGTTCTGCCCCAAAGCACACTGAATGCCATTCACCATAGTATTAGTGTACCGACCTTGCACTCTTACTTGTGCTTCCATCTGTCAAAATAAGCCCTAATATTTTCCTAGAAAAAAATTATTAATAGTTTCAGTTTTTCCCACTAATTTTTATCAATTTTTGTTGTTGTAATAAACTGATACGTTCTTGGGGGAAAAAAAAAAAAAAAAAAAAAAAAAAAAAAAACCGAACAAAATAAAAACTGAAAATGGGCATTCATTACCAGATCTTCAAGTGGCTATTTTGTTACAGACCAATTTCACAAGCCAAATAAACAGGAAAGGACTGGGACTACAATTCATTCACAATTTTGATACTCATGCTAATGGCTTAAATAAAGATACGGCGTTATCAATCTGCCAAACAATAAAGGTGCCAATGAGTTTTTGTTTGTAACTATCTGCTGTTAGTCCTCTTCTTACTTGCCTACTAATGGTCCTTATCAGCCTCTTTTGACTATCTTGGCCTTGGGTACTTAGGGACTATTTGTTTTTCCTGTTACAGTCCAGCTCAACTTTCCATTTGATATTTTTATACCCACTGCCTCGTCTTGTTTCCCCAACTCCCTTTTTTTTCCCCTCCCCCGCCTTTCCTTGTCCCCTATTTATTTTAGGTCTGGACATCCAACATTCTATGCATCTGAAGAAGTGGGCGGTGTCCACGAAAGCTCCCGATACTATCTACATGTTTTGTTAGTCTTTAATGTGCTACCAGTCTATTTGTTGTTTTTAAGTTTATCTAACTATAACATTAACAGGAAAATAAGTAGCACTCTAGGTCTATGCTATTCATTTACATCTCACAGGCATACCAAAAAGGTCTGGCTTTGTGAGGGGGAGAAGTGTGGCACTGTCTGGGTTGGGGGGTATGAGAGAAAATGCTGTGGTGTGTCCCAACTGTAACAGACTATTCCCAGAGAAATGAATTGTATAAATAATAATACTTAATCTTCTTGGTGTCAGCAGGCTCTCTAACTAAGCTCTGTTCTCATTAAGTTTCTAGGATGTCATCTCTATATTTGCAACACTGTGTGTGTTATACCGCATTCCCTGTTCTTCAGCAGACAGCACTTCATGTGGAAAGAGCTCTTCAAATGTTAGTGACACTAGCAGCCTGACAGCCCTGGCTCAAAGAGCCCCACCGGCAGCTGCTAGGGGAGGCATAGCATCTTCGCTACTTATTTGCAAGCATCAGGAAAGCATGTGGAAATGGGCTCCTTACCTTGGTTCTTTGGGGAAGAAAGTGCCATTACTGAGACCATGGGAGTGTAAAATTAGGGCTTAAGTTAAGGGGCTTGCATTAGTAGGCACTGAACCAGCAATAGCTAACCCCCACACCCAACAATTTCCAAAGTGTAGAAGAGTTATTGCTCTGCGCTAATCTTGTGGCTATAGTCAAAATAGCCACAAGGGCTGCCCCAGGTAATTAGAGCCCAGTGTATCCGACATTAACCTCGGGTAAAATCATAGCTAAGGCTACACTTAATACTGAGTTAACGGGCAAGGATTCTATTAATGCTAGTGAACATATTTTTATGAAACAGAGGCCTTGTCAATTATGCCTCCCTTTCAGATAGGATTCACTTTGGTTGATAATGATAACTGAATAGCTGTGACATACTCAGAGATTTGTACTGCATGACATGCTGATCAAAAGCTTCCCCTATTCAGTAGCAACGAAGCACACATTAAAGGGCCAACTGACAGAGCTCAGAAAAAAATTGTCTATGGGAATCAAACCCAAAGGAATTTTTGCGCCATCAAAAATATCAGCCAATATCAGAGAGAGAGAGAGAGAGAGAGAGAGAGTCTTTTTTTTTTTTTTTTTTAACATGGAGATATACCTATATCATAGAACTGGAAGGGACCTTGAGAGGTCATCAAGTCCAGTCCCCTGCCCTCACCGTAGGACCAAGTACTATCCCTGATTGATTTGCCCTAGCTCCCTAAATGTCCTCCTCAAAGATTTGACTCACAACCCTGGGTTTAACAGGCCAATGCGCAAACCACTGAGCTATCCCTCCCACAATTTTAAGTGAAGCAATTGCTTTGGTTCATTATGAAATATATTCAAGAGCTAAACTAACCAAAGACAGCCCTATTTAGCAATATGGAAAACGTTTCTATATGAAATTGGTCTCCCAAGAGCAGGAATGGAATGGGTTACATAGGGAAGTAGTGGAGTCTCCATCCCTAGAGGTAGTTAAGTCTCGGCTTGACAAAGCCCTGACTGGGTTGGTCTGGTTGGGATTGGTCCTGCCTAGCGCAGGGGGCTGGACTCGATGACCTCCTGAGGTCTCTTTCAGCTCTATGGTTCTATGATTCTATGAGTCCCATGCAGCAATGTTATGCGCCCCTTGCACACAAGCTGTTCTCCCAAAGCTACACACGTCTTCTAGTGTGTACTTATAGGACACTGCAAGTTACACATTTCTTTCTATGCCGCTAAAATCCAATCCAACACGTCATTCTGTTCCTTCCTTAGCCTTGCGTCCCAAACTAGCGCTCAGGTACTAATCTATGAAGGCACTTTGAGTTTGACAAGTTTCTTCTCCGTGCCAAATACTTCCATCAGCAAACGCAGGGCATGGTGGGATATTGAGCAGGATTATGGTGAAGGCCAGTTTAGGCTGTAACACTGGTACAGTAATTGCACTTAATGTAACTGGCGCTTAATAAATGCTAGTGTTAATAATACATGGTCAGTGTGATATAGTTATATGGTAAGCAGCATACAGTAATACTTAGATTTGGGTAATACATTAGCTCTACAGCTTTCTACTGTGTTTACTGAACATTTGCCAGCAATAGTTAATCTTACAACACCATACACCTCCAAGAGAGTAGAATAGTTTTTACTGTGAGCTAATATTGTAGCCTTCTTAGTTCTGTCCCTCACCTCTGTGTGTCAGAGGCTGGGAATGGGCGACGGGGGAGGGATCACATGATGATTTCCTGGTCTGTTCTATTCACTCTCTCTGGGGCACCTGGCATGGGCCACTGTCAGCAGACAGGACACTAGGCTGGATGGACCTTTGGTCTGACCCCGTCTGGCCATTCTCATGTTCTCTAATAGGTTTAGATCTTTACGAAAATAGGACGATGGAAAAAAAAAAAAAATCAAACCAGAATGACTGAGTTTATCCTTTTTGGACTATCAAAAGACTCACGCCTGCAAACTCCTCTCTTCCTGGTGTTTTTAGCTATTTATATAACCACCCTGGTGGGAAATCTGCTAATCGTGCTTGTGATAAAAGCTGACC
>CM064351.1:13414098-13461145 GCA_032595735.1 Pelochelys cantorii | reverse complement strand
TCGCTCGGTCCCAGAGACACTTTTCTGTAACTTCATTTTTATTCCGTGCTGCCTACAAAGCAGGGGGCAAAAGGCAGCAGGCCGGGGGCAGGGCAGGGGAGGTCGGAAGGAGGGATCAGCCCCGGGGATGGATCTTCATTGCTCAGCCTGGCCGTTGCTCTGGTCCCTGCCACCTGGCCTGGCCGGTGCTGGGGGGTGTGGGACGGGCGCTGGGCCCCCAGGAACGACCCATGAGCACAGAGCAGATGGCAGGATTCAGGTGGACCAGCAGGGCAGGGGAGGGCGAGGATCGGCCGTAAACATCACCCGCCCGGCTGACACGGGGCAGACCCCAAACCGTCGGCTCTGCCCCAGGGCTGGGCTCATGGCCAGTATCCCAGCGACATGGACCTGGGACGAAACAGCCAAAGGGTCGGGAGATGGGCTTGCACCGAGTTCCTAACTCCCCTGGGTTCCTGCCTAGATGCTCATGGGTTTGGGAACTGCCTGAGTGAAGCAAATACTGTGGGACGGGAGCCTCAGCCTACGGGGGGCAGACTCACTCCCATCTATATTCGGGGCCCTCCCAAGCACAGAAGCGGCGCAGCTCCGGCCGCGGCAGCGATTCACGGCCCGGCTCCGGCCTGCAGCCTCCTCATCGTCTCTTGTATCCAGGGGAGGAAGGCGGAAATTTTCGTGTAGACTCCGGGGGCTTTGGTCGGCCCCCAGGAGACGATGCCCTGGGCTATCCCTCCGCACACCAGGGGGCCCCCGGAGTCGCCCTGTGAAATGGAACCAGCCACAGATGGAAAAAGGCTCAGGGAGTCATTACTTGCTGATCTGCAGCCGAGTGACACCCACCCCTCCCATGGCCCACTAGACTCACTATCCCACCCCCCTCTGTGCAGATGGTCTCTGCCTTCCTCCAACACAAGACCAGATCAGTCCCCAGTGACTTGTACAGTGCCTGGTCCAGTGCGTCCTGACTGGCCACTCCCAGCCCTGAGGGGAACTCCAGCACCCTTGTCAATCACAGCCACTTGCCCAGGGGGTTGAGGCGAGGAGGGGACGCACCTTTGCAGAGTCATAAAACCGGGCTGGGTCCCCCACACACATCATGGTGGCGGGGTCATAGCGACGATACAGCCAGTCGGGGTTCCTCGGGCACGCGGCGTCCGGCATCACCACCACGTCCACTTCCCGGAGTGTGTCTGGTAACGACGCACCATCTGGCCTAAGACTGCCCCAGCCGGCGACGGTGCACAGGGTCCCCGGCTTCACCCTCTGGTTGGCACTGGGCAGGGCGATGGGACCCACCGAATGGTTCATAACCGCATTCCCCTCCAGCTGAGAGGGAAAGAACAATGTCACTCAATCTCCGGATCCCCGTTAGTCATACGGAGACACCAGCACATCTGCAAACCCACAACTACAGGCTCACTGAGGCTGAGGGGTGGGATGTGGTGGTACCAGCAGCAGTGTGAGGTCACTGGGGGTGGGGGATGGGATGGGGTGGTACCTGCAGCAGTGTGAGGTCACTGGGGGTGGGGGATGGGATGGGATGGGGGAGGTACCTGCAGCAGTGTGAGGTCACTGGGGGTGGGGGATGGGATGGGGTGGTACCTGCAGCAGTGTGAGGTCACTGGGGTGGGGGATGGGATGGGGCGGTACCTGCAGCAGTGTGAGGTCACTGGGGCTGGGTGATGGGATGGGGTGGCACCTGCAGCAGTGTGAGGTCACTGGGGGGGGAGGGGATGGGTGGTACCTGCAGCAGTGTGAGGTCACTGGGGGTGAGGGATGGGATGGGGGTGGTACCTGCAGCAGTGTGAGGTCACTGGGGGTGGGGGATGGGATGGGGGCGGTACCTGCAGCAGTGTGAGGTCACTGGGGTGGGGGATGGGATGGGGTGGTACCTGCAGCAGTGTGAGGTCACTGGGGTGGGGGATGGGATTGGGGTGGTACCTGCAGCAGAGTGAGGTTACTGGGGATGGGATGGGGGTGGTACCTGCAGCAGTGTGAGGTTACTGGGGATGGGGGATGGGATGGGGGTGGTACCTGCAGCAGTGTGAGGTCACTGGGGGTGGGGGATGGGATGGGGGTGGTACCTGCAGCAGTGTGAGGTTACTGGGGATGGGGGATGGGATGGGGGTGGTACCTGCAGCAGAGTGAGGTTACTGGGGATGGGGGATGGGATGGGGGCGGTACCTGCAGCAGTGTGAGGTCACTGGGGTTGGGGGATGGGATGGGGGTGGTACCTGCAGCAGAGTGAGGTCACTGGGGTGGGGGATGGGATGGGGGTGGTACCTGCAGCAGTGTGAGGTCACTGGGGGTGGGGGATGGGATGGGGGTGGTACCTGCAGCAGTGTGAGGTCACTGGTGTGGGGGATGGGATTGGGTGGTACCTGCAGCAGTGTGAGGTCACTGGGGGCGGGGGATGGGATGGGGGCGGTACCTGCAGCAGTGTGAGGTCACTGGGGTGGGGGATGGGATGGGGGTGGTACCTGCAGCAGTGTGAGGTCACTGGGGGTGGGGGATGGGATGGGGGTGGTACCTGCAGCAGTGTGAGGTCACTGGGGTGGGGGATGGGATGGGGTGGTACCTGCAGCAGTGTGAGGTCACTGGGGGCGGGGGATGGGATGGGGGCGGTACCTGCAGCAGAGTGAGGTCACTGGGGGTGGGGGATGGGATGGGGATGGTACCTGCAGCAGTGTGAGGTCACTCGGGGTGGGGGATGGGATGGGGGTGGTACCTGCAGCAGAGTGAGGTCACTGGGGGTGGGGGATGGGATGGGGATGGTACCTGCAGCAGTGTGAGGTCACTGGGGGTTGGGGATGGGTTGGGGGTGGTACCTCCAGCAGCATGATGTCATTTTTTAAATTCTCCCTCTTGTACTGCGGGTGGGGGAGCTGCCGTCGCACACGGATCTGTTGCTGGCTCGGTTCCTGCTGGCTGAGGTTATGGGCTCCCAGGAGGACAGTGATGTTACTGTAAAAGCTGACACACAGGGCATTAGGGGCAGGCACTATCTGGGATGGGGCAGGAGGCTCCGTGCTGTGGGGGATGGGCAGGAGGGACCGTGCTGGAGGGGACGGGGATGGAGGATCCGTGCGGTGGCGGGTGGACGTGTGAGTGACTCTCTCATGGGCAGTGACCTGGCACAGGTCTCAGGCTACCCCCTTGGCCTGGGACCTACCCCACACTGTGCAGCCCCAAGGCAGACCCTGCCCCTCTGCGCCTTCTGTCCTTGTCGTGCTCCTGTTCTCTGGTCTCTGCCCCCCTGCCCCTCAGAGACCCCCACAGCTTGATCCCAGCATTTTTCCATGCCCAGACCCCCAGCCCAGCGCCCTGCAAAGCTGCCCAAGGGCTGGGACCCCTCCCTGCACTTCCCTGCCCGTAGTCCCATTGAGTTACCCAGCGCTGGGGCTGGGCTGTGGGTCGCAGAGGCCCCGAGAGCCTCGCTGACGCCCCCTCAGCTGGTCAGACCCCTGGGTTCTGCTCCCCCAGCCTGGCCACCCCAGCCCCTCCCCTGCCCCCCCATGCCAGCACCAGAGCTCCTGGCTCTAGCTTCCCCTCTGTCTCCTCCTCCCCTGCTGACCCCACCCACCCCCGCGTCCCAGCCCAGAGGCACTTACTCTCCCCGGCAGTGAGCGGCCGTCAGCACAAAGTCCTTCGCCACCAGGAACCCGCCGCAGATGGATTTTTTTTCTCTTTCTTGTATTTTCAGAAAGGCCATGTAGGGTCTGGAGTGGGGCCGGGCTTCCCATCCCCCGATGATCGCCCCTGGGGGGAGACCAGGGCCATACAAAGAGTCCCCTCACCTCTCTGGGCTGGGTCTGAGGTCTCCCTTTGATTCTCTCACTGGGGGATCCCTGCTCCCTGCCCAGCTCTTCCGCACACTGAGCCCCCCATGGGGCTGCAGGGCAAATCAGATCTGACCTGGCTGGGTCGGGAATCGGTGCCAAACACACCGGGCGTGGGGCAGGAATCTCCCTGCCTTGTGTTCACCGCTCTGTGGGCCAACGTCACCCCAGGCTGGTCCGGCCAGTCCCCAGCAGGGCACGGACGGGGCTTCTGTAGCTGCTGCTTCTCCACCCACCCACAGGGACCAGGCTGGGCTGCTCCTCGCCCGACTCACCGAAATACCGGTGCCGAGGCACTGGGTTTCAATGAGTGACTGCGACCCCAGGGAGCCCTTTCCCCCCACCCCGAGCTGGGCTGAATTTTTTTCTTCTGCAACTTGGTTCTTTCCCTCCCATGCTGGGAAATGTCTAAGGGACAATTTTTCAGGCTTTGGTGGCTGAAAAAAATTAGTTGTGGGGGTTGAAAATGCAAAGTGAGAACGTCCCTCCAGAAAATTACAAATCTGGGATCTGCCCAGGAGAAGGCGCCAGGCGGGCAGGCGGGAGTGTTGGAAAATCTCCCTTTTAAGGAATGGCAGTGATTGGCTTTCTTGTGGGACCTAGACCGAGGTCAGAGACCTCTTCCTGTGCTAGTCACTGCATGGCCCCCCCCCCCCACCCCTTTCCCGAGCCGTGTCCGGTTCAAACAGACGCAGAATCATTTTTGTCCTTAAAAGGGAATCGGAGGCCCCGGGAGCATGTTCCTAAGGGGTTTAGGTGCCTGATTTTTGTTCTTAAAAGGGGAACAATCTCACCTGGGGGGAGACCAGGCATCCACACAAAGAGGTCCAGCACCTCCCTGAGCTGGGCTGGGACCCAGTTCCCCAGCCCAAAGGAGAGCCCCGCAGCCTCATCCTGCTGAAGCTCTGTCCCTGTCCGTATGCCTGTTACCCTGCCCCCTTTCAACTCTGCCCCACATGGGGTAAATCTACAGCTCTGACCTTGCTGGGTGGGGAAATGGCACCAAGCACACCAGGGATGGGACAGTAAGCACATGACCTTGAGATAATGGCTTTGGGGGCCAAAGTCACTGAGAACACCCCCGACTCGTCCCCTGCTGATGTTTCGCCTTTTTCATCAGCCCCCCCGTGACAAGCCAAGGCAGCTCCCAAAGCGCCCTTCAGCACGGCTTCCCTTCCGTCGGGTTTTCAAGACAATGACAAGCTTCCCAGGCAGTGTCTCCTCGCCTCCAACACGTCAGCATTTTGCTGGGAAAACTGATCATACGTCCCCATCCTCCTCCCGCCCCCACCCCCAGTTTTCTGCATTTTCAGTTGACAATTTGCAGTAGTTTGGTCAAACAAATTTACTGTTGGTCATTCTGGAGACGAAGGAGTGGGAAAACACACCAGTCTAGACATACCCTAAATCGAGTTAGCACGTCCACATTGGAGCCTCAGACTCATTTCGAGGTTTCTCTGTAGTGTAGACGCACTATTTCAGAATAAGCGATTCTGCAGTATTTCTTCCAGAAGAGCTTACAGCCAGTCCCCGACTTAGGAACACACCGACTTACGACCCTCCATACTTATAACCAACCTCCCATTAACCCTTTTATAATATTTTTGAGTTGAGAACCGTGTACGTTAAGTTTTTCGAATGGCTGCGGGCAGTGCGTTTAAGGGTATTTCTGACTTACAACCAAATTGAGTTATGACCAGGTGTTTGGAATGTAACCTGTTCATAAGTCGGGGACTGCCTGTATTCCGAAATAATCATGCTATGTAGATGTAGCCTTACGGCAATTCCTGAGAAAAGCTGCTCGAGATACGACATGCATTCCTGGAATTTTCTGAATACTCCTCTTGAATGCATGAACCCCTTGAAACTCCCTTCCCTCCCCTCTTCCTCCCCTTCTCTGTATCTATCCCTCTCACCTAAATTCTTCCCCTAACCTTCATATAACTTTACTAATGTTTCTGTAACTAGCTGGGTTACTCCAAAGGCAATTGTGTTTCCAGACTGTGCAGTGCAATAAGGGATTGATACTGTGACCATGCATATGGCAGATAACCCACTGTTTCAAGACTTGCTAAGGAAAGACAGAAAATACTTAATATCTTATGAGGAGAGGCTGAGGGATTTGGACTTGTTTAGTCTACAGAAGAGAAGAGTGAGGGTGCATTTGATAGCAGCCTTCAACTCCCTGAAGGGGGGTTCCAAAGTGGATGGAGAGAGGCTGTTCTCAGTGGGGGCAGGTGGCAGAACAAGGAGCAATGGGCTCACGTTGCAGTGGGGGAGGTCTAGGTTGGAGATTAGGACAAACGATTTCCCTAGGAGGGTGGGGAAGCGCTGGGATGGGTTCCCTAGGGAGGGGTGGAATCTCCGTCCCTAGAGGTGTTTAAGTCCCAGCTTGACCAAGCCCTGGCTGGGATGATTGAGTCGGGGTGGTCCTGCTTTGGGCAGGGGGCTGGACTGGATGACTTCTGAGGTCTCTGCCAGCCCTGGGATTTGGTGATTCTGTGATCAGGCATTATGAGCTAGGATGTGCTCCAGTTTCTCCTGCTCTCCAAGTGTCTTTTACACAATCCATAAAAAAGTCACTAGAAAAAATAATTTCCTTGGGGGGTTTCGAAGGAAAAAGTTGAAATTTCCCATGGAATAAAAATTCAGACCAGCTCCGAACATGACTCGATTCAGGTGGGTGAAAAAGCTCGCCAATCGGTGTAAAGGCATTGAGGGGGACAGACAGAGGGGCGGGTGAAGGACAGCATTGCCACAGGGACCAGTAAGGATAAACCAGGCAGGGACAGCTGAAGGTGTCTGACCATCAGAGCGACGTTGGATGTCAGGATGGCCAACCTGCTCCCTTGGCTTTAACCCCGGCAATCCCCTATCGGGAGGCGTCCCTACAGGGGGACCCAACACTGGTGCTGTGGGGTTCACGGGCCCCTGGGAACAGTCCAGAGCTATGGGCCGGGTTCCAATCGATATCAGGGCAGCCACGGTGGGAGATGACCCAGCTGAACCACAGATGTGCTCAGAAATCCGGGTACTTAAAGCCAGACAAGTGGGCACGTGGCTCCCACTGGAGTCTTTCCGGAGATGACTCAGGAATATTCGTTTGGCGTCCATATCACAGAGGCAGTTTTCAAAATCCATTGCTGATAGCTGCACACGGGGCACAGACCCAAGTGAAATCACCACCCCCTTGTGCCCAAACCCTTCCCTGAAGAGCTTCCATTTCCAATGATCGCACTGACAAAGGGAGTCCTGGCTCCTTGCACACTGCCTGCTCTAACCAATAGACCGCACTTTCCAGGTGGGGAGAGACCCCTGGAGGCCTGGCTCTGAACCCCGAATTAAGAGCCCCCCGATCCTCTTTCCTACTCTCAGTCTCTCAGTGGCTTTAGCTCCGTACCTGCACTAGCACCCAGGATGTCTCACCCCCACCTCCAAACCGCCCCTCGCTGGGTCCTAGGAACCAGCCATCATCCTGGCAGAAGCATCTGACTCTGGGGAGGAGCTGGGATTTGCAACCAGCCCAGAGAGCTCCCCACAATCCCTGATCCCCCCCACTCACCAGCCCCAGTGCCGGGGGGCAGGAGAAAGGCCACAGGCAGCAGGATTAGGATCAGCATCATCTCCGTCTGGAGACAGTGGCGTGGCTTGAACCTCAGCCCCAGGGGCTTTATAGAGCCAGTGGCAAACAGCCGTTCCCGTGCGCTTGGCTCACGTGGGGAGGTGACACAATGCAGGTGCCCACAGAAACCTCAACATCACGTTGGTGACACAAGGTGGGGGACAGAGGATGGAGGGGTGGCCAAAAAACAGCCTCTCTCTAGAGGAAGGAGCCCAGGGTAAACCCCTTTAGGGCAGAGCATCCTCCTCCTTCCACCTCCCATTCCCTGGGGCCTGCCTGGATCCTGCACCCCTGGCATCTGGTTCATTTGAAGCTCACCCATCCATCTCCTAGTATCATAAAATCCCAGGGCTGGCAGAGACCTCAGGAGTCATCGAGTCCAGCCCCCTGCCCAAGGCAGGACCAACCCAACTCAATGATCCCAGCCAGGGCTCGGTCAAACCGGGACTTAAACTCTTCTAGGGATGGCGATTCCACCCCCGCTCTAGGGAACCCAGCCCAGTGCTTCCCCACCCTCTTAGGGCAGTGGTTCCTAGCCTTTTCGAGCTTATGGATGCCTTTTCAATTCATTACACTTTCATTAACCCCCCCTTGCTGTGGAAGAAAGAAAAGAAAAGAAAAAGAAAAACAAGAAAAAAGAGAGGAAGAAAAAAGAGAAAAAAGAAGAAACAGAGAAAAAAAAGAAAGGAAAAAGAGAGAAGGAAAAAGAAAAAGAAAGAAAAGAAAAAGAGAGTGAAGTGAAAAAAAGGAAAAAGAGAGAAAAAGAGGAGAGTGAAAAGAGAGAAAGAAAGAGAAAAGAAAAAAGAGAGAAAAAAGAGAAAAGAGAGAGAGAAACAAGAAAAGGAGAAAGAAAGAGAAGAGAGAGACAGAAAAGAAAAGAGGGGGGGGAAAGAAAATAGAAAAAAACTAAAAAGAGAGAGGGAAAAAGAAAAAAAGAAAAAAGGAAAAAGAGAGAGGAGAAAATGAGAAAAAGAACGAGAAAGAGAAAAAGAAAGGATCGGGCCCGCCACAGTGGGCCTGATCCTTATTTTTAAACTTTCCACGGACCCCCTGCAGTACTGTCGCAGACCACCAGGGGCCCATGGACCACAGGCTGGGAACCCCTGTCCTAGGGAATTCGTTTTTCCGAGGATCCAACATTTCAAGCATTTCTCTCACCCCTTCGTTGTCATTTTTCCACATCTCTTGTGGCCCTGGATCGACAGCCTGACTAAAATCAAGGTGGCTCATGTCTCCTAAGGTATGTCTAGACTACACGTCTCTGCCGACAGAGGCATGTAAATTAGATTACCCGACACAGTCAATGAAGCAGGGATTTAAATATCCCTGGCTTCATTAAAATAAAAATGGCCACGGCGCTGTGCTGGCTCAGCTGATCATCGGCACAGCGCGCGAGTCAAGACGCAGATCGGTCGACAGGGGAAGCCTTTGTCGACTGCTCCTGTAAACCTCCTCCTTACAGCACAAGTTAGCAGATTAAAAACGAACACGCTGCTTCCAATTGTCTGCAGTGCACGCTATTTTTTTAAAAACTGGGACACATGGGTAAACTCCCCTCAAAACTCCAGTCATCTGAAGAGGTGGGCTGTGCCCACAAAAAATCATGGTCCCAGCTACAAGTTTTATTAGTCTATAAAGTGCTACCAGACCAGTTTTTCTTTTTAAGTTTAACCTGTGCAGACAAACTCGGCTACGCCCTGAAGCTTCCTCTTAATTCTGACAGTTTTCAGATACTACTCAGTTGTTCTTGAGCTCCAGTAAAAACACTGACTTTTAAAAGGGCAGGTTAGTGTATCTTAAGCATGTTAATGTTGCCAAACGTCTACAAACTATTGCTATGAAAGAGATTTGATTGTGTCCCAGCTCTTCAGTGCTCAGTTTTATGGCTTACTCAGGCTGTGTTTTTTCAGATAATCAGGGTATGTGTTTATTTTAGGAGAAGCGTGTGTTATAAAATAAGAAGTTTTCCCTTTAATTTTTGTAAGTAGCTAAATTTTAGAAGCTGCTTTTGTAGAGTCATCCAGTGTAAAACCTGCTCATATGGGTTCTTTTGAACTTTTATTGTCAATGGTGGGGGAAGGACTTTGAGATTTTACAATGTTTACAGCAAAAGTCATTTTATGTCTTGTTAACTTACTGAGTTTTGACCATGGGATTGTCGGACTTTACTTTATCTTAGAAGAGGGGCCTCTCCTAGTAAAAGATATAATATCTTTACAGACGTTTTCCTTTGGACAAAATTTAAAAACTGAGCCAGTGGTTTTGACAGAAGTAGAATATTTCTGGTGGGAAGCTGTATTTTAATATTCACATCAACCAAAGAATGAAGAAACAAGCTTAGCGTTAAAACAGTTAGAAGGGTTACTTATCTACTTCCTTCACCCAGGGGTCTTATAGGAACAAAAAGGGAAGAGGACGTGTTACTGCCTAATTTCTCCCCTTTATTGTAAAACAACTCTCTAATGGGTTTTTTAATATAACGTATAACTGGCAATATTACTATTTCTTCACAATTGACGTATCTGTAAGCAGGGGTCGAGCTTACTAAATTGTCTAAATTAAAATTTGCAGATGACACTAAACAGCTCAAGATAGTTGAGACCAAAGCAGACTCTGAAGAGCTTCGAAAAGATCTCCCCAAATTAAGTGATTGGGCAACAAAATGGCAAATGAAATTGAATGTTGTAAATGTAAAGCAATGCACATTGGAAAAAATAATCCCAGCTATCACATACGATATAAAGAGGACTAATTTAGCTACAACTACTCAAGAGAAAGATCTTGGAGTCCTTGTGGATAGTTCTCTGAAAACATCCACTTAGTGTGTATCATCAGTCAAAAAGCAAACTGAATGTTAGGAATCATTTAAAAAGGGATGGAGAATAAGACAGAGAATATCTTATTGCAGCTATATAAAACCATGAGACGCCCACATCTTGAATACTTGATACTGGGCTAGATGGACCTTTGGTCTGACTCAGTATGGCCATTCTTATGTTCTTATGTTCAGATAACCAGTGTGTGTGTTTATCTTAGAAGAGATGGCTCCAATTTTCAATGATAAAGTTTTCCTTTCCATTTAAAAAAAAAAGTAGCTAAGTTTTGTACAAGATACCTGCTCCGTGTCATGCAGTATACACACCTGCTGAGGTAGGTTGTTGTGAATGTTTCTTGTCAGGGATGGGAAAAGAACTTTGAGAGTTTACAAAGTTTAGAGTTTTCAACATGAGATTGTCGATCTTCAGCTTTATCTGAGAAGAGGGGCCTTTGGGAATAAAAGTTGGATAATTGCTCTACAGAAGTTTTCCTTTTGCAAAAACTGAAGAAGTGAGCAAGGGTTTTCTTGAGGGAAGGAGGCAGTCTGCGGCTGGAAGGTGTAACGGCGCATTTACTGTTAGCCAAAGAATTAAAAAACAAAATTATCTTCAAAACTGTTAGAGGGGAGTTCTTTCTACTTCTCTCACATGGTTGTCTGTGAGCAACAAAAAGGGAAGGGGACCTCTTACTACCTAATTTCTCTCTTTAATTGTAAAAGAACCCTTTAAATGGTTCTTTTATATAAAAGCCGTACGAAATAATGTTAAATGGGCAATACTGTGAATTCTTCATAATTGATGTATTTGCAAACGGGTGTGGATCTTCTTTCATTTTGATTAGAACATTTGGATGAAATGTTGTTCAATAACACTTGGCAGCCCTCTGAACTATATCCGGTCTGCGGGCTGGTACTTGCTCATCTCTTGGCTAGTGCATCCTATGCATGTTTAGGTCACCCAACTTCTACAACACTGTTTCTTAAACTTTTTAAGAGCAAGGAACTTCAAACAATAATTTTTTTAATGAGGAACATCAAGGATTTTTTGTTGAGAAAAAAAAGGGGGGGGAGGGAGTTATTGAGAAAAAAAAAAGAAAAAAGTCACCTGCCCCTTTAAGGGTGGCCATTTTGAACTCTGTTGTTCTCCGCGACGCACCGGTGTGCCACAGAACACAGCTTAAGAAACACTGCTCTACAACATAGTCCTTAAAAAAGAGCCCTTGTTGTGTTACAGCTCCTTCAGTGCTTGGGGTTGTGGTTTGCGGAGGGCCTCTGTTCCTTACGCAGCTTGGTGTTCATCTTCAAAGTGTCTCCTTGTTGCAAACTATAAAGTTTTACAGCACTTTTTACAGAAAAAAAGTCACTCGGTTTTGTGTCAGCTGCTTTCTTAGTCCTGGTCTACACTGGGGCTTTATTTCAAAACAACCCCCCTCCCTCCAAGATCGCATTTATAAGTGGTGAGTCCCCACAACCCAGCCCGTTTTTTCGATATTTTGTCCAAATGATCGCATGGAAATGAAATAAAAGCCATGCCTGTTTGCAGACATGTCGATCGCGAAGCAATCACGGTATTTCCCATTCCGTGTTATTGAGTGTGCCCTAGGGTGGCTTTACAGAGGGCTGGGGCAGGGCAGGCAGGGAGCCGGCTGACGCTCTCGGGGGCTGCAGATTATCTTTTGCTAGCCCTGGTGCAGGAGCAAGCTGGAGGGTGGGGTTGGCAGGGTGGGGGCAGTGAGGGGGCTTGGGGTGCAGGGTCTGGGCTTGGGTGGGCTGCCTGCCTGGCGCTGCACCCTCGTGGATCACAATATGGTTTGCTGATGCTCCCATTGGCTGCAACGCCAGCCAATGGGAACAGCAGGGGAAGTCGATCATTGCGTGGGGGGTGGAGAGATTAGATCGAGCCATAGGCCACTGGGGTATGTCTAGACTACAGGCTTTTGTCAACAGAGGCTTTATCAACAGATACTGTCAACAAAGCTTCTGTCGACAAAGAGTGTCTAGACGATATCCAGTTCTGTCGACAAAGCAAGCCACTTTGTCGACATGACAGTGTAGACGCAAAGGGCAGTGTAGACGTAATAATGCCTTCTGTCGACAGAACTCTGTCAACAAAAGGCGTTATTCCTCATAGAATGACGTTTATGGCCGTCAACAAAACTGCCGAGTTCTGTCGACATTATGTCGACAGTACTCTGCAGTAGTGTAGACGCAGGTCTAGTTTTGTCGACAAAAGTCCACTTTTGTTGACAAAATCCTGTAGTCTAGACACAGCCTGGTAGTCCAGGGACCACACTGTGAGAACCACTGGTCTGGAGATGGAGCTCACTGGGCACAGAGTAGATCGACGGGGATAGTGGGAAATAGATGGTTTGATGAGGATGTGAAAAGATGTCTCCCCCAGCTGAGCAGGAAGGGGCTGCTCTGGATTTCATGGCTCAGGTGAATCGCTCAGTCCCAGAGTCACAAAGGCAGAGATTTTTGTGTAGACGCCGGGAGCTTTGCAAGGCCCCCAGGAAACGATGCCTGGGCCTTGTCATCACACACCAGGGGGCCGCCAGAGTCACCCTATGAAACAGAACAAGCCACATCTGGAAAACAGCCCCAGGAGTCAGTCCCCACTGATGCCCGGCCCAGTGACGTGCCCAGATGTCTTCCCAGGCTCTGCTTACGCCTCAAGTCCCAGGCTCAGCACCTCACCCCATCCCCGTCAAGCTGGTCCCTGCAGCTCCCCGGGAGAAGAGCAGACATTTTCCCCTCCACTTCTACAGCACCAGGCACGGCCAGGCCTGGCCGCCGCTCAACCTGCCACCCACGGACAGCCTCATTCATGACACAGATTCCTGAAAGCGGCTGGAAGAAAGACGGGTGTAAGTCACTGCAGTCGGCCGGGTTCCCCACACACATCATGGTCTTGGGGTTGTAGTGACCATACAGCCAAAAGGGTTTCCTCGGACATGCAGCGTCCGGCATCACCTCCACCTCCACCTCCCAGAGCGTCTCTGGGTGTGAGGGACTCTCTGTGCTGGTGGAGCCCCAGCCAGCGACACTGCACACGGTGCAAGGTTTCACTTTCTCTTTCACATCCAGCAGCTTCAGTGTCTAAACCCAGCTGTTCAGCTGCACTTTCTCCTCCAGCTGAGAGAGAACAGTCAGGATGGGCAATGTCAGAGCTCTGCTCAGCTTCATGAAAAATAAATAATCACCAAGCCAGTGGGGCCCCGGCCAAGGGATAAGATTAGTAGTTACAACAGTGTGGGGTGACTCGGGATGGGGGATGGCATGAGGGTGTGGTCACTGGGGGTGGGGGATGGGATGGGGGTGGTACCTGCAGCAGTGTGAGGTCACTGGGGGTGGGGGATGGGATGGGGGTGGTACCTGCAGCAGTGTGAGGTCACTGGGGGTGGGGGATGGGATGGGGGTGGTACCTGCAGCAGTGTGAGGTCACTGGGGGTGGGGGATGGGATGGGGGTGGTACCTGCAGCAGTGTGAGGTCACTGGGGGTGGGGGATGGGATGGGGGTGGTACCTGCAGCAGTGTGAGGTCACTGGGGGTGGGCGATGGGATGGGGGTGGTACCTGCAGCAGTGTGAGGTCACTGGGGGTGGGGGATGGGATGGGGGTGGTACCTGCAGCAGTGTGAGGTCACTGGGGGTGGGGGATGGGATGGGGGTGGTACCTGCAGCAGTGTGAGGTCACTGGGGGTGGGGGATGGGATGGGGGTGGTACCTGCAGCAGTGTGAGGTCACTGGGGGTGGGGGATGGGATGGGGGTGGTACCTGCAGCAGTGTGAGGTCACTGGGGGTGGGGGATGGGATGGGGGTGGTACCTGCAGCAGTGTGAGGTCACTGGGGGTGGGGGATGGGATGGGGGTGGTACCTGCAGCAGTGTGAGGTCACTGGGGGTGGGCGATGGGATGGGGGTGGTACCTGCAGCAGTGTGAGGTCACTGGGGGTGGGGGATGGGATGGGGGTGGTACCTGCAGCAGTGTGAGGTCACTGGGGGTGGGGGATGGGATGGGGGTGGTACCTGCAGCAGTGTGAGGTCACTGGGGGTGGGGGATGGGATGGGGGTGGTACCTGCAGCAGTGTGAGGTCACTGGGGGTGGGGGATGGGATGGAGCGGTTCCTGCAGCAGCATGCAGTTGTTTTTTAATGTCTTCTTGTTGAACTCCAGGCGGGGTATCTGCTTTCACATGGGGATCATTTTCTGGCTGTCTTCTTCCTTACTAATGTTGGCTCCTAGCTTGGAGGTGATCTCGCTGTGAAAGCTGAGTGCCACCCATGAGGCCTGAGGGGTAGGTGCCTGCTGGCGGTGGGGGGTGGGTGCATGTGGGGCCCAAAGAGTAAATCTGCCTTGAAACTTGGTCCTCCCTTCCTCCTCTTCCCCTCCCCCCCCACTTTGGGGCTGGAGCACCAGGGGAGAGTGGTGTCTCTGTTGGAGGCCACATCAGTGAGGGTTTTTTTTGGGGGGGGTGGGGGCGGATTGCCTCTCACTTGCGTGGCCCATGACTGATTTTTCAGTAGATCAGTGGCCCTGAACCCACATGATAATTCGGGTGCCCTATAACAAGTTGCGTGGTTAATCATTGATTTCCGTACGATGGCTACTTGCTATTTTTCGATACTTAAGTACAGTGTTTCTCAACTTTTTTTTATAAAGTACCCCTTTTTCATAAATAATAATAATACATAAGTCCCCGCAGTGCCTACAGTTTTCAGACACACAAATTTGATGATATCCTGGGGTATTAAAAGGACCAAAATAATGAAGCGCTGTAAAACTTAAAACAAAAATTCAGTTTTCTCCAGATTTCCCTTGTGTTGCCCCCAGACTTCTCTCGAGTACCCCTGAAGGGACTGGTACCACTGGCTGAGAAATACTGCTTCTGTACAATTAAGATGTGATCCTTTTGTACTTTTACTCAAGTACTTTCCCAGAAGGATACTTGGACTTTTACTTAGTTACATTTATTTCAAAGTAGCAGGACATTTATGCAAGTAACTTTTTTGGGTGCTTTTTCCACCATTGGACCTCACTCCCTTTCCAGGGCTGGCAAGCATCGTGGCTCCCCGCCACCATCCTGCTTTAACCACTAGGAACCTCTCCTGCTGCTGCCCTCCGAGAGCTGGGGATAGTTTATGCCAACTGGCGAGGCTCTTCCTGTCCTTCCCGGGCCCCTCCAGTCTCAGCCCCGAGAAATTCACCGCACCCAAGACCCCACTGCCCTGGGGTTCAGCCCTACTGTGTTGGGATGGAAGGGCTCTACTGAGAGCTGGGATCTTCTCAAGCCCTGTGCTCCATGTGCAATGTGAGTGCGGGTGTCGTTTCAGGGAAAATTTCTCTCACCTGATCTACAGACAATGGATTTCAGGAAGGCAGATTCTGGTATGCTCAGAGCACTGATCGGTAAGGTCCCATGGGAAACAAGATTTAGGGGAAAAATAACTGAAGAGAGTTGGCAGTTGGGACTCAATGATTCAATGACTCTCAAGGTCCCTTCCAGCCATGAACAACCAGCCCAATCCAGGGACACTCCCCCCTCCCAAGATCCGCAGGGAACCTGGGCTGAGCCAGAGAATGGTCCCAGATTTCTTGGGTCCCAGCCCTGGGTCTGAGCCCCATAGCCGTACTCACCATGTGGTATCCCACAGGAGCATGTGGGGGCTGGGTTACCCCCCTCTCCCCAGGCTGTCCTGAGATCCCCAGTCCCGCCGCTTCCCTGTCGCTGGAGGTGCCTTGTCCCTGGGGGGATTCATAGGCATGGAAGAGGAAGCATCAATGGTCCAGCCCTTCCTCCATCCCATCTCTGCCAGGGGCCCGTCCTGGACTCTCCCAGCCATCCCCGTGATGGACTTGGAGCCTGCTTCATAACCACTAAGGCAGCTACTTGCAGGGTAGACCTTGTGGCGGGGGAGGTGCTGCACCAGGCAGGGTGGGGAGAAGGGTCTAGAACCAAATGGTGCTGTTCTAGAGGGGTCTAGAACAGATGGATCTGGATGTACATCACTCTAGAAATGATCTACATAGGATCTGTAGCTGTCAATCAATCTAGACTGGAATTGCTTGATCAGCAGGAATCCTAACTTGACCTACATGTCTCCAGCAATGCATTTGTTCGTCTGCGTTGCTGAAGCGTGGACCTTGAAGAGTTCAGGGATAGCTCTAGATGGACAATTGTAGATCTCCATGGCAATGGATGGATCCCATCTGTGATCAGTTCAGACCAGCCGATTGTCTGATAACATTACAAGGCTGGTTTATAGACTGTGCTGAGGGAAGAGAGAGATGTGGATACCTGGAATGCATTTGCCAAAGTGCAACATGGCCTACAGATTGATGACACATATTTTTACCAGGACAATGATCATCAGCAAATTATGAGTTTTGGGTTGTGCCTTCCCAAGACACACTTTTGCATGAAATGTATCGTAGTCCTTTTCTAGGGGTGAATATTGTGGCTACAGATATTCACAGGCCCCAGATAACACCCACTCAGTCCCAATTGCTGAGACTCCCCTATTCACCCCAAAGCCCCAGAAGCTCTACGCCAAACCCCAAAGCTATACTCGTGAGCCGGAGACCTAGGGGCAAGCGGAAGGCCATGGGGAGGAGAGACGTATCTGCACCTGCATGTTCAAAGTCAGTGCAAGGACGGTGCATCTGCAGTTGAAGGAGAGACACAGGAAACCTCGGGATCGCCCATACACTCCTCCAAATACAGGGCACAGACATCTGTGTTTCCTACCACAGCTAGCCACCCACGCACAGGGGGAGGGCAGGTCATGTGTCAGACGGATAGCTCAAAATCCCAAAAGCTGGATGGTTACTGCATGACTGAGTCTCCACACAGCTGGATGGACAATGCACCACTGGTTGGAGAAGACCCTGCCAGGGAGATGTCTATCAAGATCTAAGGTCGGTCATAGACAGATAGACAGACAGACAGATGGGATGGACTTGGGACCGGTAATCACTTACTTTGCTTTTCACATTTGAGTTCCCTTCACATATTTGCCCCCAGCACAGAGGGGGTTAAGACCAGGGCACAGTGGTGGGCAGGGATTCCTTGCGTCCCCACCTCCACATTGGGCTTGGAATCCCTGAGCCCAGCTGGGTCCTGCCATGACCCACCAGCCCAGCCTGACCCCGTCCGAGCGGAGCCCATCCAGCCCTGGCGGGTACAGACGCTGCTCTGCATTTCACCGCTCGGGTTGCTCACTCCGTACCCGAATCACCTTTTTGGTACCATTTTTATTCACGGCTGGGGATGGGACATGCGGCAGGGCAGGGGAGGTGGGAGGCAAGTTGTCAGCACTGGGGATTGACCTGCAAGCAGTTGAATGCAGATTTCCCAGAGATGGGCTCCCTGCCTGGATGCTCAGGGCTTCGGCACTACCTGAGCAGAGAGCCATGACTTGGGGGGGATGGACTCAACCCCCCCTAGAAAAGAAGGTCCGACATCTGGGCCAAGCCAAGACACAGAAGTGATGCAATTTCTGACTGTTTGGTGCTTTCTGGCGGGGCTCAGGGCTGCAGGTTCCTCATCGTCTTCTGGATCCAGGGCATGAAGGCGGAGACTCTTGCGTACACGGCAGGGGGGGTCCCAGTTTTGGATCCCCAGGAGATGATGCCCTGGGCTTTTTTCCCACACACAAGGGGGCCCCCGGAGTCACCCTGCGAAATGGAAAAAAACAGACAAGGAACAGGGGTGAGCCGCACTCTTTTGCATTGCCAGTGATGTCGCAGCTCCCCTTTCATTTGTACAGCCCCGAGCGCAGAGGGACCAAATCCCTGAGGCTTGACCTCCATCCCAGTAGCCTGACACAAACCACCAGTTTCACAAGGGAGCTTGCAGGTGGGGGTGGGGGGGTGGGATTTACTTTGAAAGAACTGCTGCCTTCATCTGGGTCCCCCACACACATCATGGCGGTGGTGTCATAGTAGCGGTAGGGCCCGTCCTGGTTCCTTGGACAATCGGCATCCTCCATCACCACACGTCGGCCTCCCACAGCGTGTCTGACATCTGCTTATTTTCTGGACTAGTCCTGCCCCAGCCAGCGATGCTGCACTTGGTCTTCGGACGCACTCGCTGCTTGGCCGGGGGCAGCTTGATGAAGTCCACATATCTATTGCGCTGAGCGTTTCCCTGCAGCTACACACAGCCAGGGACACAAGGACAAGGAAGAATACAAGGCTCACCGGCCCAACGAGGAAGAACTCACAAAAAATGCACAGCCACGAGTTCACTAGGGTTCAGTTGATGGGATGAGGGAGGAACCTGCAACAGTGTGAGGTCAGTGGGGGTGAGGGATGGGATGGGGTGGTACCTGCAGCAGTGTGAGGTCACTGGGGGTGAGGGATGGGATGGGGGTGGTACCTGCAGCAGTGTGAGGTCACTGGGGGTGAGGGATGGGATGGGGGTGGTACCTGCAGCAGTGTGAGGTCACTGGGGGTGGGGGATGGGATGGGGGTGGTACCTGCATCAGTGTGAGGTCACTGGGGGTGGAGGGATGGGATGGGGGTGGTACCTGCAACAGTGTGAGGTCACTGGGGGTGGGGGATGGGATGGGGGTGGTACCTGCAGCAGTGTGAGGTCACTGGGGTTGGGGGATGGGATGGGGGGGTACCTGCAGCAGTGTGAGGTCACTGGGGGTGGGGGATGGGATGGGGGCGGTACCTGCAGCAGTGTGAGGTCACTGGGGGTGGGGGATGGGATGGGGGCGGTACCTGCAGCAGTGTGAGGTCACTGGGGGTGGGGGATGGGATGGGGGTGGTACCTGCAGAGTGTGAGGTCACTGGGGGGGGGGATGGGATGGGGGCGGTACCTGCAGCAGTGTGAGGTCACTGGGGGTGGGGGATGGGATGGGGGCGGTACCTGCAGCAGTGTGAGGTCACTGGGGGTGGGGGATGGGATGGGGGTGGTACCTGCAGCAGTGTGAGGTCACTGGGGGTGGGGGATGGGATGGGGGCGGTACCTGCAGCAGTGTGAGGTCACTGGGGGTGCGGGATGGGATGGCGGTGGTACCTGAAGTATCATGATGTCGTTATTTTTAGTTTTATCATCGTACTGCGGGTGGGGGATCTGCCGTTGCACTTGGATCACTTGCTGGCTCGGTTCCCATTGGCTGATGTTGTGGGCTCCCAGGACCACAGTGATTTTTCTGTGAAAGCTGAGAGCAGCACGTGGGGGGTTAGGGGCAGGGGTCAGCCACGTCTGTTTCTGGCTCATCAATTCTGACCTTGTGGGCTCTCAGGCCAGGTCTCAGATTCTTTCTGTTGTCTTTGAGCTCGGACCTCAGCTCCTCCCCAGCCAATTCCTGCCTCCCAGCTTGATCCATGCCCAGCCCCCAGCCGAGCACCCTTGAGAGTTGCCCCGGGGCTGTGACCCCTTCCTGCCCCGCGGTTTAGTCCCATTGATTTCCCCAGCTCTGGGGCTGGGCTGTGGGTTGCAGAGCCTCCTAGAGACTCGCCGACACCCCCTGAACAGATCAGTCCCCTGGGCTCTGACCCTTCCCTGCCCCCCACGCGAGCACCAGGCATCTTGGTTCTCCCTCCCCCACTGACCCCACCCGTCCCCATGTCCCAGCCCAGAGGCACTTACTCTCCCTGGCAGTGAGCGGCCGACAGCACGACGTTTGGCTTCACCAGGAACCCAGCACACTTAGTCCACTTCTGTCCATGTTGTATATACAGGTAGGCCATGTAGGGCCTGGAGTGGGGCTCGGCTTCCTGGCCCCCGATGATCTGCCCTGGGGGAGACCAGATTCACACAAAGAAACCCCTCACCTCCTTGTGCATGGACAGTGTTCGCACCCTGATGCCTTCTCCTTCTCCATCAGCCCACAGTGGCTGGACTGTGTGAAGCCCGACCTCCCAAAAGTCTGGTCCCATGGAAAATCGTGGGTTTCACTAAAAGCGTATTGCTCAGAAACCCGCGTCCACCCCCTGCCCCATTGCCTGTGGCCAAAACCTTGTGTGCTGCCCTCATTGTGCAGATGGGGAAACCGAGGCCCAACCAGATGGTTTCTAATTCTGGATGCTCGACTCCTCTCACCACAGCATTGAAATCCCAACCTCGAGGAACCAGCCCAGCGTTCCCACCGGGAGGCGAGATCTGATCACAAATCTCCTTCGTCCCAGCAAAGCACTTAACCTGCTCCCAGGGACCCTCCACCCAGAATGGGCCGGGGTCGGAGTCACGGGGTGGGGGATCCCCAGGCCCTGCCCCCCACCCAAAGCCAGATGTGAGTCTCAGCCGGCAGGTAGAAAAGAAGGTTTATTGGGTCACAGGGACACAGTGGAGCACAGGGTGGATGTTCACACAGGGACCAAGAGCAGGCAGGATTATTGCTCTCGGGGAGAAGGGGGCCTGGGCCCTGAACCCCCCTTTCCGACTCTAAGCCCCTTCTCTCGTCCTCACCAGCCAAGACTGCCCCTTCCCCCAGGCTCTAGTCCCCAGGCTGGGGTCAGCCCCCTTCCCAGGCAGGAGCTGTTATCTCCTGTGCCTGGCCCTCAGGTGTGAAGCCTAATCCACCTCTGCAGTGAGTCACCCACCTTCTCCAGACCGTGCTGCCATGCCCAGGACAGTAGGATCCACACACAACACACAAAGTCATGCAACCTCTGCTAGGTCACAGCGGGGTGCCTCCCTGTGCTGGCGCCCCCCCTCCTGCCGCACTGCCACAGATGGAGGCCACCCCGCTGGGCTTCGATACCCCGATTTCTCCATGACACCTGCCGACATCTCAGCCCCAGGCCCGTTGTCCCCCAGCTCGCTGGTCCCGGGGGTCACGTTAGACCCAGCCAGACCTTTGCTGGCTCAAGCTCCTGCCTTTTGGGTTTTGTCCTGCCGTGGCCACTGAGGCTTTCGAGCCCCCCTGCTCTCAGAAACTCCCGCCCCACGGAGGGTCCTACAGATGGGGGCAGGTTCTCTCTTTGCCTCCAATCTCCTCAGGAGATTGCTGTCCGGGGAGCTCCCCCAGCCAGACAAGGTCTCCTGGTCTCGGCTGTTTCTTTCCCATTTGCCACCGTCCTGCTGGGCATGTGGACACCAGAACAGGCTGCAGTCTCCAGTCATGGTCCCACCTACACGGTGTCCAGAGATGGCCCCACCTTCCCTGCCTTATGTCCACTGATCTAGAGTACGGCCTCAGGAACACGTATCTGGTTGGTTTCCACCAGAACTTCCAAGCCCCAGAACAAAGTGGCTCCCAACCCCCAACAATAACATTGGCCCGTCTCCTCCCTAGGAGCTGAACCTGCTGGTCTCCAAGGGATGGGAGGGGGAGGCCACATCTCCCTGGCACCGCCAACCATCTCAGCCTTAAGACCATCACCCTCCACCCCACCGCGAGCGAGTGTGAGCTCTGAGGAGAGCCTGGGAAGATTGAGGGAAGAACAGACTCCCCCTTGGGTTTAGTGGTCAGGCCCCCGTCGCCCTCAGTGACCGGCAAAGATCATGCTCTGCAGACCCACATGGTCACTGCTGGGCTTCCTGTTTCCAAAGCTGGGGGTCTCATAGGCTGGGAGCCTGTCCCCTCTAGGGTGCGCCAGCTTTGATCAGGCCTCTGGTTGGGGGACAGACTGGCTCTGGGGTGGGGAATGGGACAAGGGGGCCTTTTCCCTCCTCTAGGGGGGCTCGGAGCTGCTGTCCCTGATCCAAGGGATGAGTTCTGGCCTTCCCCGGCTCCTCTGTACACAGTGAGGTGACACTGATCGGTGTTGGTGCTGGGGGAGACTCCCCGTGACATTCTGAACCCCTCTGCTCACCCCTTTACAGGACAGTGATCAGTTTGGTAAAAACTTTGCCTTGTGATTCCCTCTCAACCACCTCTCTCTGCCGTCGGACTGGCCAAATTGCCTTCAGTCAGGATCTCTTCGTCCCATCCATTGTATTTCATTGACACCTGGCTCAGGCATCAGCTAGTCTTTTGTCTCTGGGAACTGGTTTGTGGCAGCTGCACACACTCGAAACATGTCTGAGTAACACCCTGCAGTATAATCTTATCACTTTACCTGCCACAGCTATTTTCTCGGGATACTAACGGGCAGGAAATGATGAGTTTTTGGGTGATACTTCACAAGGCACACTTGGAATAAAATTTATCATAATCCTGTATAAGTGGTGAATAAAGGGGTACAATCTGTCACAGGCCCCGAGGTAACACACACAGAACCCAGTCCCTGAGAACCTCTGTTCACCCCAAACTCCAGGTGCCCCAAACCCAGCTGTACTCACCAGCCCAAGTCCCAGGCAGCAGGAGAAAGGCCATGGGGAGCAGAAACAAGCAGTGAACCTCCATGTCTGCAGTCAGTGCAGAGACGGTGCCTCTGCTACAGACCTGCAGGGTTTATAGGCTCAGCTTGGGGGAGGGATTCAAGGGGGCAGGAAACCTCAAGGTCACATGCACACTCATCAAAATGTAGGGCTCAGGTGTCTGTTTCCAACCACAGCTGACCACATGGGCTGGGGGGAAGGATAGAACATGAGTCAGCCCAGTAGCTGGGTCCCTGCACAGCCAGCTGGATGATGCCCCACTGGATGGAGAAGACCCCGGTGGGGACGTGTCCAGCAGGGTCCAAGGTTGCTCTGGGTGCCGGCTCACAGCTGGGCACATCTGGGACTTGGACTCACCTGGCCCCACCCTCATTAAGCTCCCTGCCAGTGTATCTGTACTGGGGACTGGGGGGTGACAGGGACTGGTCTCGGTGGCGGTTGGGAACGGGGCCCTTTGATCAGTCTTAGGGTGGGCCAGATGTGAGCCAGTTGGGGCTGGGCAAAGCAGGTATCAGCCCTGATCACAGCAACTGCAGGGAGATGGTTTCTGAGAAGCCCCGCGGGGAGTCTGTGACCACGTGATGGGGATGTGGCCATTTCTGTGACATCCTGCACCTGGGAGCTGTGACCGTGAAGAGGGGAAATGACACAGCCGAGAGACACGTAGACCCTGGGAGACCCAGCTTGTAGCTCCCCTGCATTTTGCCATGCCCCGCTCTAACCACTAGACCTCACTCCCTTCCCAGAGCTGGGGAGAGAGCCCAGGAGTCCTGGCTCCCAGACAACTCACGGCTGCTAGGAACACCCTCCACACCGCTGCCCTCCTCGTGCCGGGGACAGTTTGTGCCAAACGGCGAGATACTCCCTATCCTTCTCAAGCCCCTCTGGACTCAGCCCCAAGAAACTCACCACACCCAAGACCCAGCTGCCCTGGGGTTCAGCCCTGCCGGGTGGGGGTGGGAGAGCTCCACTGGAAGCTGGGATCTCCTCAAGCCATGTGCGCCATGTGTGACGTGAGAGCGGGGGCTGGTTCAGGGAGAACGTCTTTAACCTGATCTGCAGTGTCTGTACCTGGAATTACTGCCCAGGGAATCTCTCAGACTGGGGCCAGCCCGTTCCCGGAGCAGGGATTGATCTGTGCTCCCTGGCCAGCCAGGTATGGAAGTGGAGGTGGGTCCCTGACAAGCCCTGGCTGCTGCTGTTAGCTAAGAACTGACAAACTCATCACCTGAGACCAGGCTGCTCAGCTGGGTGCGAGTTTCCCTCACGCTAGGGCCAGCCTGACCAACCCCATTTCCCAGGCAGACCCTGAGGTGCCTGGAAGTCGCCCTCTGTGCTCACCTCCCACACCGGGTCCCTGTGCTGAGCTGTGTGGGGACGGGTGCGTTTGGCTTTCTGCCATGGGCCGGGTTGGCTCAGAACGGGGAACCCCCCCCCCAGATTCCCAGTATGACTGTACCATGTGAAGGATAAACTTAATTTGTTGTCAGTATGACCTCTGTGACACCTGGATGTTAAGTCTGGTCTTTGTAAAGAGGTACGTGCTTGAACTCAGGTGAGCAAAGGGGGGGGAGTAGGTAAAACTGGTTTGAACCTGTTGTAAGGCCTGCAAAGGGACTGAGGGGGGACAGATAATGATTGGAGGGAATTTGGTGCAAAGGGGCATGACCTGTATATGCATGCAACTGTAAGTGGTCAGTGAGAAAAAGGTAATTACCATGTAAGGTGGTACAAAAGACCTTGCCTTTTGTTTGGGAAGTTGCAGAAACTTTTCCTGAGAGTATCCTGGAGATTTTTGCCCTGGAATGCATTCCTGAATAAAGCTGGTTGCTTAAGAAGGGTGTCTGGAACTGATTTGGTAGGGGTTTTGGGCCCCCATCCGAACCCTCGGATTAAAAATTCTCCGTCATTTATGGTGTCAGAAGTGGGATGGATCGGGACACCAGGTGATTGAGACGGGCCGGACCGGAGAGACTGAACAGAAAGGCGCCATACAAATCGGTAAGAGATCCGTGTTACAAAATCTCACTGTTCCGTTCCTCTCTCCTTGTCCTGAACGGCTGCTTTCACTGGCGGTAAGCGTCCACCCTATGTTAAGAACATCCTTCCCAAGCAACTGTAAGTCTTTTTCCCTTCTCTTTTTCTTTTTCTTTTCTTTTCTTTTATTTTTTTTTTTGGAATAAGTTTGTTAAGAGGGGACAGTGGGAAGACACTGAAACAGGGTCAGCTCAGGCTTGAAGCTGAGAGGAAGGCAGGTTAGTGCCGGATTGGAACTGTTTTATAGATAATAGGGCAGGGATTATGGGGAATAAGGGATCTAAGATAGATCCAAAAACCCCATTGGGTAAAATGCTGCAGATTTATAGTCAGCCAGGGAAATTGCCAGCAGGTCTTAAACTCAGGAGGCTGGTAAAGCTCACACACGCGTGGAATGAATATACTTATGTAGAATCAGAATTACAATTCCCAGTTCAAGGTACCTTTCAATTAGACAAATTAAATTATTTAAAGGGTGTCTTAGAGTCCAGTCACCCCTCCCAGATGAATTATTGGCACCTCTGGGATGATCAGGCCTCAAAATTAAGAGATAAATCCATAATGGCTAGCCTAAAGGACTCAAATGAAAAACTGAAAAAACAATTGGCAGAAATAAAGGAGAAATCTGACTCCTCTAAAGTTTGTCCCCCTCCGTACAACCACGTTCCTACACCAAGCGCACCCAGCGGAATCTACCCATCCATCTTGAAACCATCAACTCCGCTGCCAGACCCATCTGAAGATTTATTGGATCTATGGGTCCCCAATTTCCCAGCTCCCCTTCCCACCAACCTGCCCCAGCATCAGCAAATATTGCTTACCGATCATTCAGCTGCACCAGCCCAATTTGAATCCCCCGCACATACTCACAGTTCTGCAGGGGCAGTAGGGAATGCCAACCTGGCCAATAAAACTTCGGATTCTGAGCATACTCAGAGTCCAGTAATTCTAAAGCTGTCGGAAGTCCCCACACAAATGTTGCAGCGAACATTGGCTAAAGACTTAAAGGACCTGGGGTTTGTTATAACTAAAATAGATCCCGAAAATAACTCGGTGACTATAGGTAATGACGTAAACAAGGATGTGATTATTGAAGTTGGACCTAAAAGTTTTCCTGGACTGTTTAAAGAGCATATTAAACTTCTCCCACTAAGACAATTTCCTAATCCAGCAGGGGGCGCCCCAGCACTTGTCCACGTCCCCTGGACACCTAATGACATCATGAATTTTAGACTTACTCTCTCCAAAATAAGAGAGGATCCTGTGGGCTTGCAAAGGGAGTTGTGTCAGATTTTTGAAGTTTATCAGCCTGCCCACAGAGACATTGACATGCTACTCTCGGGAATAATGGAACCCCATGAGAAGCAAGCTCTTTACACCCAAGCAAGGTGAGGTCCTGGGGATACTCCTGCCCACCTGGGTGAGCAATGGCCCCAAGATTTGCCAGGAATTCCTACTACTGCTGCAGAATGTACGGAGCTAGCAAATAACCGTACAGGTCTCCTGAATGCAATTACCGAAATGGTTCCAGTGCAAACCGATTGGTCTAAAGTATATAACTGCAAACAGAAGCCAGATGAAAGCCCTATTGATTTTCAGGCAAGGCTCTTTGCAGCCATGAGGAAGTATAGCACCTTTAACCCAAATGATGCCAATATGCGCACTATGGTAGTAACCACCTTTGTGCAGAATTTAAGACCAGAAATTGGGGACAAGATTATTAATAATATGATTGGATGGAAAATGGAAACTACTGAGAAAATTTTGGAAGCTGCAACTCAGTTTTTTGAAAACCTGCAAGTAGAAAAACAAAAGAAAAAGGAACTAAAAAATACCCTAATGGCACTCCAAATACAGGATTTACAAGGCCACGGGCAACCAAAAGGTCAGAGGGAAGGTCCAAACAGACCCCGGCGGGGCCCCCAACCTAATGATGTGTGTAATTACTGTGGTGGGTTTGGCCACTGGAAAATTGAATGTCGCAAAAGACAACGACAAAATAGATTTAACCAGGGCCCCAACAGACAGTCCGGACCATCGTCACAAGGACAGAGGTGGCCCAATACTAACCCCTTTTCAGCAGGTGCACCCAACAGAGGCTACCCTCCGGAGGACCGACAAAGGAGTAATCCTTACTGACTATGCCAAGAGGTTATTGATAAACCATTGCAATGCTCTCTGTTACCTTCGGTCTCTCTTTCTGCTACACCTGATGCCTTAGTTTCATTTTCCGTTAATGGAAACAAACATGAATTTCTAATTGATACTGGTGCCTCTCTTTCCACAATACGAGAGGATGAAGCTCCCAATCTGGCCAGAACTGGAGAAATAGTAAATGCTGTAGGGGTGGGGGGAGTAACTATACCCCATGCAATGAGTGAACCATGTTCCTTAACCATTGGGCCTTTGACAGAGGAACATGCCTTTTGTTATCCCCCAGTACACCTGTAAACTTGATGGGTAGAGATCTGCTGTGTAAATTGAATGCTACAATTTATTGTTCCTCTGAAGGGGTCTTTGTTGATATACCCCATAATCAGGCAACAAATTTCCTCATGATGTTAACAACAGACGGACAAGGTATAGACTCAGACTCCAAATTGGAGAGTGTGGAGCTGGATCAGGTACCAACGTCTTTGTGGGCTTCTCACTCCAATGAAGTTGGGAAACTGTTAACAGCAGAGCCTGTAAAGATCAGGTATAAACACGGCCGACCTTACCCTCGAGTGTCTCAGTACCCCTTGTCCCAGGAAGCGGAGGAGGGCATAGCGCCTGTAATCTCCTCCCTGTTGGAACAAGGAGTGCTCATAAGAACACAGTCTATGTGTAATACCCCAATACTTCCGGTCAAAAAGGAGGGGAAATTTGATGATCAAGGGAGACAGATATATAGATTTGTGCAGGACCTAAGAGCTGTAAATCAGTTTGTTATCCCCAGATTTCCTGTGGTTCCTAATCCAGCAACAATATTGTCCTCTATCCCTGCAGGTGCTAAATGTTTTTCTGTCATAGATTTATGTTCAGCTTTCTTCTCCATTCCCATTGATAAGGATTCACAGTTTTTGTTTGCTTTTTCCTATAAAGGGGAGCAGCTGACTTGGACCAGACTTCCTCAAGGATATACTGAAAGTCCTACCCTTTTCTCACAATTGTTAAAAAGGGACCTTGATTCAATTTCTTTGCCCAAGGAGTCTATCCTTGTTCAGTATGTTGATGATTTATTGATAGCCTCACCTAATCATGAAGCATGTAAAACGGATACTGTTCATTTGCTGTGTGAATTAGCAAAGAGAGGTCACAAAGCCTCCAAGGCAAAGCTCCAGTTCTGTAAAGCAGAGGTTGAATATTTGGGTCACCTCATATCTCAAGAAGGGCGAAAGCTCACTGATAAACGCATAACCTCTGTTCTTTCTCTCCCTCGCCCAGTAACTAAGAAACAGGTTCGGTCTCTCTTAGGCGCTGCTGGCTATTGCAGACAATGGATTCCTAATTTCTCTGGTCTTGTAAAACCCCTTGTATCTCTGACAGCTGACAAGGTGAAGGATCCCGTCCCATGGACAGAGGAGGAAGAAGAATCCTTTCAGAAAGTGAAAGCTGCTTTGGCCTCTCGACCCTCTCTTGGGCTCCCTGATTATGATAAACCCTTTACTCTTTTTTGCCATGAACAGGATCAGGTCGCTTCAGGAGTATTATGCCAGCCATTTGGAAATCGCCCTCGTCCTGTAGCTTATTTTAGTGCTCAGCTTGACCCAGTAGCAAAGGGTTTTCCCCCGTGCCTCAGAGCTGTGGCCGCAGCTGCTGTGCTATTAGAGAAAAGTCAATGTCTAGTATTAGGTCACAACCTAACACTTGCTGTACCCCATGCAGTGCAAGCTTTAGTGAATAAGACTAAGACCCAGCATTTGTCAATGCAAAGATTGACTAACTATGAGAAAGCCCTTTTAGGAGCCCAGAATGTCTCCATAGTACGCTGTTCTACTTGAAATCCCGCCACCCTTTTTCCTAACCCTACTGATGGAGAGCCCCATGAGATGGAACCCCACGATTGTTTAGCATTGGTGGACCTCACTTGTACCCCGCGATCCGATCTAAGGGACGTTCCTTTGTCAAATCCTGATTTAGTGTATTACACTGATGGGTCATGTAAAAGGGATGAAAGGGGAAACCTTATAAGCGGGTATGCTGTTGTTTCTGATCATGCAATAATTGAAACTCATTCTCTTCCAGGAATAAAAAGTGCTCAAGCAGCTGAACTAATTGCTCTCACTCGTGCCTGTATTTTAGCTATTGATCAATCTGTTAACATTTATACTGACTCAATGTATGCTTTTAATATCTGCCATTCTGTAGGTCAGATTTGGAAACATCGAGGATTCTTAACGTCCTCGGGAAGTGCCATTTCTAATGGATCCCTTGTTAATGACCTCTTGCTTGCTATTCAATTACCTTTTGCTATTTCTGTTATGCATTGTAGTGCTCATACTGATAAAACTGATACTGTATCAGTAGGAAACAGACGGGCAGATTTTGCAGCCAGGAATGCAGCTGCCTGTGGACCTCCAGCTCCATTTCAAATCCTGGTCGCTGTTTCTGTTCCCCTGACTCTAAATGATTTATCCCTGTTGCAATCTAGGGCACCTGAGAAGGAACAACACAATTGGTACAAAGCTGGGTGTCGTATTCAAGATAATAACATTTGGCTTTCACCAGATGGACGACCTGTGGCTCCTTCTACTTTGGTGTCCCAATTGGCTACCATTACCCATGGATTAGGACATATGAACAAAAGGGGGGTAGCGGACCAGATTCTGAAGCATTGGTATGCGCCTAGGATTCACCAAGCTGCTGCTAAAATCACCAGCAATTGTGCTACTTGCCAAAAGTTCTCTACCCAGGGTGGAGAAAAGACTACTCTGAGTGCTCATACTTGGGCCTATGGACCCTTCCAATATTTGCAGATCGATTTTATAGAGTTAACCCTTTCCTGTGGGTTTAAGTATTGTCTGGTTATTGTATGTGTGTTCAGTGGTTGGGTGGAAGCTTTCCCTTGCCGTCGAGCAGACGCCACTACTGTGGTAAAGAAATTAGTTACTGAGGTGGTTCCCAGATTTGGAATCCCTTTAAAAATTGACTCGGATAAAGGAACCCATTTCACGGCCAAAATCCTGCAAGATCTGTGTAGAGCCCTCCACATAGAACAACGGTTCCATACCCCATATCATCCCCAAAGTTCAGGGCATGTTGAAAGAAAAAACCTCGATATCAAAAGGAAGTTAAGCAAGATTATCTCTGACACTGGATTAAAGTGGCCGCAGGCATTGCCCCTTGCCCTCATGCATATCCGAAATACCCCGAACCGCAAACATGGTCTCACCCCTCATGAAATTCTATTTGGGAGACCAATTTTACTTGGATTTGAACCTCCTGAAAAAATTAATCCTTCCCACTTATCTGAATGTTATGACGAACTACTTCAATACTGTATACATCTGTCTAAAATTGCTTTCAGTCTCTCCTCTCAGGTTGCAGAAGCCTTACCTGTCCCAACTGATGTGCCTTGCCATGACGTGCAGCCAGGAAATTGGGTCCTGATAAAAGAATTCCGGAGGAAAGACTGCCTATCTCCAAGGTGGAATGGTCCCTTCCAGGTCCTGCTGACTACCAACACGGCTGTGAAGGTAGCCGAGCGAGATTCTTGGATACATGCAAGCCACGTGCGCCGCACCATTGACCCTCATAAGTTGTGTGAACTTGCCTCTCCCGACATATCGCCTCCTACTGAACCTGTCAGCCCAGAGCCAGAAGAAAACGACTTTCTACCGCTTTCTGAGAGAGAAATTGAATCACTTCTCCTGGACAAGGGATATACATCATCGGAAATCAGAGACCGGGACCTCGTTCACTACGCTCTCACTACAGGCCAGATCCCTTCTGGTCCTACTAGTCACATTGACATTTCACACGAATCTACACCCAACCTTGCCATTGACCCTACCGGCACTTTGTCAGAGGACGGTGGGTTTTCTGAAAGCTGTTTTCCTTCCTCCACACTTCCTTATAACCTCCGTCCGCGCAAGTGCTGAAAGGATTACAATCTCTGCACAATGGCTAAACTCTTGTTCCTCCTTTGTATAGGCCTTATTTGGCTCCAAAGGGGGAATGGTATTGGGACTAATACCTTTCTGCAGCTGGCAGAAGGTATGGCACGAGCCGCAAACAAAACTAACTGTTGGGTGTGTGCCTGGGCACCACAAAGCGCGCACAGTGGATACCCAATAGGTGTCCTTCCGTTAAACAAAACTGGACTAGTAAGTGATGCATTACTGGAACAAAATGACCAAACTGTGTGGTTCAACCAGACTGGGTGCATCCAATTATCATTTAGTAGTACAAGTCCCCTATGTAGGAATCTTACAGGTACCACCTTTGTAGGGAAATCAAGCTGTACACACATTATAACAAAGGTGGATGGGACACATGTATGGCATAATGGTTCCACTATGTCTTCCACAAACCTTTGGAGTACTCTATTCAAACCAGAAATAACAGCCATATGGGGAGGGACCACTAGTACAGACCTTTGCAAAGAAGGTAACACCACCTTTGCAAACCGAGCCATGATGATATATCAGTCTGACTCGTGGAACATGTACAATTATTGGTGGATATGCGGTAAATTTGCCTATAAAAGGCTTCCGCAAAATGCATCAGGGTTTTGTTACCTTGGTCTCGTGGCACCAGCTATGAGGATTGTTGACACTTTGCCACCAGGGCATATCAGGAACAAGCGGGATGGGTCTTGGGAAGAAGCATGGAACTAGATAGAACAAACTGCCCTTGCAGTAGCTGAAACTACCATTCCATGGGTAGGGCAAGCAAAAACCAATCATGATTTGAAAACAATGTCCCTGCTTATGGAGAAATTCATGAATACCACAGAGGGGGCACTAGGTGTGGTACAAGGAAATTTAAATGAATTGCGAATCTTTACCCAGCAAAACAGACTGGCTCTTGACTATCTACTAGCAGCTCAGGGAGGGGTATGTGGATTAATAGGCCCAGAGTGTTGTGTTAAAGTTTCTGATGTGAGTTCAAACCTAACCATAAGGATAAAAGAAATCCAAACATTGTCTGTCCAGACAAAAACATTTAGAGAGCAGTTGCAAGACTGGAATCCTTTAAATTGGTTGGGAATAGGGTTAAGCGAACTCATGAAGAAGGTGGTGGCAGGAATATTGATGTTCCTTGTCTTAATATGCTCTATATACATAATGATACAGCTAGCCTTATGCTGTATTAAAGGGTGCTTACAAAAGATAGAGAATGTAGCAGAAAACAAGGTACAACAGATGCTTCTGCTAAATGTACAGAACCCTCCCGAGAAAGACTACAAAGACACTTGCACATTTGAGGATGAATGGGAAAGGATGCTTAAGATTAATTGTGATCCACAAGTGGATCAAAGGGGGGAATGAAGGATAAACTTAATTTGTTGTCAGTATGACCTCTGTGACACCTGGATGTTAAGTCTGGTCTTTGTAAAGAGGTACGTGCTTGAACTCAGGTGAGCAAAGGGGGGGGAGTAGGTAAAACTGGTTTGAACCTGTTGTAAGGCCTGCAAAGGGACTGAGGGGGGACAGATAATGATTGGAGGGAATTTGGTGCAAAGGGGCATGACCTGTATATGCATGCAACTGTAAGTGGTCAGTGAGAAAAAGGTAATTACCATGTAAGGTGGTACAAAAGACCTTGCCTTTTGTTTGGGAAGTTGCAGAAACTTTTCCTGAGAGTATCCTGGAGATTTTTGCCCTGGAATGCATTCCTGAATAAAGCTGGTTGCTTAAGAAGGGTGTCTGGAACTGATTTGGTAGGGGTTTTGGGCCCCCATCCGAACCCTCGGATTAAAAATTCTCCGTCACATGTGTTACCAGATGCATTTTGTCTGCAACCTCTTCCAGCTCTGTCTCACTACAAGCCGGTTGTCAGTGCCTGGTGGAGGCCGTGACAGGGGCCAGGCCTGCAAACCACTGAGGCACATTGACACCTGCCTGTGGGGAAGCCACTGGTGACACTTGCACCATGGGTGGGGTGGGGTGTTGCTCTTTGCATGCCAGGCCTGGCAGGGAATGTGGCTATCACGGCTCAGCCCTGCAACATGGGCAAGAAACACCCTCCAGCTCTTGTGCAAGCTGCCAGCCAGAGCCACCAGCTTCCAGGCCAGGAGGAGCCGTGGGGACCTTCCAGCCTCACCCCCTGAGCTCCGCAAAGCCAGACCCCCCAGCAATTTCTGCCTCTGCTGCAGGCCCGAGCCAGATGTGCCCCACCCACATGGTCCCGTTTCCACCTTAGCAGATTCCTCTCATTTGCAATGGGGCAGCCCTGTGGCCAAGATCCCCCTGTGATACAGGGCACTGCCCTCACTCACTAGCTGCCCCGCAAAAAGTGTCCAGTACAAACAAAGGGAGAATCATCCTTCTCATTGTAAAGATGGGGAAACTGAGGCATGGGGCAACTGTTCCTAAACCTGCTTCAGGGGCTGACCTGTTCAGCTCCCATTGGGACTCCATGCAGCTCCCCAATCCAGAGACACTCCCCCCTCCCAAGAGCCACAGGGAACCTGGGCTGAGCTGGAGATTGGTCCCAGATTTCTTGGATCCCAGCCCTGTGCCTTAGCCCCATGGCCACCCTCATCATGTGGGGATTCACAGGAGCATGTGGGGGCTGGATTACCCACCCTCCCAGGCTGCCCTGAGATCCCCAGCCCCGCCCCCTCCCTGTCGCTGGAGGTGCCTTGTCCCTGGGGGGATTCACATGGATGGAACAGGAAGCATGAATGGTCCAGCCCTTCCTCCATCCCACCTCTGCCAGGGTCCAGTCCTGGATGCTCCCACCCATCGTCCCAGTGACCTTGGAGCCCATTTGATCACTCCCTACTGCAGAGACCTGCAGGGAACAGCTAGTGGGCAGGTGTCCAGCCCTGGGAGGGTGGGAAGATGGGTCTAGAAACGAATGGCGTAGTTCTGGAGGGGTCCAGAATGGAAGGATATGTATGGACGTCACTCTAGAACTGGTCCACTTGGTATCTGTAGCTGTCAGTGGATCTAGAATGGAATTGCTTCATCGGCAGGAATCCTAAATTGACCTAAGTGGCTCCAGCAATGTATTTGGGCATGTGCGCTGCTGAAGCGTGGACCTTGAAGAGTTCAGGAATGGCTCTCAATGGACGATTGTGGATCTACATGGCAGGGGACGGATCCCATCTGTCCTCAGGTCAGACCAGCCAATGGTCTGACAACATGACAAGGCTGGCTGAGAAACCGTGTGGAGGGAAGAGATGGATGGATGTGGATGCCTGGAAGGCATTTGCCAAAGTGTGACATGGATTCCCGATTGACACTTGTCGTGATCGTGAGGGTTGGCCAGCAGCCTGGGGACTAAGGGGTTAAACTATGTCCCTTACCTAAGTCAGGTAGATTCAGCTAATAGAAATGCAGGTAGGAATTTCAAACTAGGACAAAGGAATGTTTGGTTTCTCTCTTCTTTGTCCCGGGCAGTTTCTCTCCAGCTATTGAGCGGGACAGACACAGAAAAGTCTCTTTCTTCACTCTCTGTAAGTAGGGTAAAGTTTAGCTAAATCCATTCGGTTTTATTGTTTTATGGTTTGAGAAATGGGATGTGATGTCTGTGCATTTAAAAATGTTTTGCTCTCCTTTGTAACTAAGCTCCTGGCCCATGGTGGGGTTCCCCCCATGAGTATATTACTTTATGACTTTTCCATCTAGTCATGCTTGCAACAGGAATATTGTGGTGATAATAAAAGATCTTTCTCTTTTCTTTTATTAACCTGGTATTGGTTAATTTTTGTGTCCTGGTTTTTACTTTAGGGGGTGAGGTTTCCCAAGTGATCTCTCCCCTGATTTTCTTATCATTACTTGGGTGGTGGCAGCAGATTTTATCCCCAAAATCTAGGTTTTTAAGATTTTGGGGGGAAGTTCTATACCAAAGCCTGGAAAGATAAGGTTTTGGGGTACTTTTGCTGGCCCCCACTTCTGCATTTATCATGCCAGAGTGGGGAAGGAGCCATGACAATGCGACACATATTTTCCAGAGCAATGACAATCAGCAAATTATGAGTTTTGAAATGAGCCTTCCTCTGCTGGGCTGGACGAGCCCCCGACGCCCACTACAGGAGGATAGCAGCCTTGCCGCACCCCATCCCAGCCGGAGGAGCGGAGAAGAGGTCCTCCAGGCAGTACAGAGTGGCTGTCTCTGAGGCAGCCAATCAAGACCCAGCGGAGGGGTACAAAAGAAGTTGGGAGGCCAGGGCCTGGCAGTTCCTTTCTCTACCCTGGCTGGGAGATCAGCACTACGGCCAGCTCCCCGTGTGAGCTGACCCTAGATCTGGATAAGGCCCAGAGCCACTGGCCAAAGACCAGCCACAAGCAGTAACTCACTAGCACCATGGACAGGGCTAGTCAGCCCCTGCTTTCAGGACTTCGAAGGCGACCGGACAACCAGGCAAGGACCTTGCACGGTGTCACTTGACCGCAGGGGGGTGATCACCAGCGGGTGGACCCGTTACACTTCCCAAGGCGGGTTTTTGCATGAAATGTATCAAAGTCCTGTTCTAGGGGAGTCCCCATTGCTGAGACTCCCCTATTCACCCCAAAGCCCCAGAAGCTCTACGCCAAACCCCAAAGCTATACTCGTGAGCCTGAGACCTAGGGGCAAGCGGAAGGCCATGGGGAGGAGAGACGTATCTGCACCTGCGTGTTCAAAGTCAGTGCAAGGACGGTGCATCTGCAACTGAAGGAGAGACACAGGAAACCTCGGGATCGCCCATACACTCCTCCAAATACAGGGCACGGACATCTGTGTTTCCTACCACAGCCAGCCACCCACGCACAGGGGGAGGGCAGGTCATGTGTCAGACGGATAGCTCAAAAACCCGAAAGCTGGGTGGTTACTGCATGACTGAGTCTCCGCACAGCTGGATGGATAATGCACCACTGGTTGGAGAAGACTCTGCTAGGGAGATGTCTATCAAGATCTAAGGCTGCTTTGAGTGACATAGATAGATAGACAGATAGAGGGGGTGTGTGGGGATAGATAGATAGATGGGGGGGGTGTGGGGATGGATGGATAGATAGATAGATAGATCGAGGGGGGTGTGGGGATGGATGGATAGATAAATAGATAGATCGAGGGTGTGTGGGGGGGATAGATAGATAGAGGGGGTGTGGGGGATAGATAGATAGATAGAGGGGGTGTGGGGGGATAGATAGATAGATAGAGGGGTGTGTGAGGATAGATAGATAGATAGAGGGGGTGTGTGGGGACAGATAGATAGATAGATAGATAGAGGGGGTGTATGGGGATAGATAGATTCATAGATAGATTAGGGACTGGTAATTGCTCACTTTGCTTTTCACATTTGAGTTCCCTTCACATATTTGCTCCCAGCAAAAAGGGGGTGAATAGCTGGGATACAATGGGGGCCAGGGATTCCTTGTGCCCCCACCTCCGCATTGTGCTTGGAATCCCTGAGCCCAGCCTGACCCGGTCCACGTGGAGCCCAACCAGCCCCGGCAAGTACTGACCCTGCTCTGAATTTCATTGCTCGGGTTGCTCCCTCAGTACCCCAATCACCGTTTTTGTAGCATTTTTATTCATTGCTGGGTATGGGCCCTGCGGCAGGGCAGGGGAGGAGGGAAGCAGGTGATCAGGGGCAGTGAGACAGAAGGTTTAGCCCAAGGGATCGGTCTTCAGTAGCTCAGTGTGGCTGTCCCGCAGGTTGCTGCCAGCTGGCCTGGTGGGTGCTTGGCCCAGGGGTGTGTGGAATGGGCCCTGCCCCCCAGGAACTAACTGTGGGAGCGGCCCAGCGAGCACAGGGCAGGAGGCAGGATTAAAAAGGCCCAGCAGGGCAGGAATGGTGAGGATCTGCCATAAACATCACTTAGCTGGCTGACATGGGAGACAGCCCCACACCGCCGGCTCTCGTGGGCTTCTGTCCAGTACCCCAGGGCACATGATCCAGCAGTTTCCCTAGCAATGAGGTAAACAAAGGATTGGGGTTTCCCAACAAGAGCTGGGCTTCAACCAAGCTCCTAACTCCCTAGGCTCTCTGCCTGGACACTCATGGGTCAGGGCAGGAGTGGGCAATCATTTTTGACTGGAGGCCACTTCAGAAATTTTTGAAATGGCCCTGGGCTGCCCCAGAAGAGGGCTCAGGGGGAAGGGGCAGAGCCAGGACACTTCTGTGATTCCCTGCCCACAGACCTTGATTGGTCTGGGGATGGGGAGGGTCTTTGCCCCCTGCCCTCCCCAGAAAGAACACCAGCTGTTCTGAAGAGCTGATGGGTCCCTCTAGGTGCCTGTGTCTGTAGCGGTGGGAGGAAACTTTCTACGCTCCTCCCTGCCTCCCCCAGGTCAATCAGGGCTTGGGAGGGGAGCCGGGGAGCGGGCAAGGTCTCCTCCCACCCTGCCCCCATCCTGCAAAGTGCACGCTGCACCCCTGGCAGAACTTCGTGCACTCCCCCCATCCTCTAGCCCTAACTGGCCTGGAGGTGGGGGGAGCACAACATGTCTTCCTCCCTGCCCCTCCACCCTCGCCCCCGCCCCCGCCCCCGCCCTGGGTGTGCCATGCTTAGAGTCAATCATCTGACTGGCTTGGGGTGGGGAGCAGCAGGACCTCCGGGGACCAGTTCAGGTTAGGGGCTGCTTGAGCAGAGCAATGATGGAGGGGCATCCGTCTGAGAGTCTGTGTCACCCCCCTGCAAAGCTCCCCTCAATCCGGACCCCTCCAAAGCACAAGAAGTGGCGCAGCTCCGGCCTGGGAAGGGATTCACAACCAGGCTCTGGCCTGCAGCCTTTTCATCGTCCTGTTTATCCAGGGGACGAACGCTGAGATTTTTGTGTAGACCCCTGGAGCTTTGGTCGGCCCCCAGGAGACGATACCCTGGGCTGTCCCTCTGCACACCAGGGGGCCCCCGGAGTCGCCCTGCAAAACGGAACAAGCCAGAGATGGGAAACGACTCATTTCCTGCTTTGCCCGGGGCAGTGACACTCCCGACAACTCCCCCGGTCTCTGCTTGGGCCCCTCCATGCCTCAACAGAACTCAGGCCACCCTCCCAATGCCCTGTCCTGCTGATTTCTGCCTCCCCCTGAGATTTGCCAGTTAACAGCACCTGGCGCAGCAGGGCCTGATGGCTACTGACCACTCCTGAGGGGAACTCCAACAGCCTCATCAATCACAGCCACTTATCCAGGGGGGTTGAGGCCAGGAGGGGAGGTACCTGTGCCGAGTCGTAAAATTGGGCTGGGTCCCCCACACACATCATGGTGGAGGGGTCGTAGCCACGATACAGCCAGTCGGGGTTCCTCGGACACGCGGCATCCGGCATCACCACCACGTCCACTTCCCGGAGTGTGTCTGGTAACGACGCACCAACTGGCCTAAGACTGCCCCAGCCGGCAATGGTGCACAGGGTCGCCGGCTTCACTTCCTCATTAGCATGGGGCAGGTTGATGGTACCCACACAGCCGTTCAGCTCCGCATCCTCCTCCAGCTGAGAGACAGGAATGATGAAATTCAATCTGAGGCCCGCAGTCAGCACTGAAACTACAAATCCTCTAACCATGGGAGGGGGGCAATATATGCAGCAGTGTGAGGTCACTGGGGGTGGGGGATGGGATGGGGGTGGTACCTGCAGCAGTGTGAGGTCACTGGGGGTGGGGGATGGGGAGCGGGCGGTACCTGCAGCAGCATGATGTCATTGTTTAAAGTCTCCCTCTTGTACTGCGGGTGGGGGATCAGCTGTCGCACTCGGATCACTTTCTGGCTCTCTTCCCGTTGGCTGATGTTGTGGGCTCCCAGGGTGACAGTGATCCTGCTGTAAAAGCCGAGAGCACCACGTGGGGCATTAGGGGAGGGGTCAGACACGTCTTTTTCTGGCACATAAATTGTGCTCTTCAAGGGATGGGGCAGCCCGGGGCTCTCAGGCCAGGTCTCAGATTCCTTCCCTCCCCTTTGCACTTGGGTCTCTCCTCCCCCCAGACAAATCACCACTACAGCTCAATCTCAGGCAGGGCCTCCATTCCCTTTGTGCTTGGGTGTCCACTCCCCCATAGGCAACTCCTCCTTCTCAGGTTGAGCTGGGCAGGGGTCCATGTCCAGCCCCCCAGCCCAGCGCCCTGCAGAGCTGCCCTGGGGCTGTGAGCCCTCCCTGGCCCACACTGGGCAAGGGGCCAGACCCTAGCTGGGCTCTCTGCCCGCAGCTCCATTGGTTTACCCTCACTGATGTGCTGGGGCTGGGCCATGGGTTGCAGACACTCACCGATGTCCCCTGAGCAGATTAGACCCCTGGGCTGTGCCCTCCCCCAGCCTAGCCACCCCCTGCCCCTTCGGTGCCCCCCACCCCGGCACCAGAGCTCCCAGATCCCCTACTCCCACTGACCCCACCACCCCCACCTGCTCCCATTGCCCAGCCCAGAGGCACTTACTTTCCCTGGCAGTGAGCGGCCGTCAGCACAAAGTTCTTCACCACCAGGAACCCGCCGCAGCGAAACGTCTTGGTTCCACGTTGTATCTTCAGATAGGCCATGTAGGGTCTGGAGTGGGGCTGGGCTTCCCATCCCCCTGTGATCTCACCTGGGGGGAGACCAGGTCCATACAACGGGCCCCATCATCCCCCTGGTAGCTCCCTTTGATGCTCTTGCTGGGGGATCTGTGTGCCTGGATCCCTGCTCCCTGCTCAGCTCTGACCCACATCTCAGTTCCCCATGGGGCTGGTGGGAAAATCTCCCACTCTGACCTGGCTGGGTGGGGAATCGGTCGGGGCAGGAATCACTCTGCCTCGTGTTCACAGCTCTGTGGACCAAAGTCGCCCCATGCTGGTCCAGCCCGTGCCCAGCAGGGCATGGACGGGGCTTCTGTGGCTGCTGCTTCTCCATCCACCCACAGAGACCAGACCAGGCTGCTCCTCCGTTGATTCACCGAAATACCGGTGCCTGGGGAAGTGGTTTTGACTGAATGAATTCTTCCCCAGGGAGCCCTTTCTGCCCTCCAGCTGGGTTGGATTTTTTTTCTTCTGCAACCTGGTTCTTTCCCTCCCATGCTGGGAAATTTCTAGGGGACAATTTCCAAAGGAAAAATAAACATCTTCTGGGATCTGCTCAGGAGAAGGCACCAGGCGGGCGGGCAGGAGTGTTGGAAAATCTCCCCTCTAAGGAATTGCAGCGATAGGCTTCCTTGTGGGACCCAGACCCAGGACAGGGAGTTCTTACTGAGCTAGTCACTGCACAGACCCCCCCATCCCAACCCCTTCCCCGAACAGTGTGCCGATCAAACACACACAGTCAGCACCATTTTTGTTCTTAATAAGAGGAATGTGGGGTCCAAGAAGCCTGTTCCTAAAGTGTTTGGGTGCCCAGTTCCCATCAGCAACCCATGGAAATAAGAGTCCCAGGACAGGTATAATTTCCCCTGGGCTGAGCTGGGAAAGGATCCCAAGTTTCTTAGATACAAGCCCTTACCTTAGCTCCCTGCTCTTGCAGCCCCTCTGCACCACCTGTTCCTTCCATCTCCCCAGCCACCCTGCCGGTGGCTCATAGCATCTCCCAGTAGGTCACACAGCTTGGCAGTGGGGTCCCACAAAAGCCCTAATGGGGGCTGATCCACCCACCCGCATAGGCTGAGAGCCCCAGAGGTACTCAGGAGAGGCAGCAGGGGTCCCAATAGCCCCTCGGCCCCAGGCGCGCCAGAGGAAGACCTTCATTCACTCAACACACAGCCCCCTACCCTGCATGGGGCCCTCTCTGCAGACCCCCAACCACCTCCCCCACTCACCAGCCCAGCCCCCAGGGGGCAAGAGGAAGGCCCAGGGGAGCAGCCCCACCACCAAGAGCTGCATCGTCAGAGACATTCCAGGCTGGACACGGAGCCGCTCCCTCTGGCCTGAGTCTTATATGGACCAAGCAGGGCAGAGCGGGGGCAGGGCCAGCCAATCACAGAGCCCCACGTACACTCCTGCCCGGGAACACCCACTGGAGATGGGCCAAGGTAATTCTCAGGTCACAGCTGCACCCACCTAGCGGGGAGGTTTCCTCTGCTCTGGTCCTCAAGCGATGTGACCTGGTGCCATGGTCAACGGGGACCCTGCCCATCCGTCTGCCCCTAGAATGTGGATAACATCTTCCCCTCCTCCATTACTTGCTGGCATTGGGAGGCGTGGGGTGTTTTTCCTCCAGGGCAGAGGGACCATATCAGACCCTTCTGTACGGCCCCTGACTTCCCACATGAGGGTGGTTTCCAGACCCCCTCCCATATGAACATCTTCCCCACAGCTTCAGCTCCCCCAGCAGTGGGGTAGTGTGCTAACCATGCCGCCAGCCCCGAAGCTCTGGGCCGTGCAGCCACAGCTCCAGATACGGTGGGTGGTAGGCTCAGGGGGCAGGGAGTAGAGGAGGCTGGTATAACCCCATTGAGCCCCCCACCACAGCCTATAGATCCTTTTCCCCGACCTACATCATCTCCCTTTTAGCGCCTCTCCCCAAATTGCACCCCATACTCACCTCCTCTTCTACCACGGTAACATCCCTGTTCAGGTCCACCATTTGGTCTCAGTATCCAGACAGAACCCAAAGGATTTGCCCATCCCTGCCCGTAAGCATCTCTGTGCTGTTGTCCCTGTTCCAAGCCCCTGTTTCTACCCTTTTCCATCCTGTTTACAAGGGCTGTGCACAGCAGTGATCAGTATCAGTGCTGGGTGAGAAACCACACCCTGTCCCCCGAGTGAGTTAGAGACGGGTGGCTCTGATCTCCCTGATACCAGCCTCCCACCTCAGACCTGTGTACGTGACACCCAAAGCATCGCTGTCCCCACCCCCTGATGGCCAGTGACAGACACGTCTGTTGCTGCAGTCAGTTTGTCAGCCCTCAACGGGGTTGATTGGGTCCCTGGCCGTGGGGAGAGGTGTCATCTCCCAACAGAGAATGAATCACACAGAGCCAGGAGTATCCCTGCTCAAGCCGTGTCTGCGTGGAACGTCCCAACCAATCCCCTGCTGCCTTTGCGTCAGGTCAGCGGCCCCTACTGGAGCAACCAGCAATGTCCAAGTGGTGGGTGGACCCAGAACTGGAAGAGTGGGTCGAAATACAACTGAGGGACTCTAGATGTGTCTAGCATGGATGCGCAGGGTTTTGTATTGACCCACGTGGGGCCAGGTAGGCCTGGATCAATTGCAACTTGAACATCCTCCACTGGAATGAATCGGGTAAGAACAGAAATGGAGCTGGCTGAGTGTTCATGCATCTACATTGACCTTGAAAAGCTACAGAGAATGTACCTTTAGATCATTTTAAGTCCGAGGAACACCAAACACTATTTTTTTTATAAGGAACGCTAACCATTTTTTGTTGAGCAAAAAGAAAAAAAAAAGGTCAGGGGGAAAAAGGGTTGGGGGTGGGAGAGATGTTACTGAGGGGAAAAAAAGATCGGGCGAAAGTTACTGAGCAAAAAAAAAAAGGTTGCCTGACCCTTTTAGGGTGGCCATTTTGAATTCTGTTCTCCACGGTACACCTCCGATTGCCTCATGGCACTCCAGTGTGCCACGTGGAACACAGTTTAAGAAACACTGCTCAAGATGGTGACAGCCCAATCTCTTTATATCTGCATGGATCAATCCCATCCCTCATCCATCAGAGAGCCCAATTCCAAGAGAGCGGTCCAGGATGAAAATCGGAAAGGCTGAGATTGGATCTACCAATAGGTAGCTACTAAGGGACGGAAATGGAGCTTGTAACACTTCTCAAAGCTGTTCCCCACTGCGGCACTCCGAGTGCACAAGGTGGGAGCCTGCAAGTGACCTTAAATACCTTGCCTCTAAAGGCTTCTGTTTCACAAATCTCCTCAAGGTCACAGATTCCTTGGCCTTGGGATGTAGCTACCATTATCTAGTGCAAAAACAACCTCCTTTTCTTACACCCAGGAAGAAGCACTTGGACTTCTCCCAGAGGGGTACCCCAAACTCTTTTACCACAAGATAACTTTAAAAAAAACACATAAAACAAATTGCCGTCCCTCATAACTGACCTCCCAGTCTGAGGCTTGTATCCACAGACCTCCTGTGGCCTTCCAGGACACAAGAATCAAGCCATCACTTCAAAAACGATCGGTTTCTGAACAAAACAACAAGATGTACTTGGTAAAGCGGACGTGGTGGCTAGGTGCTATATCCTGTCATGGTGCATTGGGGAGTCTTCAGGCACTTTCCCCCCCTCCCCATCTGCAGCTAGACGTGACCCTCAGCTGGCAAATAAAACAGAAGGTTTATTGGTTGAGAAGGACATGGCCAAGCACAGAACCATTGTCACAGGAACCAGGAGCGTTCAGTACACCCCATCTTGGGGATAACGGGGCCCAGAGCTCTGGCTCTGGGTCTCTGCCCAGCTCCCCTAGCCAGCTGAATTCCCTTCTCCCCAGGCCAGCTGAAAAACTACCTGCCACACCCAGCAGCTCATCACCCAGCCCCCTAGGCAGCCCCACCTTCTGCTTTGTCCTGCTTCGTGGCCCCAGGTGTTATCTGATTATCACTGGTTGCATCTTCCCCCCCCGCCCCGGGTCAGATAACAGGCCAGTCTCGGCTTAAACTGCAGCAAGGGAGGTTTAGGTTGGACATTAGGAAAACGTTCCTAACTGTCAGGGTGGTCAAACACTGGAATAAATTGCCCAGGGAAGTTGTGGAATCCCCATCTGTGGAGATATTTAGGAGTAGGTTGGATAAATGTCTATCAGGGATGGTCTAGACAGTATTTGGTCCTGCCATGAGGGCAGGGGACTGGACTCGATGACCTCTCGAGGTCCCTTCCAGTCCTAGTATTCTATGATTCTATGATTGCCTATGTGCTTGCCCTCAGGAGTTCTCCCCCAGGGATCCCATCCCCCGCTGGTCACCGCGTGCACGCACACACACACACACACACAGAGTCACTACAGAGCAGCATCGCACAGTAGCAATCACATACTGCACAGCAAAGCAACCAGTGAATGCAAAATCGAGTGAATACAGTGGCTGCCAGAGTGAGCAGAGACCTCACTAGGTCACACAGAGTAACTGAGAAAAACAAATTAAAACACAGAGAATAATAGAATCTCTGGGTACAGCTTAGATACAGTGAATGGGGGGAAAGTACGTGGATTTTACACACAGCTTATCCAAACAACAAAACAGAGAAAATAACCCGATCACATCTAACTAGACATTCCCTAGTTACTCACAAGTCTGTGCTTCAAGGTCCAGTCCATTTCCATGCCCAGCGTTCCTTGTAGGCCTGGTAGTCCAGCCTGGTTCAATTCATCCTGCTTCCCACAGCTCCTGGCTTAAAACTCACAAAGTAGAACAGCAGGCTGGTGTTTCTTCCCGTTTAAATTTCCACGCCTTCTGCCATTGGCTCTTCTGGCTCCCTGCCAACACCCCCTAGTTAGTTTAACCCTTTAGTGTTTGAGTGTGGGCCAGCCCTCCTATTCATCACACCTTCAGGGGACTAAATGAGCTGTTCCCACTCAAGAGAGAGATCTTAGAGTCACTGTGGATAATTCTCTGAAAACATCCATTCTGTGTGCAGCGGCAGTCAAAACAGCAAACCATGTGTTAGGAATCATTAAAAAAGGCTCAGAGAATAATACAGAGACAATCTTATTGCCTCTGTATAAAACCATGGGACACCCACATCCTGAATACTGCATACGGATGTGGTCACCTCATGTCAAATAAACATCTTGGCACTTGATAAACTCAGAAAAGGACAACAAAAATGATTAGGGGTTTGGAACGGGAGATTGACTGAGACTTCTGTCCAGCCCCTGACTGCACACCTGGGGAGACAAGGTCCCAGCCCCTCCCTTTTTCCCCACTGCCCCACAGCCTATGGTCCCCCACCACAAGGGGGCGGGGAATAGAGAGGGCTGATATCACCCCTGTAGACCCTCCACCACACCCCATAGATCCTCCTCCCCACCTAAGTAACCTTCCTCTTAGAGCCTCTCCCCAAACAATGCCCCATAGACACCCCCTCCCCCACCTCGGTAACATCCTTATTCATGCCTATCTTATAGGGTCAGGGCCCAGATGCAACCCTCAGGCCAAAATGCTTGCCCACCTCTGCCCAAGGCCATCTCGGTGCTGCTGTCCCTGTTCCAAGCCCATGTTTCTATCCTTCCCCATCCTGTTTACATGGGATATGCAGAGCACGGATTAGTATCAGCGCTGGGTGAGAAACCACACCCTGGCCCCTGTGCGAGAAAGAGACGAGTGTCTCTGATCTCTCTGATACCAGTCTCCCACCTCAGACCTGTGTACGTGACACCCAAAGCATCTCTGCCCCGCCCCCAGAGGTCCAGTGACAGACACTTCTGCTGCCCAAAACAGCTTATCAACCCGCAGTGGGGCTCTGCCCCATCCCCTCTTGAGTTGGTTCCTGGAAAGTTCCTGGAGGAAGTGTAATCTCTACACAGAGCTGGGAGCATCCATGGACCAGCCAAGTCTGAGTGGAAGGTCCCAGCCAATCCCTCTGCTGCCTCTGGGTCAGGCCAGCAACCCCTACTGGAGCGACAAGCAGTGTCCAAGTGTCGGGTGGATCTAGACCTGGAAGGGTGGGGAGATGGGTCTCGAATAGAAGTGAAGGGCTCTAAATGTGTCTAGAATAGACCCACTGAGATTTGCATTGATCTTGAAACCATTTACAGGTGGCTATGTGGGCCTGGACTGATTGTGAATGGAACAGCCTCCATTGAAATGAATCTGGTAAGGACTGAAGCAGAGCTGGCTGGGTGTTCATCCATCTCCATGGACCTGGAAATGCTACAGAGCTCTTCCAGAATGGTTTTAGATGGTGATCGCTTCCTCTCTGTGGTCACTATCCCTACTCTCAGACCCCTCCCTTCCTGTGTAATGGAAACCAGTCCAATTCCAGGCACATCCCAGTGTCCTGGCACAACCAAATCCTGACCTTGCATTGGGTTAGGCTGAGAGGAAGCTGAATACCACAGATTGTGGATCTTAGCTCTTACCTTTCAAGAGGAAACCTTCAGAGGGTAGCCGAGTTAGTCTGTATGGGTATGTCTACACTAGCCCCCTAGTTCGAACTAGGGAGGCTAACGTAGGCATTCGAACTTGCAAATGAAGCCCGAGATTTAAATATCCCCGGCTTCATTTGCATGTTCCCGGGCGGGTGCCATTTTTAAATCCCCCTAGTCCGAACTAACTGCCCGCGGCTACACGCAGCAGTTAAAAGTTAATTCGAACTAAGTCCTTGGTTCGAATTAACTGTTACACCTCATGCAGGAGAGCTGCAGGAGAGCTTCCACCCTGCAGGAGAGCTTCCACCCTGAGGAGCCCGCAGAGCCACCCCAGTCCTCCCCATTGGGGGCTCGTGCCCCATTCCTCCCTCACCTCCTTCCACTTACAACTCCCTAGCCCCCCTTCCTGATGTAAAAAATAAAGGACACGTGTTCAAAAATAGAAACTCTCTTTATTTAACAAAACTGGGGGGGGTGATTAACCTCTGGGGAGACTGGGAAAAGGAGGTGGGAGAGGGCAAGAGAGAGGGTGGGAGAGGGGAGGGGGAAACCTGGGAGGAGGGAGCTGGAAGGGGGAAGCCAGGGGAAGAAGGAGGAGGGGAAGTATAAAACTATGGTACGCCATATCTTCAGTATTGTGTAGAGATGGGGTCTCCTCACCTCAAAAAAGATATTTTGGCCTTGGAAAGGGTTCAGAAAAGGGCAACTACAATGATTAGGGGTTTGGAACTGGTCCCATATGAAGAGAGGCTAAAGAGACTGGGACTTTTCAGCTTAGAAAAGAGGAGACTGAGGGGGGATATGATAGAGGTCTATAAAATCATGAGTGGTGTGGAAAATGTGTGAAGAAAGAAAGGTTCTTCATTAGTTCTCATAATATAAGGACTAGAGGACACCAAATGGAATTAATGGGCAGCAGGTTTAAAACTAATAAGCGAAAGTTCATCTTCAAACAGCACATAGTCAACCTGTGGAACTCCTTGCCAGAGGAGGCTGTGAAGGCTAGAAGTATAACAGACCTTAAAGGGAAGTTAGATAAATTCATGGAGGTTGGGTCCATGGAGTGCTATAAGCCAGGGGGTAGGAATGGTGTCCCTGGCCTCTGTTTGTGGAAGGCTGGAGATGGATGGCACGAGACAAATCGCTTGGTCGTTGTCTTCGGTCCATCCCCTCTGGGGTACCTGGTGTTGGCCGCTGTCGGCAGACAGGATACTGGGCGAGATGGACCTTTGGTCTGACCCAGTACGGCCGTTCTTATGTTTTTATGTTCTAAGCTGAGGTCTCAGGGTCGGGGGTCTCACTGGACCAACTTGATTTTCATGCAAACCTGCTCCTGGGTTCGCATGTGGCCTTTGGTGTCCAGGCTGGCAGCTATCCTGC
>CM064351.1:13361598-13409098 GCA_032595735.1 Pelochelys cantorii | reverse complement strand
CCTCCCCTTTGCACTTAGGTGTCAGCCCCCCTCCCAGCTAGATCCAGGCAGGGGTCCATGCCCAGAGCTGCCTGGGGCTGTGACCCCTCCCTGACCCGCACTTTAGCCCCATTGATTTCCCCAGTGCTGGGGCTGGGCCGTGGGTTGCAGAGGCCCCTAGAGACTCGCCGATGCCCCCTGAGCAGGTCAGACCTCTGGGTTCTGCTCCCCCAGCCTGGCCTGCCCCCTAAGTTTGTACCAGAGCTCCCACCTCCCCCATCCCCTGCTGACCCCGCCCGCCCCCACGTCCCAGCCCAGAGGCACTTACTCTCCCTGGCAGTGAGCGGCCGTCAGCACGAAGTTCTCCGCCACCAGGAACCCTCCGCACTGAAAATGCCTCCTTTCACGTCCTACACGCAGGTAGGCCATGTAGGGCCTGGAGTGGGGCTTGGCTTCATGCCCCCCGATGATCTGCCCTAGGGGGAGACCGGGTTCACACAAAGACCCCCTCACCTTCCGGGACATGTTCCCTCCCTTCTCCATCAGCCCACAGTGGCTGGACTGTGTGAAGCCCGACCTCTAAATCTCTGGTCCCGTGGAAAATCGTGGGTTTCCCTAAAGGCGTATTGCTCAGAAAACCCCGTCTGCCCTCTGCCCCATTGCCTGTGGCGGAAACCGCGTGTTCTGCCCTCCTTGCGCAGATGGGGAAACTGAGGCCCAACCGGATAGTTTCTAATTCTGGGTGCTTGACTCCCCTCACCACGGCATCGAAATCCCAACCTCGGGGAACCAGCCCAATGTTCCCACCGGGAGGCGAGATCTGATCACAAATCTCCTTCATCCCAGCCCAACACTTAACCTGCTCCCGGGGACCCTCCCCGCAGAATGGGCTGGGAAGGGTGTCACGGGGTGGGGGATGGGGTCCCCGGGTCGTGACCCCCCACTGCAGCTGGATGTGACTCTCAGCCGGCAGGTAGAAGAGAAGGTTTATTGGGTCACAGGGACACAGCGTAGCACACGGTGGATGTTCACACAGGGACCCAGAACAGGCAGGATTATTCTCAGGGAGAAGGGGGCCCGGGTCCTGAACTCCCTTTCCGGCTCTAAGCCTCTTCTGTCCTTCTCACACAGCTGAGACTGACTGATCCCCCAGGTCCTACCCGCAGCCTGGGGTCAGCCCCCTTCCCGGGCAGGAGCTGTTATCTCCTGTGCCTGGCCCTCTGGTGTGAGGCCGAATTCACGTTTGCAGTGAGTCACCCACCTTCTCCAGACAGTGTTGCCGTGTCCAGGACAGTAGGGTCCACACACAACGCACAAAGCAACACAATCCCTTCTCCCCCACAGTGGGTTCCTCCCTGCACTGGCCCCCGCCCTCCTGCCGCGCTGCCACAGGTAGAGGCCACCCCACTGGGCTTCGACACCCCGATTTCGAGGTCGGGCAGAACTACGGAGACTTTCTAACTTGTCACCCTTGGAGATGCTGGAGGCAGAACCGGCTCCGCGACTCCTGCTGACATCTCAGCCCCGGGCCCCTTGTCCCCCAGCTCGCCGGTCCCAGGTGGCACATAAGCCAGTGGAGGTGGGGTTAGACCCAGCTGGACCTTTGCTGACTCCAACTCCTGGCTGTTGGGTTTTGTCCTGCCGTGGCCACTGAGGATTTTGAGCCCCCCGCTCTCAGAAACTCCCTCCCCAGGACGGGATCCAGGTTCTCTCTTTGCCTCCAATCCCCTCAGGAGATCACTGTCCTAGGTGTTCCTCCAGCCAGACAATGTCTCCTGGTCTCAGCCCTTTTTTTCCCATTTGCCACCGTCCTGCTGGGCATGTGGACACCAGACCAGGCTGCAGTGTCCACTCATGGTCCCACCGACACGGTGTCCAGAGATGACCCCACCTGCCCTGAATTATGTCCACTGATCTAGATCCTCAGGAGCTCGTATCTGGTTGGTTTCCGCCAGAATTTCCAAGTCCCAGAACAACGTGGCTCCCGAGCCCCAACAATAACATTGGCCCGTCTCCTCCGTAGGAGCTGAACCCGCTGGTCTCCAAGGGATGGGAGGGAGAGGCCACGTCTCCTTGGCATCGCCAACCGTCTCGGTCTTAAGACCATCACCGCCCAACCAATGGCGAGCCAGTGTGAGCCCTGGGAGATCGCGGGAAGAACAAACCCCCCTTGGGTTTAGTGGTCAGGCCCCCATCGCCCTCAGTGACGGGCAAAGATCATGCTCTGCAGACCCGCATGGCTTCCTGTTTCCAAAGCTGGGGGTCTCAGAGGCTGGGGGCGTGTCGCCTCTAGAGGCACCAACTTTGATCAGGCCTCAGGGTGGGGGACAGGCTGGCTCCAAGGTGGGCAGTGGGACAGGGGGGCCTTTCGCCTCCAGGAGCTGCTGTCCCTGATCTAAGGGGTGAATTTTGACCTTCCCCGGCTCTTCTGTACACGGAGGGGGTGACACTGATAGGTGGTGCCGGGGAAGATTCCCCATGACACTTTGTACCCTTCTGCTCAACCCGTTACCCAACAGTGATCAGTTGGTAAAAACCTCGCCTTGTGACTCCCTCTCAACCACCTGTCTCTGCCGTCGGAGTGGCCGAATTGCCTTCAATCAGGGTCCCCCTCCGTCATAGAATCATAGAACCATAGAGCTGAAAGAGACCTTAGAAGGTCATCAAGTCCAGCCCCCTGCCCAAGGCAGGACCAATCCCAACCCCAAAACCGTCCAATGCTGCTTCCTTTGTACTCCTGATAGACTGTACGCCATGGGTGGAGAGATCATTTGGGAACTGGGAAGGTCATCAAATCCTGTCCCCTGCCCTCATGGCAGGACCAAGCACTACCTAGACAATCCCTGACAGGTGTCCGTCCAACCTGCTCTTAAATATCTCCAGGGATGGAGATTCCACAACCTCCCTGGGCAATTTATTCCAGTGTTTCACCACCCTGACAGGGAGGAACTTTTTCCTAATGTCCAACCAAAACCTCCCTTGCTGCAGTTTAAGCCCATTGCTTCTTGTCCTGTCCTCAGAGGCCAAGGAGAACAATTTTTCTCCCTCCTCCTTGTGACACTGTTTAAGATACTTGCAAACCACTATCATGTCCCCTCTCAGTCTTCTCCTTTCTAAACTAAACAAGCCCAATTCTTTCAGCTTTCTCTCCTAGCTCATGCTCTCTAGACCTTTCATCATTCTTGTTGCTCTTCTCTGGATCCTCTCCAATTTCTCCACATCATTCTTGAAATGAGGTGCCCAGAACTGGACACAATCCTCCAACTGAGGCCTAATCAGCACAGAGCAGAGAGGACGAATGACTTCTCGTGTCTTGCTCACAACACTCCTGTTCAAGGAGCTCAGATTCATCTTTGCTTTTTTTGCAACAGTGTCACGCTGTTGGCTCCTATTTAGCTTGTGGTCCACTGTGACCCCTAGATCCCTTTCTGCAGGAGTCCTTCCTAGAGAATTGCTTCCCATTCTGTGTGTGTGAGATGGATTGTTCCTTCCTAAGTGGAGCACGTTGCATTTGTCCTTATTCAACTTCATCCTGTTTACCTCAGACCATTTCTCCGGTTTGACCTGAGCATTTTGAATTATGACCCTCTCCTCCAGAGCAGTCGCAACCTCTCCCAGCTTGGGATCATCTGCAAACTTAACAATCGTCCTCTCTATGCCGATATCCCAATAATTGATGAAGACATTGAACAGAACTGGTCCCAAAACAGACCCCTGCGGAACCCCACTTGTTCTGCCCTTCCAGCAGGACTGTGACCCGTTAATAACGACTCTCCGAGAATGCTTATCCAGCCAGCTATCCAATGACCAGACGCCGTTTGTGGCATGTGGTCTGGGAGAGTTGGCAAACTTGCATGCGCCAAACCGTGGGCTCGTCTCCTCAGGGGAGGGAGATCTCGGTGGGGCTGGAGCCCATGACCCACGAGGAGCGGCTGAGGGATATGGGGCTTGTTCAGTCTGCAGAAGAGAAGAGCGAGGGGGGATTTGAGAGCAGCCTTCAACTCCCTGCAGGGGGGTTCCAAGGAGGCTGGAGAGAGGCTGTTCTCAGTGGGGGCAGATGGCAGAACACGGAGAAATGGTCTCACGTTGCAATGGGGGAGGTCTAGGCTGGGTATTAAGAAAAACTCTTTCCCTTGGTGGGTGGGGAAGCACTGGGATGGGTTCCCGAGGGAGGGGGTGGAATCTCCATCCCTAGAGGTTTTTAAGTCTTGGCTTGACCAAGCCCTGGCTGGGATAACTGAGTTGTGGGCAGGGGGCTGGACATGGTGACTCCTGAGGGCTTTTTCAGTCCTGGGATTCTGTGATTCTATCGGCGTTTGGTGAGGCAAACCTCCCACATCCTCTGTCACAGACATCACCGCCGAAAAGGACAGCGACACGTTTTCATCTCTGCCTGGGGAGATCTTTGCCACCACCTTCCTGCAAACTTTCTGGGCTCAATTTGCCTTCCCCCAGGACCCCTCCCTTAATCCCCTGCTCCTGCCTTTGTGCATCTGGTGTTGTGAGAGAGAGTGGGACATTTTGGGGGGGCTATGTTCCCCCCTTTTTGTAGTTGTTTCTCTTCTTTGAGAATCATCTCCCATCAGGCTTTCGGAGACAGAAGTTCTGTGCAGCCGATTTTCCCAAGCTCTTTGTTTATCATGATGCACATTTTCCACCCAGGTCCTACTTCCTACCCCAGAATGGCCAATTTAACCAGATGAAGGGGCATTTCATTTCGTTGATACCTGCCTGAGTTATCGGCTAGTCTTTTGTCTCTGGGGAACTGGTTTGTGGTGACTCCACACACGTGAAACATGTCTGAGAAACACCCTGCAGAATAATCTTATCACTTATAGATGCCACATCTATTTTATCAGGACAATAATGGTCAGCAAATTATGAGTTTTTGGGTGATACTCACAACACACACTTGGACTAAAATTTATCATAATCCTGTATAAGTGGGGAACAAAGGGCTACAATCTGTCACAGGCCCTAAGATAACACCCACTGAGCCCAATCCCTGAAAACCTCTGCTCACCCAAACTCCCAGGGCCCTCAAACCCAGCTGTACTCACAAGCCCAAGTCTCGGGTGGCAGGAGAAAGGCCATGGGGAGCAGAAAGAAGAAATGAACCTCCATGTCTGCACTCAGTGCAGGGCAGTGTCTCTGCCACAGATCTGCAGGGTTTATACCTTCAGCTAGGGAGGGAGGGATTCAAGGGGGCAGGAAACCTCAAGGTCACGTGCACATTCATCAAAATGCAGGGCTTAGCTGGATCTGTTTCCAACCACAACTGACCACACAGGCTGGGGGAAGGATAGAACAGAAGTCAGCCCAGTAGCTGGGTCTCTGCACAGCTGGCCGGATGATGCCCCACTGGATAGAGAAGACCCCGGTAGAGACGTGTCCAGCAGGATCCAGGGCTGCTCTGGGTGCTGGCTCACAGCTGGGCACATCTGGGACTTGTACTCACCTGGCCCCATCCCCACTCAGCTCCCTGCCGGAGTCTCTGGGCTGGGCGCTGGGGTGGCAGCAACTGATCTTGGTGGCGGGTGGGATCTGGGCACTTTGATCTGTCTCAGGGCGGGGGACAGGCGTGAGCCACCTGGGGCTGGGCAGAGCAGGCATGAGCCCTGATCACCGGGGGAGGGTTTCTCAGAAGCCCCCCCCCCAGGGAGTCTGTGACCACTTTCAGGGGATGTGGCTGTTTCTATGACATCCGGCCCCTGTGATCTGGGACTGTGCAGACGGGAAATGCCACAGCAGAAAGACGCATAGACCCTGTGAGACCTGTCTTGTAGCTCCCTTCCCTTTTGCCCGGCTCCCGCTATAACCACTAGACCCCACTCCCTTCCCAGAGCTGGGGAGAGAGCCCAGGAGTCCTGGCTCCCGGACAACTCACGGTGTTTAGGAACAACCCCCGCACCGCTGCCCACCCAGTGCCGGGGGACAGTTTGTGCCAACTGGCTCTTCCTGTCCTTTCCGGGCCCCTCCGATCTCAACCCCGACAAGCTCACCACACCTAAGGCCCCGCTGCCCTGGGGTTCAGCTCTGCCGGGTGGGGTAATAGGACTCTACTGAAAGCTGGGATCTCCTCCAGCTGCATGCTCTGTCTCAAACGTGAGTGCAGGAGCTGGTTAAGGGAGACTGTCCTCTACAGCATCTGTACCTGGAATTACCACCCAGGGAATCTCTCGGCCCGGGGCTGGCCCGTTCCCAGAGGGGGGATCTCTCCGCGCTCGTGGCCAGCCGGGGGTGGAAGAGGAGGTGGGTCCCTGGCAGGCCCCGGCCTCTGGTGCTGGCTAAGAACTGATGAACTCATCACTAGAGGCCAAGCTTCTCAGCCAAGTGTGAGTTTCCCTCCCACTAGGGCCGGCCACACCGACCCCATGTCCTGGCCAGACCCTGAGGCGCCTGGAAGTCGCTCCCTGCGCTCACCTCCCGCGCAGGTCCCTGTGCCGGGCTGAGTGGGGATGGCTGTGTTTGGCTTTCTGCTATGGACCGGGTTGGCTCAGAACGGGGGACCCCCCCGGAATCCTAGTGTGACCATCACACGTCACCAGATGTGCTTTGTCTGGAGCCTCTTCCAGCTCTGTCTCAGCACAAGCCATTTGTCACCAGGTGGGGGAGGCTGTGATGGGGGCCGGGCCTGCGAACCACGGGGGGGTGGGGTGTTGATGTTTGTACGTGAGGCCCAGCTGGGAATGTGGCTAACACAGCTCAGTCCTGCAAAAGGTGCAAGAAACTTTCCCCAGCTCTCTGCAGGCTGACAGCCAGAGCCACCAGCTTCCGGGCCAGGAGGGGCCGTGGGGACCTTCCAGCCTCACCCCCTGTGCCCCCCAAAGCCAGAGCCCCCCAAGTGATTTCTGCCTCCGCTGCAGCCCTGAGTCAGATGTTCCCCACCAGCATGGTCCCCTTTGCACCTTAGCACATTGCTCTCATTTGCAATGGGGTGGCCCCATAGCCGAGATGCCCCCCTGATGCCGGGAGCTGCCCTGATCCACAGTCTGCCCCCCGAAGGGCGTCCAGTACAGACACATGCAGGATCTTCCTTCTCATCCTGCAGATGGGGAAACTGAGGCACAGGGTGACTGATCCTAAACCTGTTTCAGGGGCTGGCCTGCTCAGCTCCCATGAGTTCCCCGTGCAGCTCCCCAACCCAAGGAACCCCCCCAAGATCCACAGAGAACCCGGGCTGAGCTGGGGAATAGTCCAAGATTTCTTGGTTCCTGACCCTGTGCCGTAGCCCCATGGCCACCGTCACCATGTGGGTTCCCACAGGTGCATGTGGGGGTTGGGCTACCCCCTCAGGCTGCCCTGAGGTCCCCAGTCCCACACCCTTCTTGTTGCTGAAAGTGCCTTGCCCCTGGGGGGATTTACATGGGTGGAAGAAGAAGCATGAATGGTCCAGCCCTTCCTCCATCCCACCTCTGCCAGGGGCCAATCCTGGACTCTCCCACTCATCCCTGTGATGGACTTGGAGTCCACTTGGTAACTCCCTACTGCAGAGTGGTGGGAGGGGGCAAGGTGTGCTGCACTGGTAGGGTGGGGAGATGAGACTAGAAACGAATGGTGCTGTTCTAGAGGGGTCTAGAACACATGGATCTGGATACGCATCACTCTAGAAACTCCAAATACAGGACACAGACATTTGTGTTTCCTACCACAGCCAGCCACCCAGGCGCAGGTCATGTCTCAGACAGACAGTTCAAAATCCCAAAAGCTGGATGGTTACTATATGGCTGACTCTCCGCACAGCTGGATGGATAATGAACCACTGGTTGGACAAATCCCTGCTAGGGAGATGTCTATCAAGATCTAAGGATGCTTAGAGTGGAATAGATAGATAGATAGATAGATACAGGGGGTGTGTGGGGTTAGATAGATAGATAGATAGAGGGGGTGTATGGGGATAGATAGATAGATAGAGGGGGTGTGTGGGGATAGATAGATAATAGATAGAGGGGGTGTGTGGGGATAGATAGATAGATAGAGGGGTGTGTGGGGATAGATAGATAGAGGGGGTGTGTGGGGATAGATAGATAGATAGATAGAGGGGGTGTGTGGGGATAGATAGATAGATAGATAGATAGATAGAGGAGGTGTGGGGGGATAGATGGATAGATGGGGGGGTGTGGGGAGAGATAGATAGATAGATAGAGGGGGTGTGTGGGGATAGATAGATAGATAGAGGGGGTGTGTGGGGATAGATAGATAGATAGAGGGGGTGGACTCCGGGCTGGTAATTACTCACTTTGCTTTTCACATTTCAGTCCCTATTTGCCCCCCAGCAGAGAGGGGCCAGGGCACAGCGGGGGGCAGGGATTCCTTGCACCCCCACATCCTCATTGTGCTAGGAACCCCTGATCCCAGCTGGGTCCTGCCATGACCCACCAGCCCAGCCTGACCTCGTCCGAGCGGCGCCCGTCCAGCCCCAGCGGGTACAGACACTGCTCTGGGTTTCGCCGCTCGGGTTGCTCCCTCAGGACGCCAATCACCTTTTTTGTACCATTTTTATTCACTGCTGGGTATGGGCCCTGCGGCAGGGCAGGGGAGGAGGGAAGCAGGGGATCAGTGCTCGGAATTGACTGACAAGCAGTTGAAGGCAGATTTCCTGGAGTTCCCTCCCAGGAGCTGGGCTCCCTGCCTGGATGCTTCGGCGCTACTTGAGCAGAGAGCCATGGCTGACGGAGGGGACTCAGCTCCCCTGCTTGCAAAGCAGGTCCTACATCTGGGCCAAGCCAAGACACAGAAGTGATGCAATTCCAGGCTTTTTGGGGCTCCGTGGCGGAGCTCAGCCCTGCAGCTTCCTCGTTGTCTCCTTGATCCAGGGCATGAAAGTGGAGACTCTCGTGTACACGTTGGGGGGGGGGGTTCCATCCTCAGATCCCCAGGAGACGATGCCCTGGGCTTTTTTCCCACACATGAGGGGGCCCCTGGAGTCACCCTGTGAAATGGAAAAATACAACGAACAGCTGTGAGCCACACTCTTTTGCATTGCCAGTGGTGTCGCAGCTCCCCTTTCATTTGTACAGCCCTGAGCTCAGAGGGACCAAGTCTCCAAGGCTTGACATCCACCCCAGTAGCCTGACACAAACCGCCAGTTTCACAAGGGAGCTTGCAGGCAGGGCGGATTTACTTTGAAAGAAATGCTGCCTTCGTCTGGTCCCCCACACACATCATGGTGGTGGCATCATAGTCGGGGTATGGCCCATCACAGTCGGCATCCTCCATCACCAACATGTCGGCCTCCTGGAGTGTGTCCAAGATCTGCTCATTGTCTGTACTCATCCAGCCCCAGCTGGCGACGCTGCACTGGGTCCCTGGATGCACTCGCAGCTTGGCCGTGGGCAGCTTGATGAAGTCCACATATCTATTGCACTGAGCTTTGCCCTGCAGCTACACACAGCCAGGGACACAAGCACAAGGAAGAATACAAGGCTCACCAGGCCAACAAGGAAGAACCCACAGAAAATGCACAGCCACGAGTTCACTAGGGTTAGGTTGATGGGATGAGGGAGGAACCTGCAACAGTGTGAGGTCACTGGGGTGGGGGATGGGATGGGGGTGGTACCTGCAGCAGTGTGAGGTCACTGGGGGTGGGGGATGGGATGGGGTGATACCTGCAGCAGTGTGAGGTCACTGGGGTGGGGGATGGGATGGGGTGGCACCTGCAGCAGTGTGAGGTCACTGGGGGTGGGGGGGGATGGGATGGGGTGATACCTGCAGCAGTGTGAGGTCACTGGGGGTGGGGGATGGGATGGGGGCGGTACCTGTAGCAGTGTGAGGTCACTGGGGGTGGGGGATGGGATGGGGGCGGTACCTGCAGCAGTGTGAGGTCACTGGGGGTGGGGGATGGGATGAGGGAGGAACCTGCAACAGTGTGAGGTCACTGGGGGTGGGGGATGGGATGGGGTGGTACCTGTAGCAGTGTGAGGTCACTGGGGGTGGGGGATGGGATGGGGGTGGTACCTGCAGCAGTGTGAGGTCACTGGGGGTGGGGGATGGGATGGGGGGGTACCTGCAGCAGTGTGAGGTCACTGGGGGTCGGAGGGGATGGGATGGGGTGATACCTGCAGCAGTGTGAGGTCACTGGGGGTGGGGGATGGGATGGGGGCGGTACCTACAGCAGTGTGAGGTCACTGGGGGTGGGGGATGGGATGGGATGGGGGCGGTACCTGCAGCAATGTGAGGTTACTGGGATGCGGGATGGGATGGGGATGGTACTTGCAGCAGTGTGAGGTCACTGGGGGTGGGGGATGGGATGGGGGTGGTACCTGCAGCAGTGTGAGGTCACTGGGGGTGGGGGATGGGATGGGGCGGTACCTGCAGCAGTGTGAGGTCACTGGGGGTGGGGGATGGGATGGGGGTGGTACCTGCAGCAATGTGAGGTTACTGGGATGCGGGATGGGATGGGGATGGTACTTGCAGCAGTGTGAGGTCACTGGGGGTGGGGGATGGGATGGGGGTGGTACCTGCAGCAGTGTGAGGTCACTGGGGGTGGGGGATGGGATGGGGCGGTACCTGCAGCAGTGTGAGGTCAGTGGGGGTGGGGGATGGGATGGGGGCAGTACCTGCAGCAGTGTGGGGTCACTGGGGGCAGGAGATGGGATGGGGTGGTACCTGCAGCAGCATGATGTCGTTATTATGAGGTGTACTCTCGTACTGCGGGTGGGGGATCTGCCGTCGCACTCGTATCACTTGCCGGCTCCGTTCCCATTGGCTGATGTTCTGGGCTCCCAGGGTGACAGTGATGCTGCTGTGAAAGCCGAGAGCAGCATGTGGGGCGTTAGGGGCCCAGGATGGATTCGTGTGTTTCTGGCTCATCAATTCTGACCTTGTGGGCACAGGGCAGCTTGGGGCTCTTGGGCAGGGATCTCAGATTCTTTCTGGTGTCTTTCAGCTTGGGCCTCAGCTCCCCGCCAGCCAATTCCCCCCTCCCAGCTAGATCCAAGCCGGGGTCCATGCCCAGCCCCCAGCCCAGCTCCCTGCAGAGCGGCCCTGGGGTATGACCCCTCCCTGCCCCACGCTTTAGTCCCATTGATTTATCCAGTGCTGGGGCTGGGCCATGGGTTGCAGAGCCTCCTAGAGACTCACTGACTCCCCCTGAGCAGATCAGATCCCTGGGCTCTGCTCCCTCAGCTGGGCCACCCTTTGCCCCTTCCCTGCCCCCACTCCAGCACCAGAGTTCCCGGATCCCCCTCCCCCACTGATCCCTACCGCCCCCGTGTCCCTGCCCAGAGGCACTTACTCTCCCCGGCAGTGAGTGGCCGTCAGCACAACGTTTGGCGTCACCAGAAACCCACCACTCTTAGACCATTTCTTTGCATGTCGTACACGCAGATAGGCCATGTAGGGCCTAGAGTGGGGCTTGGCTTTATGCCCCCCGATAATCTGCCCTGGGGGGAGACCAGGTTCACACAAAGGACCCTCTCAACTCCCTGCACATGGATTCAGTTCGCACCCTGATGGCTTCTCCTTCTCCATCAGCCCACAGCAGGTGGACTGTTGGAAGCCCGACCTCCCAGATCTCTGGTCCCGTGGAAAATCGTAGGTTTCACTAAAGGCGTATTGCTCAGAAAGCCTCGTCTGCCCCCTGCCGCCGTGCCTGGGCTGGAAAACGTTTCTTCTGCCCTCCTTGTGCAGATGGGGAAACTGAGGCTCAACCAGATGGTTTCTAATTCTGGGTGCTCGGCTCCCCTCAACATGTCCTCGAAATCCCAACCTCACATACTTTCTATGCTGATATCTAAATCGTTGATGAAGATATTGAACAGAATCGGTCCCAAAACAGACCCCTGTGGAACTCCACTTGTTCTGCCCTTCCAGCAGGATTAATAACCATTAATAAAGACTCTCTGAGAATGGTTCTCCAGCCAGTTATGCACCCAGCTCAGAGTAGCCCCATCTAAGTTGTATTTGCTTCGTTTATTAATAAGAATATCATGGGAGATCATATCAAATGCCTCACTAAAGTCTAGGTATCCCATGTCCACCACCACTCCCTTAGCCACAAAACTCGTTATCCTTTCAAAGAAAGCTATCCGATTGGTTTCACATGATCTGTTCTTTACAAATCCATGCTGGCTGTTCCCTATCACCTTCTTATCTTCCAGGTGTTTGCAGATGAATTCCTTAATGACTTGCTCCATTATCTTCGCTGGCAGAGAAGTTAAACCGACTGGTCTGTAGTTTCCTGGGTTGTTCTTATTTCTCTTTTTATAGATGAGCACTATATTTGCCATTTTCCAGTCTTCTGGAATCTCTCCCAACTTCCAGGAGTTTTCAAAGGTGATAGCTAGAGGCTCAGATACCTCCTCTATTAGCTCCTTGAGTGTTCTAGGAGGCCCTGGTGACTTGCAGGCATCTAACGTTTCTACGTGATTTTTATCTTGTTCTTTTTTATTTTATCTTCTAAACCTACCCCCTTCCCACTAGCATTCACCGTGTTAGGCATTCCTTCAGACTTCTCGGTGAAGACCGAAAGCAAGAAGTCCTTTCTAATAGTCCTTTATCTTTTTTTCAAGAATCCTTTCCAGCTGGGACTCAGGAGAAAGAAAATCCATGTGGGTGGGAATCCCACGCGAGGGTTCATTGTTAAAATGTACATTTTTTACTCACACTTTCTATTCTGCCTAAGAATGGCCATTTTAAGCACGTGTTGGTAAATGCAAATTTGTTGACACTTGGCTAAGGCCTTTTGTCTCTGTGGAACTGGCTTGTGGCTACTCCCCAGATGTGGAACACCCAGCAGTAGAATCTTTTAATTTGACATGCAACACATATTTTATCAGGACAATAATGATCAGCAAATTATGAGTTTTCAAATGATAACTTACAAGGCAGACTCAGCTAAAAATATAGGATAGTCCTGTACAAGGGATGAAATTGGTACAGGCTGTCAAATGTCCCTGGATAGTACCCATTGAGTGCCCATCCTAGAGACCTCCCCAAAGTCCCAGGGCCCCCCGAACCCAGCTGTACTCACCAGCCTGAGCCCTTGGGGGCAGGAGAAAGGCCATAGGGAGCATGAGCCAGAACTGGAGCTGCATCTTCAGAGTCAGTGAAAGGACGAAATATCTGCCTCAGGTCTGTGGGCTTTATAAACTCAAAGTTTGGAGGAAATTGGGGAGCAGGAAACCTCAGTGTCACCTACGCACTCATCTAACTACTTGCTTAGGTGTCTTAGTTTTCAACCACAGCCAATGACATGCAGTGGGGGAAGGGCAGACCCTCATCAACCCAGCAGCTGGGATCTTGCACAGCTGTCTGGCCACTGCTGGGCTGGGTCCCTGAACAGCTGGATGGAGAAGACCCCAGTGGGGATGTGTCTAGCAAGATTCAGGGCTGATCAAGGTGCCGTCTCACAGCTGGGCACATCTGGGCTCTTAGTAACCAGGTCCAATCCTTACTGAGATCCCTGCCGGTGTCTCTGTGCTTGGGGCTGGGGGTGACAGTGACTGATCTCCATGGGGGCTGGGAATGGGGCCCTTTGATCTGTCTCAGGGAGGGGCCAGATGTGAGCAGGTTGGTTCTGGGTAGAGACACCACCAGGCCCCAGCACAGAGACCGCAGGGGGAGGGTATCTAAGAAGCCCTCCAGGGTGTCTGTGACCATGTGATGGGGATGTGGCTGTTTCTCTGACAGCCGGCACCTGGGAGCTTTGACTGTGCAGCACCAGAGGGGAAATGACACAGCAGAGAAAAATGTGGACCCTGGGAGACCCGGCTTGTAGTCCCACTCTAACCACTAGACATCACTCTCTTCCCAGAGCTGGGGAGAGAGTCCAGGAATCCTGGCTCCAAGCCACCATCCTGTGTTAACCACTAGGAGCCGCTCCTGCTGCTACCCTCCCAGCGCCGGGCAGGTGAGGTCCCACGGGTCCCCACGGGCCGTCTGGTTCGTCTGGGTACTGGCTGGCCCTCTGTGGGGAGGGCTGCTGGGACCCCCTTCCTGGGACCCTCCATAGGTGCTGCCCCTCATTGCACAGCCAAGAACTGGTCTCTCTGGGACTCCCTTTCACACCCAGACCAGCTGTTCGTGAACTCCTCAGTCAGCTTCCCCACGCCATGGGACTCCTCCGGCTTCCTGTTCTTCAGCCACAGCCTCAGATCAGATACGAAAATTTCTTAGAACCATTCCAGGTCCATCAGCTTAACCAGGTCCTCTCTGTCTGGGCCCCTGCCCCGAACACCCACTCATGGACATATTGTGTCAGGCGGGAGGCTGGGTCTGCGTAAGTCTCCTCAGGGCCCTTCTGCGCACTCCGAGGCGAATCCTGGTTAATTGCTGCCAATTTATTGCCCACCCTAAAACTTACTGTTGAGCAGGAGTTTTGAACAAATGGACTGAGCCAGAGAGACTCCCAGACAGACATGTCTCTGAAATAGATTATGAGGCTATCGCCTAGTTGATAGAAGGTGGATAGGAGCTATTCAGTACAAGACGGGCCATGTAAGGTGTCATCGGAAATGTTGTGACTGGCTGAATAGGACGTGTCCCATTTCTGGGCATGTGTCATCTTTGTATCTGAAGTTCTGAATGTGGACAATGAATCTGCATTGCAAATGTGCTTCCTCCTAGCAGTGCCCACGACGGCCCATTCCAGCAGAGCAATGGAGAAGCCAAAGAGGGTTGATGATCCATTGGCAAACACAATGGGCCATGGCAGAGCAAAGCCTTGTTATGAACCGTTCAGACAAGCTGTGAGTACTGGTGGCTGTCACTCGGCAAAGCAGCTAGAGCATGTGACTAGACCACATGACACTGACCCTCACCTGTATTTTCCCACACACTGGGCTAGGAACTCAACTTGGAACAAGGGGCTTCCACCATATGGGGAGTGACCTCGTGATTGGTCCATGTTCCTCCTCAACGCAACACCTGAAAGAAACTCTGGAAGATGAAGGACTTGGATAGAGGGAGGCAAATTTGCTTCTATCATCAGTCAGGGTGAGAAATTGCTCATTCAAGTCCCATCTAACCCAGTATATAAGACGTAGCTTGTAGTTTTACTTACTTCCTAGGTGGATTCCTTTGATCTGTTTTGTTCTCACTTATAATACTTGACAGTCCACCCTCCCATAGCTAATAAACCTACTTTATGGTTTATCTTAATCAGTGTGACCTGAGACAGATAAATGCACGGGGATGGATAGATGGATAGGTGGGGATAGATGGATGGGGTGGAGAGGAAAGAGAAAGAGAGAAAGATGGATGCATGGGGATAGATAGATAGATAGATAGATAGAGGGGGGTGTGGGGATAGATAGATAGATAGATAGAGGGGGTGTGTGGGGATAGATAGATAGATAGATAGATAGAGGGGGTGTGTGGGGATAGATAGATAGATAGATAGAGGGGGTGTATGGGGATAGATAGATAGAGAGATAGATTGATTGATTGATTGATAGAGGGTGTGTGGTGATAGATTGATTGATTGATTGATAGAGGGGGTGTGGGGATAGATAGATAGATAGATAGAGGGGGGGTGTGGGGATAGATAGATAGTGGGGGGGGATTGTTAGATAGCTAGGGGTGTGTGTGGGGATAGATAGATAGATAGATAGCGAATAGCCTGACTGAGCTAGCTAGTTAGACGGAGAGGATGGACTCGGGACTGGTAATTTCTCACTTTGGTTTTCACATTTCAGTTCCCTTTGCCTATTTACCCCCCCAGCACAGAGGGGGTCAATGGCTGGGGCACAGCGGGGGCAGGGATTACTTGTGCCCCCACCTCTGCTTTGGGCTTGGAATCCCTGAGCCCAGCTGGATCCAGCCATGACCCACCAGCCCAGCCTGACCCCGTCCAAGCGGAGCGGGTACCGACCCTGCTCTAGGTTTTGCCGCTCGGGTTGATTACTCAGTATCCCAATCACCTTTGGTAACATTTTAATTTACAGCTGGGTGTGGGCCCTGCATCAGGGCAGGGGAGGTGAGACACGGGTGGTCAGCACCGGGGATTGACCTGCAAGCATTTGAGTGCAGTTTTTCCTGAGTTCCCTTCTTGTGGCTTTGCCAGAGCTCAGCTCCCTGCCTGGACGTTCAGGGGTTCAGCGCTACCTGAGCAGGGAGCCATGGCTGGAGTGGGGCGGACTCAGTCGCCCCACATCTGGGCCAAAACAAAACACTGAAGTGGTGCAGCTCCAGCAATTTCTGGCGTGGCTCAGGGCTCCAGTTTCTCCATCGTCTCCTGAATCCAGGGCCTGAAGGGGGAAACTCTTGTGTACACGGCAGGAGGGGTGCCATCCTTGGAGCCCCAGGAGACGATGCCCTGGGCTTCTTCACCGCACACCAGAGGCCCCCCAGAGTCACCCTGCGACAGCAAAAAAAAAAGACAAAGAACAGGAGTGAGCCCAGCTCCTCACTCATTTGCACAGCCCCGAGCGCAGAGTGATCCAACCTCTGCCCTCTCTCTGAGGCCCAACAGAAGCCTCACACAAAACCACCAGTTTCTCAAGGGAGCTTGCAAGCGGGTGGGGGGGAGGGGGATTTACCTGGAAAGAGGATTTGCCTTCCTCTGGGTCCCCCACACACATCATGGTGGTGGCGTTATAGTAGCGCCATGGCCCACCACGCTTGCTCCAACAGTCGGCATCCGACATCACCACCACGTCAGCCTCCTGAAGCGTGTCCGAGATCTGCTCATCGGCTGCACTCGTCTGGCCCCAGCCAGCGACGCTGCACTTGGTCTTCAGATCCACAGGCTGCTGGGCGAGGGGCAGGGAGATCAGACCGACATACTTGTTACGACGGACCTTGTCCTGCAGCTACACACAGGCAAGGACATAAGGACAAGGAGGAGGACGAGGGTCAGAGATGGATGAGGCCAATTAGAAAGAACCTACAGAACATGCACAGACATTATCTCATTGGGGGTGGGGGATGGGATGGGGGTGGTACCTGCAGCAGTGTGAGGTCACTGGGGGTGGGGGATGGGATGGGGGTGGTACCTGCAGCAGTGTGAGGTCACTGGGGGTGGGGGGATGGGATGGGGGTGGTACCTGCAGCAGTGTGAGGTCACTGGGGGTGGGGGATGGGATGGGGGTGGTACCTGCAGCAGTGTGAGGTCACTGGGGATGGGGGATGGGATGGGGGCGGTACCTGCAGCAGTGTGAGGTCACTGGGGGTGGGGGATGGGATGGGGTGGTACCTGCAGCAGTGTGAGGTCACTGGGGATGGGGGATGGGATGGGGGTGGTACCTGCAGCAGTGTGAGGTCACTGGGGGTGGGGGATGGGATGGGGGTGGTACCTGCAGCAGTGTGAGGTCACTGGGGATGGGGGATGGGATGGGGGCGGTACCTGCAGCAGTGTGAGGTCACTGGGGGTGGGGGATGGGATGGGGTGGTACCTGCAGCAGTGTGAGGTCACTGGGGATGGGGGATGGGATGGGGGCGGTACCTGCAGCAGTGTGAGGTCACTGGGGGTGGGGGATGGGATGGGGTGGTACCTGCAGCAGTGTGAGGTCACTGGGGGTGGGGGATGGGATGGGGTGGTACCTGCAGCAGTGTGAGGTCACTGGGGGTGGGGGATGGGATGGGGGTGGTACCTGCAGCAGTGTGAGGTCACTGGGGGTGGGGGATGGGATGGGGGTGGTACCTGCAGCAGTGTGAGGTCACTGGGGGTGGGGGATAGGATGGGATGGGGGTGGTACCTGCAGCAGCATGATGTCGTTGTTTAACGTCAAACTGTTGTACTGCGGGTGGGGGATCATCCGACGCACTCGGATCACTTGCTGGCTCGGTTCCTGTTTTTTGATGTTATGGGCTCCCAGGGTGACATAGATGTTCCTGCAAAAGCCGAGAGCGACCCATTTGGGGGGTTAGTGGCGGGGTCAGTCACGTGTTCTTCTGGCTCATAAATTCTGACCTTGCGGGGACAGGGAAGCCCGGGGCTCTCAGGCCGGTCTGAGATTCCTCCCTCCACTTTGTACTTGGGTGTGAGCCCTCCCTGCTAGATCCAGGGAGGGGTCCATGCCCAGGGCTGCCTGGGGCTGTGACGCCTCCCTGCCCCACACTTTATCCCCATTGATTTACCCAGCGCTAGGGCTGGGCCTTGGGTTGCAGAGGCCCCTAGAGACTCACCAATGCCCCCTGAGCAGATCAGACCTCTGGGTTCTGCTCCCCCAGCCTGGCCTGCCTCCTAAGTTTGTACCAGAGCCCCACCTCCCCCTCCCCTGCTGACCCCACCAGCCCCCATGTTCCAGCCCAGAGGCACTTACTCTCCCTGGCAGTGAGCGGCCGTCAGCACAAATTTTCTCCTCACCAGGAACCCTCCGCACTGAAAAAACTTCTTTTCATGTTCTACACGCAGATAGGCCATGTAAGGCCTGGAGTGGGGCTCGGCTTCATGCCCCCCGATGATCTGCCCTGGCAGGAGACCAGGTTCACACAAAGAGCCCTCTCACCTCCCTGCCCATGGACGCAGTTCGCACCCTGATGTCTTCTCCTTCTCCATCAGCCCCCAGCGGCTGGACTGTGTGAAGCCCGACCTCCAAATCTCTGGTCCCGTGGAAAATCGTGGGTTTCCCTAAAGGCGTATTGCTCGGAAACCCACATCTGCCCCCTGCCCCATTGCCTGTGGCGGAAACCACGTGTTCTGCCCTCCTTGCGCAGATGGGGAAACTGAGGCCCAACTGGATGGTTCCTAATTCTGGGTGCTCGGCTCCCCTCACCACGGCCTCGAAATACCAACCTCGGGGAACCAGCCCAACGTTCCCACCGGGAGGCGGGATCTGATCACAAATCTCCTTCGTCCCAGCCCAGCACTTAACCTGCTCCCAGGGACCCTCCCCCCATAATGGGCCAGGGAGGGTGTCACGGCGTGGCGTAGTGGGGGGCTGTCTGCTCTATAACCCCATGTCCCGCTGCGCTGTGATGTGAGATTCTCACTGACTCATCCAAATGTGTATTAATCCAGACACCTAGGCTCAGCATCCCAGGGAGAGACAAAGGCAGGGAGGCAGAGCCGAACACCAGGTTTCGGGGGAAGGGGCAGTTGCTGTCTGGGGAACATGGAGCAAACAGCCTAAGCTGGGGGCTAGGGTTGGTGGGTACCCATAACACAAGGGGTCTGAGACATCCTGGCCCTGCCCTCCTGTAGCTATACCACGTCTATGCTGTGCTGTATCCTGGAAAATCAATACACCCCGTGCTATTCTGTTGGCTGGTGGAGACTGTTCTGGCTGCTACGGGGGTGCAGGATCAGGGGAACCCCGACTGCATTGCCTCACACAGCGTGGGGGGTCTCCGGGCCCTGCCCCCCCACTGCAGCTGGATGTGACGCTCATCCGGCAGGTGGAAGAGAAGGTTTATTGGGTGACAGGGACACAGCAGCGCACACGGTGGATGTTCACACAGGGACCGAGAGCAGGCAGGATTATTCCTCTGGGGGAGAAGGCGGCCCGGGCCCTGAATTCCCCTTTCCGGCTCTAAGCGCCTTCTGTCCTCCTTACCCAGCTGACACTGACTCATCCCCCGGGCCCTACCCGCAGCCTGGGGTCAGCCCCCTTCCCGGGCAGGAGCTGTTATCTCCTGTGCCTGGCCCTCCGGTGTGAATCCACGTCTGCAGTTAGTCACCCCCCTCCTCCCGACAGCGCTATTGTGCCCAGGACAGTAGGATCCACACACAGCGCACAAAGCAACACAATCCCTGCTCCGCCACAGCGGGTTCCTCCCTACGCTGGCCCCCACCGTCCTGCCTCGCTGCCACAGGTGGAGGCCACCCTGGTGGGCTTCAAAACCCCGATTTCGAGGTCGGGCAGGACCTTTCTAACTTGTCGCCCTTGGAGATGCTGGAGGCAGAACTGGATCCGTGACTCCTGCCGACATCTCAGCCCCGGGACCGTTGTCCCCCGGCTCGCCGGTCCCGCGTGGCATATTAGACCCAGCCAGACCTTGCTGGCTCCGGCTCCTGGCTGTTGGGTTTTGTCCTGCCGTAGCCACTGAGGATTTCGAGCTCCCCTGCTCTCAGAAACTCCCTCCCCATGGAGGATCCTACAGATGGGGCCAGGTTCTCTCTTTGCCTCCAGTCCCCTCAGGAGATTGCTGTCCGGGGTGTTCCTCCAGCCAACAAGGTCTCCTGGTCTGTTTCTTTCCCATTTGCCACCGTCCTGCTGGGCATGTAGACACCAGACCAGGCTGCAGTGTCCACTCATGGTCCCACCGACATGGTGTCTAGAGATGGCCCCACCTCCCCTGGCGTATGTCCACTGATCTAGATCCTCAGGAGCTCGTATCTGATTGGTTTCCACCACAACTTCCAAGTCCCAGAACAACGTGGCTCCCAACCCCCAACAATAACATTGGCCTGTCTCCTCCCTTGGAGCTCAACCCGCTGGTCTCCAATGGATGGGAGGAGGATGCCACATCTCCCTGGCACCACGGACTGTCTCGGACTTAAGTCCATAACCTTCCACCCATCCCATCGTGAGCCATTGGGAGCCATTGGGAGATCGTGGGAAGAACAGACTCTCCTGCCCTTGGGTTTAGTGGTCAGGCTCCCGTCACCCTCAGTGATGGACAAAGATCATATTCTGCAGACCTGCATGGTCACCGCCAGACTTCCTGTTTCAAAGCTGGGGGTCTCACAGGCTGGGGGCCTGTGCCCTCGAGGGGCGCCAGCTTCGATCAGGCCTCAGGGTGGGGGACGGGCAGGCTCCAGGGTGAGGAGTGGGACACGGGGGCCTTTCCCCTCTAGGGCGGCTCGGAGCTGCTGTCCCTGATCCAAGGGATGAGTTTTGTCCTTCTCTGGCTCTTCTGTACACAGTGGGGGTGACACTGACTGGTGTTGGCACTGGGGGAGACTCCCTGTGACAATCTGAACCCCTCTGCTCACCCCCTTACAGGACACTGATAGGTTTCATAGAAACTTCGCCTAGTGATTCCCTCTCAACCACCTCTCTCTGCCGTCGGACTGGCCAAATTGCCTTTAGTCAGGGTCCCCCCATCTCGTCCAATGCTGCCTCCTTTGTATTTCCGATGCACTGAGCGCCGTGGACAGACAGACAGGGAGAGATCATTTGGGGGGAGTCAATGCCCCTTTAGAGATTCATACTACCCTAGAACTGGAAGGGACCTCCAGAGTCATCAAGTTCAGTCCCCTGCCCTCAAGGCAGGACCAAGCACCATCTAGACCATCCCTGATAGATGTCTATCTAATCTGCTCTTAAATATCTCCAGGGGTGGAGATTCCACAACCTCCCTGGGCAATTTCTTCCAGTGTTTCACAACCCTGATGTGTAGGAATTTTTTCCTCATGTCCAACCGAAACCTCCCTTGCTGCAGTTTAAGCCCATTGCTTCTTGTCCTATCCTCAGAGGCCAAGGAGAACAATTTTTCTCCCTCCTCCTTGTGACACCCTTTTAGATACCTGAAAACTGCTCTCATGTCTCCTCTCGGTCTTCGCCTTTCCAAACTAAACAAGCCCAATTCTTTCAGTCTTCCGCCATCACTCACGTTCTCTAGACCTTCCATCATTCTTGTTGCTCTTCTCTGGACCTTCTCCAATTTCTCCACATCTTTCTTGAAATATGGTGGCCAGAACTGGACACAATCCTCCAACTGAGGCCTAATCAGCACAGAGTCAAGCAGAAGAATGACTTCTCGTGTCTTTCTCTCCACACTCCTGTTCATGCAGCCCAGATTCATGTTTGCTTTTTTTGCAAAAGCGTCACACTGTTGACTCTTATTTAGCTTGTGGTCCACTCTGATCCCTCGATCCCTTTCTTCAGGACTCCTTCCTAGACAGTCACTTCCCGTTCTGTCAAGTATCAGGGGGTAGCCGGGTTAGTCTGAACATGCAAAAGCGGCGAGGAGTCCTGTGGCACCTTATAGACTAACCAAAGTGTTGGAGCATAAGCTTTCGTGGGCAAAGACCACTGACGAAGTGGTGAGAATGTCCTCACCGCTTTTCCCGTTCTGTGTATGTGACACGGATTGGTCCTTCCTAAGGGGAGCACTTTGCATTTGTCCTTGTTAAACTTCATCCTGCTTACCTCCGACCATTTCTCCAATTTGTCCAGATCATTTTGAATTATGACCCTCTCCTCCAGAGCACCCGCAACCCCTCCCAGCTTGGTATCATCTGCAAACTTAACAATCGTCCTCTCTATGCAATCATCTAAATTGTTGATGAAGATATTGAACAGAACCGGTCTCAAAACAGACCCCTGCGGAACCCCACTTGTTCTGCCCTTCCAGCAGGACTGTGACCCGTCAATAACGACTCTCCGAGAATGCTTATCCAGCCAGCTATCCAATGACCAGACGCCATTTGTGACATGCAGTCTGGGAGAGTTGGCAAACTTGCATGCGCCAAACCGTGGGCTCTTCTCCTCAGGGGAGGGAGATCTCGGTGGGGCTGGAGCACATGACCTACGAGGAGAGGCTGATGGACTGGGCTTGTTCAGTCTGCAGAAGAGAAGAGTGAGGGGGGATTTGAGAGCAGCCTCCAACTCCCTGCAGGGGGGTTCCAAAAAGCATGGAGAGAGGCTGCTGTCAGTGGGGGCAAATGGCAAAATGAAGAGCAATGGTCTCACGTTGCAGTGGGGGAGGTCTAGGTTGGATCTTAGGACCAACGATTTCCCTAGGTAAGTGGGGAAGCACTGGGATGGGTTCCCTGGGGAGGGAGTGGAATCTCCATTCTTACAGGTGTTTAAATCCTGGCTTGACCAAGCCCTGGCTGGGCTCATCGAGTTGGTTTCATCCTACTTTGGGCAGGAGGATGGACTTCATGACTCCTGAGGTCTCTTCCAGCCCTGGGATTCTGTGATTCTATGGGCGCTTGGTGAGACAACCCCCTCACGCCCCACATCCTCTGTCACAGACATTGCTACTTAACAGGACAATGACACGTTTTCATCTCTCCCTTGGGAGATCTTTCCCACCACCTTCCTGCAAACTTTCAGGCTCAATTTGCCTTCCCTCAGGACCCCTCTCTCAATCCCCTGCTGCTGCCCCTGTGCATCCGGTGTTGTGAATGCCGGGGGTAGAGAGACAGGGGGACATCATTTGGGGAGCTCTGCTCCCCCCTTTTTGTAGTTGTTTCTCTTCTTTGAGAATTATCTCCCATCAGGCTTTCGGAGACAGAAGGTCTATGCAGACAAGTTTCCCAAGCTCTTTGTTTATCACAATGCACATTTTCCACCCAGATCCTACTTCCTACTCCAGAATGGCCAATTTAACCAGGTGAAGGGGCATTTTATTTTGTTGACACCTGGCGGAGGCATCAGCTTGTCTTTTGTCTCTGGGGAACTGGTTTGTGGTGGCTCCACCCAAGTGAAACATGTCTGAGTAACACCCTGCAGTATAATCTTATCACTTTCCCTGCCACAGCTATTTTCTCGGGATACTAATGGGCAGGAAATGATGAGTTTTTGGGTGATACTTCACAAGGCACACTTGGAATAAAATTTATCATAATCCTGTATAAGTGGTGAATAAAGGGGTACAATCTGTCACAGGCCCTGATGTAAAATCGAAAGAACCCAGTCCCTGAGAATGCCCATTCATCCCAAAGCCCCAGGTGCCCCAAACCCAGCTGTACTCACCAGCCCAAGTCCCAGGCAGCAGGAGAAAGGCCATGGGGAGCAGAAACAAGAAGGGAACCTCCATGTCTGCAGTCAACGCAGGGATGGTGCCTCTGCTACAGAGCTGCAGAGTTTATAAACACATCATGTGGGGAGGGATTCAAGGAGGCAGGAAACCTCAAGATCACATGCACACTCACCAAAATGCAGGGCTTAAGTGGGTCTGTTTCTAACCACAGCTGACCACACGGGCTGGGGGGAAGGATAGAGCAGGCATCAGCCCACTAGCTGGGTCCCTGCACAGCCAGTTGGATGATGCCCCACTGGATGGGGAAGACACCCGTGGGGACGTGTCCAGGAGGGTCCAGGGTTGCTCTGGGTGCTGGCTCACAGCTGGGTGTATCTGGGACTTGTACTCACCTGGCCCTGTCCTCTCTCAGCTCCCTGCAGGTGTCTCTGTGGAGGGAGAGGGGCTGCGGGGCGTGGTAGCGACTGAACTTGGTGGCAGGTGGGATCCAGGGGTGGGGGCAGGCGTGAGCCACCTGGGGCTGGGCAGAGCTGGCATCAGCCCCTATCACAGCAACTGCTGGGGGCGGGTTTCTCAGAAGCCCCCCCAGAGAGTCTGTGACCATGTGCAGGGGATGTGGCTGTTTCTGTGACATCCGGCCCCTGTGAGCTGGGACTGTGCAGAAGGTAAATGACACAGCCGAGAGACACATAGACCCTGGGAGACTTGGCTTGTAGCTCCCCTCTGTTTCGCCATGCTCCAGCTCTAACCATTAGACCCCGCTCCCTTCTCAGAGCTGGGGAGACAGCTCAGGAGTCCTGGCTCCCCGACAACTCACGGCTGTTAGGAGCAACCCCTGCACTGCTGCCCTCTCAGCGCCGGGGACACTCTGGGTGTGTCTAGACTACAGGGTTTTGTCGACAAAACTGGCCTTTTGTCGACAAAACTATACCTGCGTCTACACTGCCACCGAGTTCTGTTGACATAATGTCGACAGAACTCGGCAGTTTTGTCGACGGCTGTAAACAGCATTCTGCAAAGAATAACGCCTTTTGTCGACAGAGCTCTGTGGACAGAAGGCGTTATTGCATCGACACTGTCCTTTGCGTCTACACTGTCGTGGCGACAAAGCGGCTTGCTTTGTCGACAGAACTGGCTGTAGTCCAGACACCCTTTGTCAACAGAAACTTTGTCGACAGTATCTGTCGACAAAACTTCTGTCGACAAAAGCCTGTGGTCGAGCCTTTGTGCCAAACGGCGAGATACTCCCTGTCCTTCCCAAGTCCCTCTGATCTCAGCCCCGACAAACTCACCGCACCCAAGGCCCCACTGCCCTGGGGTTCCGCCCTGCCGGGTGGGGGTGGGGGAGCTCTACTGAAAGCTGGGATCTCCTCAAGCCGCGTGCTCCCTGTGAGACGTGAGGGCAGGGGCTGGTTCAGGGAGAACGTCTCTAACCTGCTCTACAGCATCTGTGCCTGGAATTACCGGCCAAGGAATCACTCGGCTCGGGGCCGGCCCGTTCCCGATGGGGGGAGCTCTCTGCGCCCCCTGCCCAGCCGGGGGTGGAAGAGGAGGTGGGTGCCTGGCAGGCCCCAGCCACTGGCATTGGGTAAGAACTGACAAACTCATCACTCATCACTGGAGACCATGCTGTCCTGTGGTGCCTGAAAGTCACCCCCTGCACTCACATCCCACGCCGGGTCTCTGTGCTGAGCTGGGCGGGGATGGGTGTGTTTGGCTTTCTGCCCAGGGGCCGTGTTGGCTCGGAACAGGGGACCCCCACAGATTCCCAGTGTGACTGTCAAACGTCACCTGATGCCACTTCCAGCTCTGCCTCGGCACAAGCTGGTTGTCACTGTCTGGGGGCAGCCGTGATGGAGGTCGAGTCTGGGAAGCACAGAGGCATGTCAACACCCACCCGGAAACAGCCCCCTGGGTGGGCCAGGGGCAAAGACACCCGCGGGGAAGCCGCTGGCCACACCTGCACCATGTGGGGGGTGGGGTGTTGCAGTTTGCACGCCAGGCTCAGCGGGGAATGTGGTTAACACTGCTCAGCCCTGCAACAGATGCAAGAAACACCCCCTAGCTTTCTGAAGAGGGAGGGGATGCCCCGAGGGGGCTCACGGCGGAGGCAAGTGTGCTGAAGGCCCTGAGAGGCACCATCCCGGAGGCGGAGGGGAGGACCCCCCAGGTGAGAGTGGGCCCCCCAGGAGAGGGCCGCCGCACTGGAGTGGGCTCCCTGAGAAAGGGCTGCCGCACTGGAGAGGGGGGATCCACCCAGGAGCCGAGGGGCCAAGTGTGGGCACGACCTGTGATCCGTGACACAGATACAGTTGCCTATGGCATTGATTTTGGAGAACCGCCAGCAGCCGCTGGATCCCCCCTGACCCCACCTCTCCCAGGGGGAGCCATTCCCCGTACAGGAATCCCCTCTCCCACAGGAACCTCTCCTGCAGCCTCCCCCCGGCCAGGGGCTGAGCTGGGGTAGGGACAGGGACCTGTTCCCCTCCCCCACTGCCTGGGTCCGGGGTCCCAGCCCTGCGGGGTCCCTTCCCTGCTTGGCCCGTTGTCAGTTAGGATGGAACCCTGCACCCCCGGGTTTGGGCTGTGGGCCCCTTGTCAGCGCTGGCTATGGGTGGTGACCAGGGCCCGGTGGCGTCCTTCCAGCCAATCCTCTAGGTCATCAGGCAGGTGCTGGTGCACCCCCACTTCCTTGGGGCCCTTCTTAGACCTCCCATTTCAAATGCCATCAAGCTAGGGGCACCTTGAATGGGGTACCGTCTATGCCCCTCAGGGTCAGCTGGGTGTTGGGCACCATGAGGTCTGGGGTCACTAGCTTGGGCCAGGCCAGCGTCACTTCCACCTCCGTGTCCCAGTAGCCCGTCACCTTCCTGCTATCCACCTCCAGGGGCACGAGGCACTCGCTCTGCAGGGGCCACCCTGCTCCCACCCAATACCCACCTCTAGAGCGTCAGGTCTCCCCGAGAAGCTGGACTGAGGGGCCTCCGCAACCTGAGCTGAGGATGGCCTGTGGGTCCCTGTCCCTGGGGCAGCCTGCTCCTCCTGCATCCCCACCCAGTTCACCCTGGGAAGTCTCAGGTTGTGGGATCAGTCCAGTGCTTGGGGGCACTGAGCCCATTTGTGGCCCTTTAACCACAGCAACTTCAAGTCAGGTCCCATGGGTCCCCTCGGGTTGGCTGGTCCATCCAGGTACTGGCTGGCCCTCTGGGGGGAGGGCTGCTGGGACCCCCTTCCTGGCACCTCTCCGTAGGTGCTCCCCCCCATTGCACAGCGAAGAACTGGTCTCTCCGGGACTCCCTTTCACACACGCACTGGCTGTCAGTGAACTCACCAGCAAGCTTCCCCACGCCGTGGGTTTCCTCTGGCTTCCTGTCCTTCAGCCACAGCCTCAGGTCACATGAGCATGCTTCATAGAACTGTTCCAGGACCATCCGCTTAACCAGGTCCTCTGAGGTCTGGGCCCCAACCCCAAGCACCCACTCATGGATGGATTGCGTCAGGCCAGAGGCCAGGTCTCCTCCGGGCCTTCTGCACACTCCCAGGCGAATCCTGGTAAACTGCTGCCAATGTATTGCCCACCCCTGCCCTAAATTTTCCTGCTTAATGTTTTATCTTAATCACTGTGCCCTGAGACAAGTAAATGGACAGGGATGGATAATTTTATAGGTGGGAATAGGATGGGAGAAAGAGAAAGAGAGAGGGATGGATGCATGAGGAGATAGATAGATAGATATTTGGTCAGGGACATATTTAGATCAAGATAGATATATAGGGATAGATGGATGGCTGGACAGGTGGATGGGTAGGTGGGAATTTTAAAGATTAGATTTTTGCATCTAGAATTGCTTCAGACCTGTCCTAGAACATAAGAACGGCCGTACTGGATCAGACCAAAGGTCCAACGAGCCCAGTAGCCTGTCTGCCGACAGTGGCCAGCGCCAGGTGCCCCAGAGGAGGTGGACCAAAGTCAATGATCAAGCAATTTGTCTCCTGCCATCCCGCTCCAGCTGTTGACAAACAGAGGCCAGGGACACCATTTCTACTCCCTGGCTAATAGCCTCTTATGGACCTAACCTCCATGAAATTATCTAACTTCTCTTTAAATTATCTAGCTTCTCCTATTTCTGTTCCAGATGTAGCTGACTCAGGAGTCAGGACAAGTGATGGCACCAGCAGCTTTTCTCATGTGAGTCACCTTTGTGTCCATCCCAGCCTGCCTCAAGGGGTTCTGTTCCCACCCACACCCCCAGATCCTCACTGTGCCTGAAATCCCTGAACCCAGATGTCCTGGGACCCAGCCAAGAGCATGAACAACCAGCCCAGCCTCCCCGTAAGGTCCGTTCCCTCCTGGCCTGGGCAGGTCCGGCAGCTGTTCTGGATGGCAAAGCTCTGGGTGGATGAGTCAGTAAGGAGCCATTTTTAGTAACTTGGCTTTATTACTGGCTGGCTGTGGAGCAGGCTGTGGGACAGGGCAGCTGAGCAAAATGTAGCCGGGCAGGGGAGCTGGGCTGCAGAGGATCAAGACCAAAGTTTGATCTGCCGTAGATCAGTGCACCCATCCCAGAGTTCCCCCCCACCCACCTGGCTGTCTCCTGGCTGTGTTTGGAAGGGGCAGTCAATGCCCCAGGGGCCAGCACATGGGGAAGGCCAAGAGAGGACAGGGCTGGGGGCAGTTTCAGCAGGAACGTGCAGGTGGACGTTATGGGAAGGATCTCCCACAAGCCGTCTCTCGCCCGGCTCACATCAGGGAGAGCAACAACCCTCTGGGTCCACCCCAGGGTTTGGCTCCTCACTGACACCAGCCATCCATTCCCTAGCCAAGGGGCACCCGGCCCTGAATCAGGCTTCTAACTCTCCTGCCTTGGTGCTGATGGGTTGGGCACAACCGGAGCAGAAGAACAGCTGGGAGAGGGAACAGCGTCTTGAAGGGGGGAGGAGCCTCAGGCTGGTAGGTGGGGGGCTGAGCCCCTCTGCGAAGCTGGCCCCACATCTGGGCCTCTCCAAAGGACAGAAGTGAGGCAGCACCAGTCTATGCTGTAACTCTTGGCGGGCCGCAAGGCGGTGTTCTTCTCATTGTCTCCTGGATCCAGCCGATGAAAGTGGAGACTCTCGTGTACACGCCAGGGAGGTTGTCAGGCCCCCAGGAGACGATGCCCTGGGCCTTACCCCTGCACACCAGGGGGCCTCCAGAGTCACCCTGCAGAACAGACCAGGCCACGGATGCAGAATGGCCTGGCGAGCCGTTTCCCGCCAACACCCAACCCGGTATCACCCCGGGGGAAGTGGGTCTCTGGGTCACCCCTGATGTGCCCTGGTCTCTCCTTGCCCTCTGCCCCCACAACCCACATTTCTCAGCCAGACCCAGGACAAGAACTGAGCCACTCCCTCATCATGGGGATTTCCCATGGGAGCTCCAAGCCAGGAGCAGGTTTACCTTGGCAGCACCATTGCCCTTCCGTGCCTTCCCCGCACACAGCATGGTCCGGGGGTTGTAGTGCCAATCCTTGCACTCAGCATCCTTCAGCACCTTCACCTGCACCTCCCGCAGAGTGCTGGCTGACGATGAGCTGTTGTGGGCAACAGTGAGACCCCAGCCGGCAACGCGGCACTTTTTCCCGGGCTTCACGGTCTTACCAGCCATGGCCAGGGCGAGGGGTTTCACACGCTTACTCAGCTTCGCCGGCGTAGACAGCTGAGGTGCAGGAATGACAGAGAGCAATAGCAGGCACAGAGTCATACCCCATCTCCAGCAAAAGCTCCAAAACCCCCTGGAAAATGGGGCGTAGAGTTGGGCTGCAGATAGTACCTGCACCAGCGTGAGGTCACTGGGGGCGGGGGATGGGATGGGGGTGGTACTTGCAGCAGTGTGAGGTCACTGGGGGTGGGGGATGGGATGGGGGCGGTACTTGCAGCAGAGTGAGGTCACTGGGGGTGGGGGATGGGAGTGGGCGGTACCTGCAGCAGTGTGAGGTCACTGGGGGTGGGGGATGGGATGGGGGTGGTACCTGCAGCAGTGTGAGGTCAGTGGGGGTGGGGGATGGGATGGGGGTGGTACCTGCAGCAGTGTGAGGTCACTGCGGGTGGGGGATGGGATGGGGGCGGTACCTGCAGCCGTGTGAGGTCACTGGGGGTGGGGGATGGGATGGGGTGGTACCTGCAGCAGTGTGAGGTCACTGGGGTGGGGGATGGGATGGGGGTGGTACCTGCAGCAGTGTGAGGACACTGGGGGTGGGGGATGGGATGGGGTGGTACCTGCATCAGTGTGAGGGCACTGGGGGCAGGGGATGGGATGGGGGCGGTACCTGCAGCAGTGTGAGGTCACTGGAGGAGGAAGAGATAGGGTCAGTACCTCCAGCAGCATGATATCATTTTCGTTGTACTCCTCATCGTACTCCTCATGGGGGTAGACATTTTTCACATGGATGACTTGTTGACTCTTTTCCTGTTGGCTGACATTATGGGCGCCCAGGATGACCGTGATCTTACTAGAAGAGCGAAGAGCAACATTCTGTGGGGGGGGAGGGGAGATGCGTGCGATGTGGGTCGGGCACATGTGGGTCTGACATAAGCAGAGAGCTGCTGGGAAACCAGGCAGCCTGGGGCTCTGAACAATTCATGTCAGACTCAGCTCCTAGCCAGTGAAAATGTGAAACACCCCTTGATACGGTTGGCTCTGAGCCAGCCTCAGGACGGGGGACCGGCTGGCTCAGGGGCTACACAATTGGATGGGTTGGTCCAGCAGCGCTGACTGCAATCCATCTTGGGGGGCATAGGGTAGGGCAGGAGGGGCTATGGCATTTGCTTAGGGGTCCCAGCCTGGATCTTCCCCCATCCCTTGGGATGTTCCCTCCCTGTGATCTTCCTGGCCACTGGCTCTGTGCACCCCCAGTGACCGTTCCTAGCCAGATCCAGACAAGGATCAGAATTGACATGCCTAGAAAAAATATTGGACATGGGAGTGAACTGGGCCTTGCAGTAGGCATCCGCCCAGATCGTGAGTAGAGGGAAAACGTTTGTTTAGTCCCGATCAGGGTATTTTTTTTTCATTTTGGTCGTTTGGTTAAACTTCTCAGTGTGAATCCAGACCTCCCCTCCCCCTTCACTATCCAGGAGCGTGCCCAGAGATGTTCTCTGCGTTTTAATTTGTTTCACTCCATTGCTCTGTAGCATCTCGCAACCAAATATACTTTATTGAGTAGATTTTTTTGTTTTGTTAATACAATCACATTTTTCAAGGGGTGTGTGTATATGTGTGTGTGTGTGTGTGTGTCCTGAGAGGTTTCTTTTCTGTGCTTTCGGCTTCTTTTTGCAAGCATTTTTGGGGTGTCAAGGCTGATTCCCCAGTCTGGCATGATGAAAGCAGAAGTGGGGGCCTGCAAAAGCAACCCCCAAACCTGATCTTTCTAGGCCTTGGTATAAAACTTCCCCCCAAAATCCAAAAAATCTAGATTTTGGGGATAAAAATCCGCTGCCACCATCAAGTGCTTTTGAACCCACAAACAGGGGTGGACACTTGAAACCAACCCGAGGGCACCCCACGCTCTTTTCCCCAAAGAGCTTGAAAAAGAAAAGAGAAAATACAAGCCGCAGTCAGTGGTAGCTGCCCCCTAGTCTGAGGCCTGCAGACCCACGGACAGATTTTCCAGGACACAGAACTGAACCAATATCAGGATAATAAAAAAGAAAGAACTTTAATTATCAAAACAATACTCCTGTTACAAGCATAATGACTAGACAGAAGAAGTCACCAATTAATACACTCATGGGGACTCCCATGGACTCAGGACTTAGTTACAAAAGAGAGGAAACCCCATTTCTGACAGCACAGACATCAGATCCAAATTCCCAACCCAGAAAACAATCAAACCTGACGGATTTATCTAGACTTTACCCTACTCCCACATGATGAAGAGTCTTCTTCTGGGAGAGAGACATGTCTTCATTCTCCCTCGGTATCCGGAGAGCAAACCGGCTCAGAGACAAAGGAGGGAAAAAACCCAAAATTCCTTTGTCTCAGTTTGAAATCCCTTCTTGCATTTCTATTGGCTGACCGCTACCTGGCTAGGTACAGGGGATATAGTTAACTCCTTCGACCCCAGGCTGCTGGCCAACCCTCAGGGTTATGACATGGGGCAAAAGATCTTTGGGTAACATTGGGGCAGGAATTCAAGTGTCCCTTCCTGTTTTTCAGGATATAAATCACTTGCTGGTGGAGGCAGCCACCCCACAAAGTCCATGAATCTGTGATTGAGGAGTTTTTGTAAGCAGAGCCTATAGAAGCAAAGTATTTAACTCTCTGGAGGTCCCCACCTTCTTCCCTTGGGCTATGTCTACACTGCACTGGAAACTCGATATAAGATACGCAATTTGCACTATGCAGTTTGCGCACTTATTTCGAGTGTATTTCGAAATGGGCTATTTTGAAAGTTGGTGCTGTCTACTCAGCACCAAATTTTGAAATAGCTATTTCGAGCCATCCCTTAACTCTTGTGGAAGGAGGGTTACCGGGATGCCGAAATAGCACGTCCGCTATATTTCGAAATAGCTGATGCGTTCAAAAGACACGGGGTAGCTATTTCAGAGTATCTCTGGTATCCCAAAATAGCTCTGCTGTGTAGACATGCCCTTGGAGTGCCAAGGTCCATGCCCAGCCCCCTAGCCCAGCATCCTGCAGAGCTGCCCTGGAGCTGGGACCCCTCCCTGCTCTGCGCTGGGCAAGGGGCCAAACCTCAGCTGGGTTCACGGCCCGCAGCCCCATTGATTTACCCAGCGCTGGGGCTGGGCCGTGGGTCGCAGAGGCCCCTAGAGACTTGCCAAAGCCCCCTGAGCTGGTCAGACCCCTGGGCTCTGCTCCCCCAGCCTGGCCACCCCCTGCACCTTCCCTGTCCCCCCCAAACCAGCGCCAGAGCTCTTGGCTTCTCCTCCCCCGTTACCCAACCCGCCCCTACGTCTCAGCCCAGAGGCACTTACCCTGCCTGGCAGTGAGCGGCCGTCAGCACAAAGTTCTCCGCCACCAGGAACCCGCCGCAGCGACCCATCTTGGTTCCATATTGTATTTTCAGATAGGCCATGTAGGGCCTGGAATGAGCCTTAACTTCCTTTCCCTTTATGATCTCCCCTGGGGGAGAGATACAGAAAAATCCCATCATCCATCTGGGCCGTACTGGGGCCGAGCCCCCATCCTGGCGGGAGGTCCCCACAATCTCATCCTCCCCCTCTGGTCCTTCCAACCTGCTACATGCTGTGGCACGGGCCTTGATCTTCATCCCCTCCATCCCAGATCCATGGCCCTACTCCCAGACCCAGCTCGAGGGAGGCCAGGAGCCAAGGGGAACACAGATCAGCCCCCTTCCACCACCAACTCTTCCTGTTGAGCAAATCAACCTCCCCGACCCGATGTCCCTACAGGCACCCAGGGCTGAGGTGGGATCTGATCCCATATTAGCCCAGCTCCCTGTGTGGGGCATGGGTTGGTGGAAATATCCCACAGGAGACTCCATGGGGTTGCTGCAGCCCTCGCTCTGGGGGGCAGGAGGAAAGTCACAGGGGGCAGGAACTGGATGGGAGCGGCACCATCAGAGCCAGCTGGGCACAGAGCCATGGAGACTATATCAGGACTGGGGAGTTATACAGACCAAGGACGGGGCAGAAAAGGCAAGCTGGCAAGCATAGGGGCTTGATCACTGTGGCCTGGAAGCCCCACCTTTTGGTAGTTATCTCTCTTCTTGCAGAATCACCTCGCACTGGGGCTTAGGAGACAGAAGGTCTGTACAGATCTGTATCCCCAGCTGGTTGTTCATCATGATGCACATTTTTCACCCAGGTCCTACTTACTGCCCCAGAATGGCAATTGAACCGGGTGAAGGGCCATTTTATTTTGTTGACACCTGGCTGACTCATCGGCTAGTCTTTTGCCTCTGGGGAACCTGTTTGTGGTGTCTCCACACACTTGGAACATGTCTGAGTAACACCCTGCAGTATAGTATTATCACTTTTCCTGACACAGCTATTTCCTCCGGACACTAATGGTCAGCAAATTATGAGTTTTTGGGTAATACTTCACAGGGCACACTTGGACTAAAATGTATCATAATCCTGTATAAGTGGGGAACGAAAGGAATCAACCTCTCACAGTTTCTGATAGAACCTAGTCCCTGAGGACCTCCATTCACCCCAAACTCCCAGGGCCCCCAAGCCCAGCTGTACTCACCAGCCCAAGTCCCAGGCAGCAAGAGAAAAGCCATGGGGAGCAGAAACAAGAGGTAGACAGGCATGTTTGCAGTCAGTGTGGGGACGGTGCATCCGCCGCAGACCTGCAGGGTTTATAGACTCAGCTTGGGGGGAGGGATTCAAGGAGGCAGGAAACCTCTAGGTCAGCCACACATTCATCAAAATGTAGTTTCCAACCACACCCACTGGGGGAAGAATAGAACATGAGTCAGCCCAGTAGCTGGGTCCTGCACAGTTGGCCGGATGATGCACCATTGGACAGAGAAGACCCAGAGGAGACGTGTCCAGCAGGGTCCAGGGCTGGTCTGGGTGCCAGCTCACAGCTGGGCACATCTGGAGCTCGGACTCATCTGGTCCCATTCCCGCTCAGCTCCCTGCTGGTGTCTCTGGGCTCGGCGCTGAAGGGGCAGTGTCTGATCTCGGTGGTGGTTGGGAATGGAGCCCTTTGATCTGTCTCAGGGTGGGCCAGGCCTGAGCCGGCTGGGGCTGGGTAGAGCAGGAATCAGCCCCGATCACAGCCACTGCAGGGGGAGGGTTTCTGAGAAGCCCCGCAGGAAGTCTGTGACCACGTGATGGGGATGTGGCTATTACTGTGACATCTGGCACCTGGGAGCTGGGACTGTGCAGAGGGGAAATGACACAGCAGAGAGACGCATAAACCCCAGCTTGTAGCTCCCCTACATTTTGCCATGCTCCTGCTCTAACCACTAGACCACACTCCCTTCCCAGAGCTGGGGAGAGAGCCCAGGAGTCCTGGCTCCCAGACAACTCACGGCTGTTAGGAGCAACCTCTGCACCGCTGCCCTCCCAGTTTCGGGGACACTTTGTGCCATTCAGAGAGTCTCTCCCTTTCCTTCCCGAGCCCCTCCGGTCTCAGCCCCAACAAACTCACTGCACCCAAGGCCTCACTGCCCTGGGGTTCAGCCCTGCTGGCTGGGGGTGGGAGGCTCCATTAGAAGCTGGGATCTCCTCAAGTCATGTGCTCCATGTGCGACATGAGTGTGGGGGCCGGTTCAGGGAGAACGTCTCTAACCTGATCTACAGCGTCTGTACCTGGAATTACCACCCAGGGAATCTCTCGGCTCGGGGCCGGCCCGTTCCCGGAGGAGGGATCTCTCCGCGCGCCCTGGCCAGCCGGGGATGGAAGAGGAGGTGGGTCCCTGGCAGGCCCCGGCTGCTGGCGTTGGCTAAGAACTGACAAACTCATCACTGGAGACCAGGCTGCTCAGCTGGGTGTGAGTTTCCCTCATGCTAGGGCCAGCCTGACAAACCCCATTTCCCAGCCAGACCCTGAGGTGCCTGGAAGTTGCCCCCTGTGCTCACCTCCCACGCCAGGTCCCTCTACCAGACTGGGTGGGGACGGGTGTGTTTGGCTGTCTGCCATGGACCGTGCCCCCCCCCCCGCCCGGATTCCCAGTGTGACTGTCAAATGTCACCAGACACAGTTTGTCTAGTTCTGCCTCAGCAGAAGCCGGTTGTCACCTCCCGGGGGAGGCCGTGACAGGGGCCGGGCCTGGGAACCACCGAAGCATGTCGACACCCACCCGGAAACCCCCCTTAGGTGGACCAGGAGCAGAGACAGCCGGTGGGGAACGGCTGGTCACACGTGCACCACGGGGGGGTGGGGTGTTGCTGTTTGCACGCCAGGCCCAGCTGGGAATGTGGCTAACACAGCTCAGCCCTGCAACTGGTGCAGGAAACACCCCCCAGTTCCTCTGAAGGCTGCCAGCCAGAGACAACGACTTCCGGGCCGGGGGGCTGGGGGGACCTTCTAGCCTCACCCCCTGAACCCTCCAAAGCCAGAGCCCCTTAGTAATTTCTGCCTCCACTGCAGCCCCAAGTCAGATGTTCCCCATCCATAGGGTCCCCTTTGCACCTTAGTACATTGCTCTCATTTGCAATGGGGCAGCCCCATGGCCGAGATCCCCCCATGGTGCCGGGGACTGGGCTCACCCCAAAGCTGCCCCGCGAAGGGTGCCCAGTTCAAACAGACATAAGAAGAATCTTCTTTCTCATCGTGCAGATGGGGAAACTGAGGCACAGGGCGACTGTTCCTAAGCCTGCTGTTAGGTGTTTGCATGCTCACTTCTCATTACATCTCTGAATGTGCCGGGCGCTGCCCTCACCACCAAGCTGTCCCCCAAAGGGCGTCCAGTTGAAACACACACACGGGCAGAATCTTCCTTCTCATCGTGCAGAGGGGGAAACTGAGGCACGGGGCGATTGTTCCTGCTGTTAGGAGTTTGTGTGCTCAGCTCCCGTCCCATCTCTGAAAGTCACATCTCTGCAGACTGACCTGCGAGGTCCATTGGGAGCCTGCGCTGGACTGGGAAGTGGTCGCTGATGTCTTGGGTCCCGGCCCTGTGCTTTAGCCCTGTGGCCACCCTACCAGCAGGGTCCCACAGGAGCATGTGGGGGCTGGGCTACCAAGCCGTCAGGCTGTGCTGAGAGCCCCGGCCTCCCTCTCTGTTGCTGGAGGTGCCTTGCCCCAGTGGGGATTCGCATTCATAGAGGAGGGAACATGAGACCTTCCTCAATCCCACCTCATCAAAGGGCCAGTCCTGGACACTCCCACCCATCCGCCGGGTGGCCTTGGAGCCCGCTTGGTGACCCCTACTGCAGCTACCTACAGGCTACAGCTTGTGGGCGGGTGTCCAGCACCGATAGGATGGGGAGAAAGGTTTAGAGAGGAATGGTATTGTTCTTGAGTGGTCTAGAACAGGTAGACATGGATGTGCATCACTCTAGAACTGATCCACTTGGTATCCGTAGGTGTCAATCGATCTAGACGGGAATAGCCTGATGAAGAGGCATCCTAAATTGACCTACCTGGGCCGAGCGCTGCACTGGGGGCCTCTGCTCTGCCCAAGTACGGACTTGGAAGAGTTCGCGAACGGCTCTAGATGGCCAGTGGGTCTCCATGGGCAAGGATGGAAAGGTCCATCCCTCATCTGTCAGAGCAGGCAAGTCCACGAGCAGTATCAAGGGGTCGCAGTGGGATAGCGCAGGTGGGACGGCGTCAGTGAAGAGGCTAAGGGAAAGGCCACATCATGGACACTGGTGGGTTCCCTAGGGAGGGTGTGGAATCTCCATCCCTAGAGATGTTTATGTCCTGGCTTGACCAAGGCCTGGCTGGGATGATTGAGTTGGGGCTGGTCCTGCTTTGGGCAGGGGGCTGGACTCCATGATTGCTGAGGTCTCTGCCCGCCCTGGGCTTCTCTGGTTCTATTGGTTCTCTGGAAATCTCAATTTCCAAACCACAACCAAGCACCCAGGTTCAGCAGGCCAGGGCACCTGTCAGCTGGGCCGCTGCAGATCCCCTGGAGCTGGATGGTCACTGCATGCTGGAGACCCTGCACATGTGGGGGGAGAATACATCACTGGCTGGAAGATCCCTGCTGGGAATGAGTCTGGGATCCAGGGCTGCTCTGGGTGAGAGAGAGAGACAGAGAGAAAGAGAGAGGGGGGGGAGTGTATGGGGATGGAGAGATAGATAGATAATCTATCTCTCTCCATCCACCCTATCTATCTATCTATCTATCTCTCTCCATCCACCCTATCTATCTATCTATTTATCTATCTCCATCCACCCTATCTATCTATCTATCTATCTATTTATCTATCTCCATCCACCCTATCTATCTATCTATCTATCTATCTATCTATTTATCTATCTCCATCCACCCTATCTATCTATCTATCTATCTATCTCCATCCACCCTATCTATCTATCTATCTATCTATCTATCTCCATCCACCCCCTCTATCTATCTATCTATCTATCTATCTATCTCCATCCACCCCCTCTATCTATCTATCTGACAGATAGCTAGATAGATAGATGGATAGAGGGGGTGTGGGGGGATAGATTGATTAATAGATCGATCATTCCCAGAGTCACTTTTTTTTGTTTTTTCATTTTTATTCAGTGCCGGCTATGAAGTAGGGAGCGAAACACAGCAGGCCAGGGGCAGGCCAGGGGCAGGGCAGGGAAGGTGGGAAGGAGGGATCAGCCGGGGGATGGATCTGCAATCACTGAGGGCGACCATCGCTCTGGTCCCTTCCGGCTGCCTGGCCAGCGCGGGGCACAGGGGTGTGCGGAACAGGCGCTGCTCCCCAGGAACCAACCGCGGCGACGGCCGGAGAGCCCCACACCACCAGGTCTGCCCCAGGGCCGGGTTCGTGTCTAGTACCCCAGATGACAAGAACCAGCTCTTTCCCAGCAAAGAGGCAGCCAAAGGGATTTCCCAACGGGGGCTGGGCTTGAAGTTCCAATTGCCTTAATTTCCCTGCCTGGATACTCCTAGGTTGGGGGCTGCCTGAGTGGAGCTGTGCCAGCCCCCAGCTTCAGCCTGGGCAGGGGTTCACAGCCGGGCTCCAGGCGGCAAACTCCTGATGGTGTCTTCGATCCAGGGGATGAAGAGATATGAACATGGGCTCTGTGTTGATGCTGGAAGATTCTCTCTCTCAGTCAGAGCAGTGGGCCAGGAATGTTCAGCCAGTGACTGTGCTAATTAGCAGCGCTTTCTGGCGGGCCTCAGGGTTGCAGGTTCTTCATCGTCTTCTGGATCCAGGGGATGAAGGCGGAGACTCTCGTGTACACGTTGGGGGGCGGGTTCCATCCTCGGATCCCCAGGGGCTGGGGATGCCCTGGGCTCTTTTCCCACACACCAGGGGGACCCCAGAGTCAGCCTGCGAAATGGAAAAAAAAAGACAAAGAACAGGGGTGAGTCACAATCTTTTGCATTGCCAGTGGTGTCGCAGCTCCCCTTTCATTTGTACAGCCCCGAGCGCAGAGGGACCAAGTCTCTGAGACTTGACCTCCACCCCAGTAGCCTGACACAAACCACAAGTTTTGCAAGGGAGCTTTTAGATTTACTCTGAAAGAACTGCTGCCTTCGTCTGGGTCCCCCACACACATCATGGCGGTGGTGTCAGAGGAGCGGTAGGGCCCATCCTGGTTCCTTGGACAATCGGTATCCTCCATCACCACCACGTCGGCCTCCCACAGCGTGTCTGACCTCTGCTTATTCTCTGGACCAGTCTGGCCCCAGCTGGCAATGCTGCACTTGGTCTTCGGATGCACTTGCTGCTTGGCCGTGAGCAGCTTGATGAAGTCCACATATCTATTGTGCTGAGCGTTTCCCTGCAGCTACACACAGCCAGGGACACAAGCACAAGGAAGAATACAAGGCTCACCAGCCCAATGAGGAAGAACCCACAGAAAATGCACAGCCACGAGTTCACTAGGGTTTGGTTGATGGGATGGGGGTGGTACCTGCAGCAGTGTGAGGTCACTGGGGGTGGGGGGATGGGATGGGGGTGGTACCTGCAGCAGTGTGAGGTCACTGGGGGTGGGGGGATGGGATGGGGGTGGTACCTGCAGCAGTGTGAGGTCACTGGGGGTGGGGGGATGGGATGGGGTGGTACCTGCATCAGTGTGAGGTCACTGGGGGTGGGGGATGGGATGGGGGCGGTACCTGCAGCAGTGTGAGGTCACGTGGGGGTGGGGGATGGGATGGGGGCGGTACCTGCAGCAGTGTGAGGTCACTGGGGGTGGGGGATGGGATGGGGGCGGTACCTGCAGCAGTGTGAGGTCACTGGGGGTGGGGGATGGGATGGGGGTGGTACCTGCAGCAGTGTGAGGTCACGTGGGGGTGGGGGATGGGATGGGGGTGGTAGCCTGCAGCAGTGTGAGGTCACTGGGGGTGGGGGGATGGGATGGGGCGGTACCTGCAGCAGTGTGAGGTCACTGGGGGTGGGGGATGGGATGGGGTGGTACCTGCAGCAGTGTGAGGTCACTGGGGGGGGGATGGGATGGGGGTGGTACCTGCAGCAGTGTGAGGTCACTGGGGGGGGGGATGGGATGGGGGTGGTACCTGCAGCAGTGTGAGGTCACTGGGGGGGGATGGGATGGGGTGGTACCTGCAGCAGTGTGAGGTCACTGGGGGTGGGGGATGGGATGGGGGTGGTACCTGCAGCAGTGTGAGGTCACTGGGGGTGGGGGATGGGATGGGGGTGGTACCTGCAGCAGTGTGAGGTCACTGGGGGTGGGGGATGGGATGGGGGCGGTACCTGCAGCAGTGTGAGGTCAGTGGGGGTGGGGGATGGGATGGGGGTGGTACCTGCAGCAGTGTGAGGTCACTGGGGGTGGGGGATGGGATGGGGGTGGTACCTGCAGCAGTGTGAGGTCACTGGGGGTGGGGGATGGGATGGGGGCGGTACCTGCAGCAGTGTGAGGTCAGTGGGGGTGGGGGATGGGATGGGGGTGGTACCTGCAGCAGTGTGAGGTCACTGGGGGTGGGGGATGGGATGGGGTGGTACCTGCAGCAGTGTGAGGTCACTGGGGGTGGGGGATGGGATGGGGTGGTACCTGCAGCAGTGTGAGGTCACTGGGGGTGGGGATGGGATGGGGTGGTACCTGCAGCAGTGTGAGGTCACTGGGGGGGGGGGATGGGATGGGGGGGTACCTGCAGTAGTGTGAGGTCACTGGGGGGGGATGGGATGGGGGTGGTACCTGCAGCAGTGTGAGGTCACTGGGGGTGGGGGATGGGATGGGGTGGTACCTGCAGCAGTGTGAGGTCACTGGGGGTGGGGGATGGGATGGGGGTGGTACCTGCAGCAGTGTGAGGTCAGTGGAGGTGGGGGATGGGATGGGGGCGGTACCTGCAGCAGTGTGAGGTCAGTGGGGGTGGGGGATGGGATGGGGGTGGTACCTGCAGCAGTGTGAGGTCACTGGGGGTGGGGGATGGGATGGGGGTGGTACCTGCAGCAGTGTGAAGTCAGTGGAGGTGGGGGATGGGATGGGGGCGGTACCTGCAGCAGTGTGAGGTCAGTGGGGGTGGGGGATGGGATGGGGGTGGTACCTGTAGCAGTGTGAGGTCACTGGGGGTGGGGGATGGGATGGGGTGGTACCTGCAGCAGTGTGAGGTCACTGGGGGTGGGGGATGGGATGGGGTGGTACCTGCAGCAGTGTGAGGTCACTGGGGGTGGGGGATGGGATGGGGTGGTACCTGCAGCAGTGTGAGGTCACTGGGGGTGGGGGATGGGATGGGGGCGGTACCTGCAGCAGTGTGAGGTCACTGGGGGTGGGGGATGGGATGGGGTGGTACCTGCAGCAGTGTGAGGTCACTGGGGGTGGGGGATGGGATGGGGGCGGTACCTGCAGCAGTGTGAGGTCACTGGGGGCGGGGGATGGGAGGGGGGCGGTACCTGCAGTATCATGACGTCGTTATTTCTAGGTTGATCGTTGTACTGCGGGTGGGGGATCTGCCGTTGCACCGGGATCACTTGCCGGCTCGGTTCCCATTGGCTGACGTTATGGGCACCCAGGACCACAGTGATGCTTCTCTGAATGCTGAAAGTGACACGTGGGGCATTAGGGGCCGGAGATGGACTCGTCTGTTTCTGGCTCATCAATTCTTTCTTTTGTCTTTGAGCTTGGGCCTCGGCTCCCCGCCCCGCCAGCCAATTCCCCCCTCCCAGCTTGGTCCAAGCCGGGATCCATGCCCAGCCCCTCAGCCCAGCTCCCTTCAGAATTGCCCTGGGGCTGGGACCCTTCCCTGCCCTGCGTATTAGCCCCATTTATTTCCCCAGCCCTGGGGCTGGGCTGTGGGTTGAGAGGCCCCTGAAGACTCGCTGATGCCCCCTGAGCAGGTCAGACCCCTGGGCTCTGCTCCCCCAGCCTGGCCACCCCCTGCCCCTTCCCTGCCCCTTCGCTACCAGCCCCAGAGCTCCCGGCTCCCCATCCCCCAGTGACCCCACCCACCCCCACATCCCAGCCCAGAGGCACTTACTCTCCCTGGCAGTGAGCAGACGTCAGCACAACAGTTGGCTTCACCAGGAATCCACTGCACCGATACCATTTCTCCGCACATCGTACACGCAGATAGGCCACGTAACGCCTGGAGTGGGGCTCAGCTTTTCATCCCCCGATGATCTGCCCTGGGGGGAGACCAGGTTCACACAAAGAGCCCCCTCACCTCCCGGGGCATGGCCCCTCCCTTCTCCATCAGCCCACAGTGGCTGGACTGTGCGAAGCCCGACCTTCCAAATCTCTGGTCCCATAGAAAATTGTGGGTTTCCCGAAAGGTGTATTGCTCATAAACCCTCATCTGCCCCCTGCCCCATTGCCAGTGGCCAAAACTGTGTGTTCAGCCTTCCTTGTGCAGATGGGGAAACTGAGGCCCAGCTGGATGGTTTCTAATTCTGGGTGCCCTGGCTTCCCTCACCATGGCCTTGAAATCCCAACCTCGGGGAACCAGCCCAATGTCCCCACCGGGAGGCGAGGGTGAGCTGGGATCAGCTTAACCTGCTCCTGGGGACCCTCCCCCCCAGAATGGGCTAGGGTGTGTGTCACGGGGAGGGGTCCCCAGGCCCTGCCCCCTCATCTGCAGCTGGATGTGACTCTCCGCCGGCAGGTAGAAGAGATAGAAGGGTTATTGGGTCACAGGGATACAGCAGAGATGGATATTCACACAGGGACCAAGAGCAGGCAGGGTTATTCCTCTCGGGGAAAAGGGGGCCCAGGCCCTTCACCCCCTTTTCCTGCCCCCTGACCCTCCTCTCCCAGCCAAGACTGACCCTTCCCAGACCTCCTCCCTCCTCCACCTGGGGCATCCCCGCCGATCCTTTGTCAACCCTTCCCACGCAGCAGTTGTTATCCCCTGTGTCTGGCACTCGGGTGTCGGAGCCCAACACACATCTGCAGTGAGTCATACCCAGCCTCCCCTTCCTCATGCAGTGCTGCCAGGGGGAACTGAGGCACACACACAGCCCAATACAGCAAGAGTGAATGCAACCACCTCCCCAGTCATGGTCCCACCTACGCGGTGTCCAGAGATGGCCCCACCTCCCCTGGCGTATGTCCACTGATCTAGAGCCTCAGGAGCTCGTATCTGGTTGGTTTCCACCACAACTTCCAAGTCCCAGGACAAAGAGGAACCCAACCCCCAACAATAACATTGGCCCGTCTCCTCCCGAGCAGCTGAACCCGCTGGTCTCCAAGGGATGGGAGGGGGAGGCCACATCTCCCTGGCACCGCCAACCGTCTCAGCCTTACGACCATCACCCCCTGCCCACCACGAGCCAGTGTGAGCCCTGGGAGATCGCAGGAAGAACAGACCCCCCCCCTTGGGTTTAGTGGTCATCTCTCCTTCACCCTCAGTGATGGGCAAAGATCATAGTCTGCAGACCTGCATGGTCACCGCCGGGCTTCCTGTTTCAAAGCTGGGGGTCTCACAGGGTGGGGGCCTGTCCCCTTGAGGGGCGCCAACCTTGATCAGGCCTCAGGGTGGGGGACGGGCAGGCTCCAGGGTGGGGAGAGGGATGGAGGGCCTTTCCCCTGTAGGAGCTGCTGTCCCTGATTCAAGGGACGAGTTTTGCCCTTCCCCAGCTCCTCTGTACACGGTGGGGGTGACACTGACCGGTGTTGGCTCTGGGGGAGACTCCTCGTGACACTCTGAACCCCTCTGCTCACCCCTTTACAGGACAGTGATCAGTTTGGTAAAAACTTTGCCTTGTGATTCCCTCTCGACCACCTCTCTCTGCCGTCGGACTGGCCAAATTGCCTTCAGTCAGGGTGCCTTCCTCCCGTCCAATGCTGCCTCCTTTGTACTTCCGATGCACTGAGCGCCGTGGGCAGCGATACAGGGATAGATCATTTGGGGGGAATCCATGCCCCTTTAGAGATTCATACTACCCTAGAACTGGAAGGGACCTCAAACGTCATCAAGTCCAGTCCCCTGCCCTCATGGCAGGACCCAGTACTCTTTAGACCATCCCTGACACGTGTCTGTCCAACCTGCTCCTAAATATCTCCAGTGTTATGGAGATTCTACAACATTCCTCGGCAACTTATTCCAGTGTTTGACCACCCCAACAGGCAGCAAGTTTTTCCTAATGTCCAACCTCAACCTCCCTTAGGGTATGTCTACACTAGCCCCCAGATCAATCTAGGGAAGCTAATGAGGGTGACCGGAATTGCAAATCAAGCTCGGGATTTAAATATCCCGCGCTTGATTTGCATGTTCCCAGCCGGTCACCATTTTAGAAATTGACTAGCCTGAAGTAACTGCCCGCATCTACATGCAGCAGTGAAACGGGATTCCGATTTAAAGCCCCTAATTAGAATTAGGAGGTAAACCTCATTGCAGGAGGAATACCAACTAATTCGATTTAGGGCTTTAAATCGGAATCCCGTTTCACTGCTGCATGTAGATGCGGGCAGTTACTTGGGGCTAGTCAATTTCTAAAATGGCGACCGGCCGGGAAGATGCAAATCAAGCGCAGGATATTTAAATCCTGGGCTTGATTTGCAATTCCGAATGCCTACATTTGCAGCCCTAGTTCGAGTTAGGCCGCAAGTGTAGACACACCCTTTTAGATACCTGAAAACCTGAAAACCACTACCAAGTCCCCTCTCGGTCTTCCCCTTTCCAAACTAAACAAGCCCAATTTTTTCAGACTTCTCTCCTAGCTCAAGTTCATCGTTCTTCTTGCTCTTCTCTGGACCTTCTCCAATGTCTCCACGTCTTCCTTGAAATGTGGAGCCCAGAATTGGACACAAACCTCCAACTGAGGCCTAATTAGCGCAGAGTAGAGCGGAAGAATGACTTCTCGTGTCTTGCTCACAACACACCTGTTAATGCAGCCCAGAATCATGTTTGCTTTTCTTTCAACAGCATCACACTGCTGACTCATATTCAGCTTGTGGTCCACTATAACCCCTAGGTCCCTTTCTGCCAGACTCCTTCCTAGACAGTCGCTTCCCATTCTCTGTGTGTGCGACACAGATCATTCCTTCCTAAGTGGAGCACTTTGCATTTGTCGTTATTAAATCTCATCCCGTTTACCTCAGACCATTTATCCAATTTGTCCAGATCATTTTGAATTATGACCCTATTTCCCAAAGCACTTCTGACCCCTCCCAGCTTGGTGTCATCTCCCAGGGGAAGGACATATCGGTGGGGCTGGAGCACATGACCTATGAGGAGAGGCTGAGGGACTTGGGTTTGTTCAGTCTGCAGAATAGAAGAGCAAGGGGGGATTTGAGAGCAGCCTTCAACTTCCTGAAGGGGGGTCCAAAGAGGCTGGAGAGAGGCTGTTCCCAGTGGGGGCAGGTGGCAGAACGAGGAGCAATGGTCTCACGTTGCAGTGGGGGAGGTCTAGGTTGGAGATTAGGAAAAGCTATTTCCTTAGGCAGGTGGGGAAGCACTGGGCTGGGTTCCCTAGGGAGGGGGTGGAATCTCCATTCCTAGAGCTGTTGAAGTCCCGGCTTGACTGAGCCCTGGCTGGGATGACGGAGTTATGGGCAGGGGGCTGGACTCGATGACTCCTGAGGGCTCTTTCAGACCTGGGATTCTGTGATTCTGTTGGCACTTGGTGAGACAACCCCCCCCCCCCCCACATCCTCAATCACAGACATCACCACTGAACAGGACAGCAACACGTTTTCATCTCTGCCTGGGGAGATCTTTCCCAAAACCTTCCTGCAAACTTTCTGGCTCAATTTGCCTTTCCCAGGATCCCTCCCTCAATCCCCTGCTGCTGCCTCTGTGCATCCGGTGTTCCCAACAAGGGTAGAGAGAAAGAGGGAAATCGTTTGGGGGGGGGGGTCTGCTCTCCCTTTGTGTAGTTGTTTCTCTTCTTTCATAATCATCTCCCCTCAGACTATCGGAGACAGAAGGTCTGTTCAGACAAGTGTCCCAAGCTCTTTGTTTATCATAATGCAAATTTTCCATCTAGGTCCTACTTCCTACCCCAGAATGGCCAATTTAACCAGGTGAAGGGGCATTTTATTTCATTGACACCTGGCTGAAGCATCGGCTAGGCTTTTGTTTCGAGGGAACCAGTTTGTGGTGGCTCCACACACGTGAAACATGTCTGAGAAACACACCGCAGTATAATCTTATCACTGTACCAGCAATGGCTATTTTATCGGGACAATAATGGTCAGCAAATTATGAGTTTTCAGGTGATACTCAAAAGGCACACTTGGACTAAAATGCATCATAATCCTGTGTAAGCGGGGAACAAAGGGCCATAATCTGTCAGAGGCCTGAGGTAACACCCACCAAACGCAATCCCTGAAAACCTCCATTCACCCCACACTCCCAGGGCTCTCAAAGCCAGCTGTACTCACCAGCCCAAGTCCCAGGCAGCAGGAGAAAGGCCACGGGGAGCAGAAAAAAGATGGGAACTTGCATGTCTGCAGTCAGTGCAGGGCAGTGCTTCTGCTGCAAACCTGCAGGGTTTATAGACTCAGCTTGGGAGGAGGGATTCAAGGGGGCAGGAAATCTCAAGGTCACCCACACGCTCATCTAACTGCAGGCTCAGGTGCATCTGTTTCCAGCCACAGCCGACCACACAGTCTGGGGGCAAGAATAGAACATGAGTCAGCCCCGTAGCTGGGCCCCTGCATAGCCGGAGGGATGATGCACTGGATGGAGCAGACCCCAGTGGGGACGTGTCCAGCAGGCTCCAGGGCTGCTCTGGGTGCCGGTTCATAACTGGGCACATCTGGGGCTTGGACTCCCCTGGTCCTGTCTCCGCTCAGCTCCCTGCCGGTGTCTCTGTGGTGGGGGTGGGGAGGCAACGACTGATCTTGGTGGCGGCTGGAAACAGGGCCCTTCGATCTGTCTTCAGGGGGAGGGCAGGCGTGAGGCAGCTGGGGTTGGGCAGAGCAGGCACACAACCGCAGGGGGAGGGTTTTTCAGAAGCTCCCCCAGAGAGTCTGTCACTACATGCAGGACATGTGGCCATTTCTGTGACAACCTACACCTGGGAGCTGGGACTGTGCAGAGGGGAAATGACACAGCAGAGAGACACGTAGACCCTGGGCGACCCGGCTTGTAGCTTCCTTCGGTATCACCGTAGCCCCGCTCTAACCACTAGACCCTGCTCCCTTCTCAGGGGTGGGGAGAGAGCCCAGGAGTGCTGGCTCCCTGACAAATCACAGCTGTTAGGAAAAGCCCCCGTACCGCTGCCCACCCAGCTCCAGGGACGCTTTTTCCCAACCAGCGACATACTCCCTATCCTTCCCGAGTCCCTCCGGTCTCAGTCCCGACAAACTCACCGCAGCCAAGGCCTCACAGCCCTGGGGTTCTGCCCTGACAGTATCAAGGAGTAGCAGTGGGATGGCTGAGGTGGAACAGCAGTCTCCAGGTGGAGGTGGGACAGCGTCATTGGGGAGGCTAAGGGAGAGGCCACATCACGGACACCGGTGGGTTCCCTAGGGAGGGGGTGGAATCTCCATCCCTAGAGGTGTGTAAGTCCTGGCTTGACAAAGCCCTGGCTGGGATGATTGAGTTGGGGTTGGTCCTGCCTTGGGCAGGGGGCTGGAATTGATGACTCCCGAGGTCTCTGCCTGCTTTGGGATTCTCTGGTTCTATTGGTTCCCTGGAAATCTCAATTTCCAACCTCAGCCGAGCACCCAGGTTCAGCAGGCCAGGACACCTGTCAGCTGGGCTGCTGAAGATCTCCTGGAGCTGGATGGTCACTGCATGCTGGAGTCCCTGCACATGTGGGGGGAGAATACATCACTGGCTGGAAGATCCCTGCTGGGAATGAGTCTGGGATCCAGGGCTGCTCTGGGTGAGACAGACAGACAGACAGATAGATAGATAGATAGAGGGTGTGTGTGGGGATAGATAGATAGATAGATAGAGGGGGTGTGTGGGGATAGATAGATAGATAGATAGAGGGTGTGTGTGGGGATAGATAGATAGAGGGTGTGTGTGGTGATAGATAG
>CM064351.1:13174098-13359098 GCA_032595735.1 Pelochelys cantorii | reverse complement strand
GGGGTGTGTGGGGATAGATAGATAGAAAGAGGGGGTGTGTGGGGATAGATAGATAGATAGATAGAGGGGTGTGTGGGGATAGATAGATAGATAGATAGAGGGGGTGTGTGGGGATAGATAGATAGATAGATAGAGGGGGTGTGTGGGGATAGATAGATAGATAGATCAGTCCCAGAGTCACTTTTTGTTTTGTAACTTCATTTTTATTCCATGCCGGGTATGAAGTAGGGAGAGAAATGCAGCAGGCCGGGGGCAGGGCAAGTCAGGGGCGGTGGGAATGAGGGATCAGCCCTGGGGATGGATCTGCAGTCGCTCAGTGTGGCCATCGCTCACGTCCCTTCTGGCTGCCTGGCCAGTGCGGGGCACAGGGGTGTGTAGAATGGGCGTTAACCCTGGGAAGCAAACATGGGAACGGCCCAGGGAGCGCAGGGCAGGCAGCAGGTTTAAAGTGGCCCAGCAGGGCAGGGATCTGCTAGAAACCTCATCAAGCAGCTGACACAGGGGAGAGCCCCAAACCGCGAACCCGTCGCAGAGACTGTGTTTGTTTACATCTTCTATTTTCAGATAGGCCATGTAGGGCCTGGAGTGGGGCCGGGCTTCCCATCCCCCGATGATCTCACCTGGGGGGAGACCAGGTCCATACAAATGGCTCCAGCACCTCCCTGGGCTGGAACCCTGTTCCCCATACTGAAGGGGACCCTCCAGTACCTCTCCCGCCCCCCCACCACAATGCTCTGCCTGGTGGATCCGTGTCTCTTGATTCCAGCCCCCTGCTCTGCTCTGCCCCACACTCAGCCCCCCATGGGGCTGGAGGACAAATTGACAGCTCTGAGCTGGCTGGGTGGGGAATCGGTGCCGAACACACCGGGAGTGGGGCAGTAATCACCCTGTCTGGGGTTAGCCCCAGGGTAGGTCCTGCAGTCCCCTCTCCGGCTGGGACTCAGGAGACAGAAGGTTTGTGCCGATAGGACTCGCAAGCTGTTCTCCTGTCAAGACGTGCCGGTTTTGCCCACACTTTGTTTCCCACCCAGGAATGGGCAATTGAACCAGAGGATAGATTGGTTGACATCTGGAGGAGGTGTCCAATAGCCTTTTGTGTCTGGTTTGCGGCTGCTCCCCAGATTTGGAAGGTGTCTTAGTAACACCCTGCAGCAGCAACTTATAACACAACGTGCCACCCCTGTTTTACTAGGACAATAATGATCTACAAATTATGGGTTTCCGGCAGGCTCTGTTCTATGGGTGCGGTGACCATTGGGGTAGAGGTTGTCACAAGTCCTAAGATGTCACCCACGGAATCCTGAAACCTCCCCATTCCCCCCACAAATTTCAGGGGCCCTGATCCCAGCTGTACTCACCAGCATGAGCCTTGGGGGGCAGGAGAAAAGCCATGGGGAGGAGAAGCAATATGTGGCCCTGCCTGTTTGCTAAGCGCAGGGTTGGTGCCTCCGCCTCCGGTCTGGCTACTTTAGAGACTCAGCTTGAGAAGAACGGGGCAGGGGAGGAGATTGGAAAGTCGCCCACACGTACCATCTGCGGGCAGGGCTCAGGCGTCTGAGCTTCCAACCACAGCTGACCGCATGAGCTGACAGGGGACGGACAGACCTTGCATCAGCCCAGCTGCTGGGGGTTGTAGGTGGCAGCGACTGATCTTGGGGATGGGTTGACCAGGGCCCTTTGATCTTTCTCACATTGGTGAGCAGAGTGGGAGGGGCAGACCAGACAGAGGCCCTGATCACTCCAAGCCTGGTGGGAGGATTTCTGAGAAGCCCCGCCCCCCGCTGCCTGGGGGTTGAGCCCTGAAAGGAGAATGGGGGAGGACTCTACCGAAAGATGGCGGCATGCCAAGCCTCGTGCAGAGCCGCCCGAGGAAGAAACCTCAGGGCACACCTGCCCCCTGCATGGAGACCTCTGTGTGCCAGTGCACACCAGGCCTGGCTGGGAATGTGGGGAACCCGGCTCAGCCCTGCCACAGGGGGGAGAAACAGCCCCGAGTGCTTCTGCTACTTATTTCTGGGCCAGGAGGGGTCCTGGGGACCCTACAGCCTCACCTCCTGAGCCCCCAAACCCAACACCCCCCAGTGATTTCTGCCTCTGCTGCAGCCCCAAGTTAGTCATTCCCCACCTCCATGGTCCCCCTTTCTACCTTAGCACATTGCTCTCATTTGCAATGGGGCAGCCCCACGGCCGAGATTCCCCGTGGTGCCGGGCATTGCCCTGACCCACAATCTGCACCCCGAAGGGCATCCAGAACAAACACAGGGAGAATCATCCTTCTCATCGTGCAGATGGGGAAACTGAGGCATGGGTAGATTGTTCCTAAACCTGATTCAGGGGCTGGCCTGCTCAGCTCCCATTGGGTCCCCATGCAGCTCCCCACCCCACGGACTCCCTATGTGATCCACGGGGAACCCAGGTTGATCTGGTTAATGGTCCCAGATTTATTGTGTCCCAGCCCTGTGCCTTATCCCCATGGCCACCCTCCCTATGTGGGGTCCCACAGGTGTATGTAGGGGCTGGGTTACCCCCCTCAGGCTGCCCTGAGATTCTCAGCCCCACCCCCTCCCTCTAGTTGGACATGCCTTGCCCCTGGGGGGATTCACATGGATGGAACAGGAAACATGAATGGTCCAGCCCTTCCCCCATCCCACCTCTGCCAGGGGCCAGTCCTGGACACCCCCACCCATCCGCCAGTGACCTTGGAGCCCATTTGATCATCCCCTACTGCAGCAACCTGCAGGGTACAAATAGCGGGGGGGTGTCCAGCCCCGGTAGGGCGGGAGATGGGTCTAGAAATGAATGGTGTTATTCTAGAGGGGTCTAGAATGGACGGCCATGCATCTAGAACTGGTCCACGTGGTATCTCCAGAGGTGGATCTATCTCGCTGGGAATTGTTCGATGCAGAGGAATTCTAAATCAATCTGGATGGATCTGGTAACGTAGTTGTGCCTCTGCTCTGCCCAGTCATGGACCGTGAAGAGTTCGGGAAGGGCTCTCGATGGCCAGTGGTGGGTCTCCATGGGGATGGATGGAAGGGTCCCATCCCTCATCTGTCAGACAGGGCAAGTCCACGAGCAGAATCCAGGTGTCACCGTAGGATAGCTGAGGTGGGACAGCGAAAGACCAAGGGAGAGGCCACATCACGGATACCGGTGGGTTCCCTAGGGAGGTGGTGGAATCTCCATTCATAGAGGTTTTGAAGTCCCAGCTTGACCAAGCCCTGGCTGGTCTGATTGAGTTGGGATTGGTCCTGCCTTGGGCAGGGGGCTGGACTTGATGACCTTATGAGGCCTCTGCCGGCCCTGGGATTCTTTGGGCAGGGGCCTGGACTCTATGGGTATGTCTACACTACAAAGTTAATTCAAACTAACAGCCGTTAGTTCGAATTAACTTTAATAGCGGCTACACATGCAAACCGCTAGTTCGAATTTAAATCAAACTAGCAGAGCGCTTAATTCAAACTAAGTAAACCTCATTCTACGAGGACTAATGCCTAGTTAGAATTAAGTAGTACGAATTAAGGGCTGTGTAGCCACTTAATTCAAACTAGTTGGAGGCTAGCTCTTCCCAGGTTGCCCTGGTGGCCACTCTGGGCCAAAGCAGGGAAATTCTTCTGCCCGCCTCCCGGTCCTGGAGCCCTTAAAGGGCCACGGTCTGGCTACAGTGCTCGTGCCAGTTGCAAGCCTGCCAGCACCCAGCCAGCAGACCCTGCACCTGGCACGGCATGAGCCAGCCACCTGCTGCCACCCAGCCCTCCGCCTCTTCCCAGGACCAGGCTGGCGGCTCCCAGGAACCTGCCTGGGGCCGCAAGAGGCAGGCGCCTGCCTGGTCTAGTGCGGAGATCGTGGACCTCATCGAGATTTGGGGGGGGCCTCCAACATCCATGATCTCCGCACTAACCACAGGAACACGGCCATCTGTAGCCGCATGGCTGCCAGCCTGGCCACCAGAGGCCACATGCGGACCCGGGAGCAGGTCCGCTGCAAGATCAAGGACCTGCGGCAGTCCTACTCCAGGGCCTCCCAGCCAGGGGCCGACCCGGAGGCATGCCCTCATTACAAGGCCCTGGACCGCATCTTGGGGGCTCACGCCGTTCATGCCCCCCGGGTGGTGATTGACCCCGGGGCAGAGGGACCCGTCCCTGACATGGAGGAGGAGGAGGAGGACGCCGAGAGCCAGGAGCCTGCAGGGAGCCTGCCCAGGACCCAGGACCCCCGAGGCATCCCACAGAGCACATCGGCTGGAGCACCAGGAACCTGGAGGACTACCACCGGTGGCACCTGCGGCTACTGGAGCACCAGCTCCGCACCCAGGACCACTGGATCCGGGAGGGCCTGCGGCTGCGGCAGTGGAGCTTGGAGGCGCTGGAGGAGCAGGGCCGTGCCCTCAGAGGCCACCTCCAGACCCTGGTGGACAGGTTCCTGCCTCCTCCTGCTCCAGCCCCTGCGGCCGCCCCAGCTCTCGCTCCTCCTCCCACCCCTGCCCCCCTCCTGCTTCCTCCGCACCCCCCGTCCCTCCTGCTCCCCCCTCCACACCCACTCCCCCCCGACACCCCCGCACCCGCAGTGCTGTGAGACGGGAGAGCCAGCAGGACCCCCAACCCTGAGCTTCCCCTTCCCTTCCTCCCCTTCCTCCCCCTTCCAGCTCCCTCCTCCCAGGTTTTCTCCTCCCCTCTCCCACTCTCATACCTCCCTCCCCCCACCCCAGTTATGTACAATAAAGAGAGGGTTTTTTGGCAAAACAGGTGTTTTTATTTTACATTAGGAAGGGGGGTTAGGGAGGGAAAAGGGGAAGGAGGGGAGGGTGGAAGAAGGCCCCAGTGGGGCATGCAGGGAGAGTTCAGTCCTCCTCCTCCACCAGGAAGCTCTCCTGCAGGGCTTCCCGGATCTGGACGGCCCCCCGCTGGGCCTCCCGGATGGCAGCGGTGCGGAGCTGCATGTACTGGCCAGCCATATGGTCAGCCTCAGCCATCCAGGCTGGCAGGAAAGCCTCCCCCTTCCGCTCACATACATTGTGCAGCACGCAACATGCTGCCACCACGGGAGCGATACTGTGCTCGGCGAGGTCGAGGTGGGTGAGGAGGCACCTAAATCTGGCTTTCAGCCGTCCGAAGGCCCCCTCGACCACAATGCGGGCCCTGGTGAGCCTGGCATTGAAGGCCTGCTGGGAGGGGTTGAGGTGCCCCGTGTACGGCTTCATCAGCCAGGGCTGTAGGGGGTAGGCCGCATCCCCCACCAGGCAGACGGGCATGTCCACGTCCCCGACCCTGATGTGGCGGTCGGGGAAGAAGGTCCCGGCGTGCAGCCTCTGGCACACGGAGGAGTTGGGGAACACCCTGGCGTCGTGTGCCTTGCCGGACCAGCCCACATTAATGTCCGTGAACTGGCCCCGGTGGTCAGACACGGCCTGCAGGAGGACGGAGAAGTACCCCTTGCGGTTGATGTACTGGGAGGCCTGGTGTTCCGGGGCACGGATGGGGATGTGCGTCCTGTCGATGGCCCTCCCGCAGTTGGGGAAGCCGAGGGCGCCGAACCCCTGGATGACCGCATCCGGGTCAGCGAGGCGGACCACCCTGCGGAGCAGCACCCGGTTGATGGCCTTGACCACCTGCAGAGAGACACAGCAAACCGCGAATCACTGGGGCGTCCGGGTGGCTGGGAGTGTTCGTTCCCTGGCACTGCCCCGTGCCCCGCTCCCGGAACCGACCCCCACTGTGATTCTGGACGCTGCAGGCGGCGTGTAGTATGGCCAGGACAAACCGAACCCTCCTGTGTGGGGCACTTTTGCCTCCTCCCCCTCCGTTTTCCCTGGGGTGGCCCATTCCCTCCTTGCAGTCCCCCTCCCCTCCGGCCCAGTGGCTGGTGGGTGCCGTACCTGCATGAGTACTGCTCCGACGGTGGATCTCCCCACGCCGAACTGGTTCCCGACGGATCAGTAGCTGTCCGGCATGGAGAGCGTCCAGAGGGCGATGGCCACACGCTTCTGGAGGGGGATGGCGGGCCTCATGCGAGTGTCCCGTCGCCGCAGAGCAGGGGCGAGCCACTCGCAGAGCTCCAGGAAGGTGTCCTTCTTCGTCCTGAAGTTCTGGGTCCACTGTTGGTCTCCCCAGCGCTCCAGGACGATGCAGTCCCACCAGTCCCTGCTGGTGTCCAGACGCCAGATGCGGCGGGGCACGCTGGCGTCCGGGTGCTACTGTGGCTCCTCCACGGCCCCCAGGGAGGCCAAGGGGAGAGGCAGGGGGTTGACGTGCACCAGGTGGTGCCAGGCAGCCTCCAGCCATTGCTGGCAGGCTTGCAGCAGCAAGTCCAAACTCTGGAGCACCATGCCCAGGGCGAGCTCTGGCTCCATGTTGCCAACTGCAGCGGCGTCCCCAATGGGAACCACCGACACAGGCAGGAAGAGAGGGAAACACTTTGCTGTCCCTTGGCGAGGTAGGCAAGCAAGCGGAAAAGCTGGGAACCGGCTGTCCAGGGGGGTCCCTTTAAGCACAAGCCTCAGATAGCCTCAGACAGCAGCCACACAAAGCAACTACTGACCTGATGCCCTGCTGGAACTGGTTTCAGCTGCCCTTAAATGCGACCCAGCGTCCAATCAGTGTGGACGTGCTATTTTGAATTAGCAAAATGCTATTTCGAATTAGTTTTGGGGTCTAGATGCATTAGTTCGAATTAGCTTAGTTCAAATTAGCACTGTAGTGTAGACATACCCATAGATAGATAGATAGATAGAGGGGATGTGTGGGGATAGATAGATAGATAGATAGAGGGGGGTGTGGGGATAGATAGATAGATAGAGGGGGGTGTGGGGATAGATAGGTAGATAGATAGATAGAGGGGGTGTGTGGGGATAGATAGATAGGTAAACAGATAGATAGAGGGGGTGTGTGGAGATAGATAGATAGATAGAGGGGGTGTGTGGGGATAGATAGATAAATAGAGGGGGGTGTGGGGATAGATAGATAGATAGAGGGGGAGTGTGGGGATAGATAGATAGGTAGAGGGGGTGTGTGGGGATAAATAGATAAATAGAGGGGGGTGTGGGGATAGATAGATAGATAGAGGGGGTGTATGGGGATAGATAGATAGATAGATAGATAGAGGGGGTGTGTGGGGATAGATAGATAGATAGATAGAGGGGGTGTGTGGGGATGGATAGATAGATAGGTAGAGGGGGTGTGTGGGGATAAATAGATAAATAGAGGGGGGTGTGGGGATAGATAGATAGATAGAGGGGGTGTGTGGGGATAGATAGATAGATAGATAGAGGGGGTGTGTGGGGATAGATAGATAGATAGATAGATAGAGGGTGTGTGTGGGGCTGGACAGATAGATAGAGGGGGGGTGTGGGGATAGATAGATAGATAGATAGAGGAGGTGTATGGGGATAGATAGAGGGGGTGTGTGGGGATAGATAGATAGAGGGGGTGTGCGGGGATAAATAGATAGATAGATAGAGGCGGTGTGCGGGGATGGATAGAGGGGTGTGCGGGGATGGATAGATAGATAGATAGATAGAGGGGGTGTGCGGGGATGGATAGAGGGGTGTGCGGGGATGGATAGATAGATAGATCAGTCCCAGAGTAACTTTTTTTTGTAACTTTATTTTTATTAAGCAGGGAGAGAAATGCAGCAGTTTGGGGATAGGGCAGGGGAGGGGAGGTGGGAAGGAGGGTTCAGCCCTGGGCATTGATCTGCAATCGCTCAGCAATTGCCGTTGCTCTGGTTCCTTCCATTTGCCTGGCCGGTGCGGGGCACAGGAGTGTGTGGAACGGACATTAACCCTGGGAACTCACCGTTGGAACGGCCCAGAGAGCGCAGGGCAGGTGTCAGGTTTAAAGTGGCCTAGGAGGGCAGGGATCTGCCACAAACCTCATCAACCAGCTGACACGGGGCAGAACCCAAAACCGCTGGGTCTGGTGGGTGTGTGTCCAGTACCCCAGGGGCTTGAACCTCGCTCCTAACTCCCCTAGAATCCCTGCCTGGATACTCCTAGGTTGGGGTCTGCCTGAGGGGAGCTGCGTCAGCCCCCAGATTTGGCCTGGGCAGGGATTCGCAGCCGGGCTCCAGGCTGAAAAATCCTCATTGTGTCTTGTATCCAAGGGATGAAGGCAGAGATTTTCGTGTACACGCTGGGAGCTTTGCAAGGCCCCCAGGAGACGATGCCCTGGGCTGTCCCTCTGCACACCAGGGGGCCGCCGGAATCTCCCTGAGAAACGGAAGAAACCACAGATGGAAAACGGCTCCGGGAGTCAGTTCTTGCTAATCTGCGGCCCCGTGACACCCCCCAGTTCTCTCCTTGGCCCCTCCCATGGCCCAGCTGGATTCAGTATTCCATGCCCCTCTGTCCAGCTCATCTCTGGCCCTTACCCCAAGACAGAACCAGAAATCTCCCCCATTGTCTTGTACAGCCCCTGGCGCCTCCCGCTCCAAGCCCGGACGGGAACTCCAACAGCCTCGTCAATCTGAATCAGTTGCCCAAGGGGGTTGAGGTGATGAGGGGAGTTACCTGCGCAGTGTTGTACAACTGGGCTGGGTCCCCCACACACATCATGGTGGCGGGGTCATACTGGCGATACAGCCAGTCGGGGTTCCTTGGACACGTGGCGTCCGGCATCACCACCACGTCCACTTCCCGGAGCGTGTGAGGCAACAACACATCATCTGGCCAAAGGCTGCCCCAGCCAGCGACGGTGCACAGGGTCCCTGGCTCCACCCTCTCGTGAGCGCTGGGCAGGGCGATGGCCCCCACCCACACGGTCGGCGCCACGTTCCACTCCAGCTGAAACACGGGAAGGACGACAAGGAATCTGAGGGTCACAGGCAAGAATATGGAGATACCAAATATTTCACAAAATCCATGGGGTCACTGCAGGCAGGTAGATGGGAATGGGGTGGTACCTGCAGCAGTGTGAGGTCACTGGGGGCGGGGGATGGGATGGGGGCGGTACCTGCAGCAGTGTGAGGTCACTGGGGGTGGGGGATGGGATGGGGGCGGTACCTGCAGCAGTGTGAGGTCACTGGGGGCGGGGGATGGGATGGGGGCGGTACCTGCAGCAGTGTGAGGTCACTGGGGGCGAGGGATGGGATGGGGGCGGTACCTGCAGCAGTGTGAGGTCACTGGGGGCGGGGGATGGGATGGGGCGGTACCTGCAGCAGTGTGAGGTCACTGGGGGCGGGGGATGGGATGGGGTGGTACCTGCAGCAGTGTGAGGTCACTGGGGGCGGGGGATGGGATGGGGTGGTACCTGCAGCAGTGTGAGGTCACTGGGGGCGGGGGATGGGATGGGGTGGTACCTGCAGCAGTGTGAGGTCACTGAGGGTGGGGGATGGGATGGGGGTGGTACCTGCAGCAGTGTGAGGTCACTGGGGGCGGGGGATGGGATGGGGTGGTACCTGCAGCAGTGTGAGGTCACTGGGGGTGGGGGATGGGGTGGGGTGGTACCTGCAGCAGTGTGAGGTCACTGGGGATGGGGGATGGGATGGGGGCGGTACCTGCAGCCGTGTGAGGTCACTGGGGGTGGGGGATGGGATGGGGGCGGTACCTGCAGCCGTGTGAGGTCACTGGGGGTGGGGGATGGGATGGGGGCGGTACCTGCAGCCGTGTGAGGTCACTGGGGGTGGGGGATGGGATGGGGGTGGTACCTGCAGCAGTGTGAGGTCACTGGGGGTGGGGGATGGGGTGGGGTGGTACCTGCAGCAGTGTGAGGTCACTGGGGATGGGGGATGGGATGGGGGCGGTACCTGCAGCCGTGTGAGGTCACTGGGGGTGGGGGATGGGATGGGGGCGGTACCTGCAGCCGTGTGAGGTCACTGCGGGTGGGGGATGGGATGGGGGCGGTACCTGCAGCCGTGTGAGGTCACTGGGGGTAGGGGATGGGATGGGGTGGTACCTGCAGCAGTGTGAGGTCACTGGGGGTGGGGGATGGGATGGGGGTGGTACCTGCAGCAGTGTGAGATCACTGGGGGTGGGGGATGGGATGGGGGTGGTACCTGTAGCAGGGTGAGGTCACTGGGGTGGGGGATGGGATGGGGGCGGTACCTGCAGCAGGGTGAGGTCACTGGGGGTGGGGGATGGGATGGGGGTGGTACCTGCAGCAGTGTGAGGTCACTGGGGGTGGGGGATGGGATGGGGGTGGTACCTGCAGCAGTGTGAGGTCACTGGGGGTGGGGGATGGGATGGGGGTGGTACCTGCAGCAGTGTGAGGTCACTGGGGTGGGGGGATGGGATGGGGGTGGTACCTGCAGCAGTGTGAGGTCACTGGGGGTGGGGGATGGGATGGGGCGGGACCTGCAGCTGTGGGAGGTCACTGGGGGCGGGGGATGGGATGGGGGAGGTACCTGCAGCAGTGTGAGGTCACTGGGGGTGGGGGATGGGATGGGGGCGGTACCTGCAGCAGTGTGAGGTCACTGGGGGCGGGGGATGGGATGGGGGAGGTACCTGCAGCAGTGTGAGGTCACTGCAGGTGGGGGGAAGGGAGGCATCAGTACCAACAGCAGCATGATGTCATTTTTTAGTGTGTGTTCATCGTATCCTTCGTGCGGGATCTGGAGAAGCACCGGGATCTCTTGCTGGGTGGCTTCTGGTTGGCTGATGTCATGAGCTCCCACATACACCGTGATTTTGCTGTAGAGGCCAGGAGCAACATGTGGGGCATTAGGGGCAGGAGGGTGCACGCAAATGGGCATGAGGCAGGATGGTACATGTTATGGGAGATAGGGCCGGAGGATACATGCTGTGGGGGTGGGGCAGCAGGGTCTGTGCTTTGGGGGATGGGCAGGAATGTCCGTGCTTTGGGGGATGGGGCTTCTCCATCCCCCCCCAACCACACCAGTCCCCATGTCGCAGCCCAGAGGCACTTACTGTCCGTAGCAGTGAGCGGCTGTGAGTACGAAATTCTCTGCCAGCAGGAACCCGCCGCAGAGAAAGTATTTGTCTTCACGCTGTATTTCCAGATAGGCCATGTAGGGGCTGGAGTGGGGCCGGGCTTCCCTTCCCCCGATGATCTCACCTGCGGGGAGACCAGGTCCATACAAAGGGCTCCCTCACCTACCTGAGCTGGGATCCAGCTCCCCATCCCAAAGGGGAACTCCCACTGCCTCATCCTACCCCTGTGATGCTCTTTCTGGGGGATCCCTGGGCCTGGATCCCGGCCCCCTGCTCTGCTCTGCCCCACACTGGACACCACATGGGGCTGGAGGGCAAATCCACAGCTCTGAGCTGGCTGGGTGGGGAATCGGTGCTGAACACACTCAGAGTGGGGCCTGCCTGGAGTTCACAGCGTTGGGGACCATTGTCACCCCAGGTTAGACCCTGCTGTCCCAGACGTGTCTCCTCCACCAGCACCCGGTGATCAGTCAGGGATGCTCCAAGCCTGATCCACTAAATATTCGATCCCATGAAAATTGGGGCAGTTACAAACGGCCTTGTCCTCATGACACCTCGTCTGCCGCCCGCCTCAATTATGCTGGGGAAACCGAGTCTCCACCCGGTGGGGGGGGACGTTCATGTGAAAACGATCCACGTGGGCTCCCTGGACAAGACCTGCTCTGAGGCTTTGCCCATGGGGAAATCAAAACCCTTTTGTGAAGGTCCAGTCTTCGCCCAGGTGGGTGGGAGCGTCCCATGTCTACATGGGGAAATATCCCATGTGTACCTCATCGCCCCTAGACCAAACTCAGAGCCGGGTGCTGCACTGCCCCACACGCCCTGCCCCACCAGTGTCTAACAGAGACAGACACGAGTGGATGCCTCTCTTTGTACAGATGGGGAAACTGAGGCCCAGGGAGATTGTTCCTATATCTGCCCATGGGATTAACATAAGAGCATGAGAACATCAGAATGTCCATACTGGGTCAGACGAAAGGTCCATCCAGCCCAGTACCCTGTCTGCCAACAGTGGCCAATGCCAGGTGCCCCAGAGGGAGTGAACCAAACAAGGAATGCTCAAGGGATCTCTCTCCTGCCATCCATCTCCACCCTCTGACAAACAGAAGCTGGGGACCCCATTCCTCACCCAGCCGGGCTAATAGCCATCCATGGCCTTAATCTCCATGAATGTATCTAGTTCTCTTTCTGTTATAGTCCTGGCCTTCACAACCTCCTCAGGCGAGGAGTTCCACAGGTTGACTGTGCTCTGTGTGAAGAAGAACATCCTTTTCATTGTTTTAAACCTGCTGCCCGTTCATTTCGGTGGGTGGCCCCTCTTTCTTATGATGTGGGTGCCTATCAGGAAACCACGTGTCCCAGAGATCCCGGGCAGAGCTGAGAACGGGTCCCAGGTTTCTTGGTCCCAGCCCTGGGCCTTCGCCCCTCGGCTGACCTCACTGGCTGGGCCAGGGATTGGCAGCAGGGACCCAAAGGAACCAGGTGGGGGGGGGGCTCCTCACCCCCTAGGGGTGGTCTGAGAGCCATAGCCCATCCAGGGCTGGATTTACAGTTTGGGCAGCCCTATACTATTTCTGGTGGCTGGGAATGGAGGGGTGTCCCCACCAGCTGCAGGGGCCGGGGGTCCCCCAACTTTTAGGTGCCCCGCGCAGCACTACCTGTCCACCCAGAGATCCTACTGCAGCTCAGTGCCCCCCACAAGCCTCCCACAACTCCCCCGTGCCCCACATGGCCCCCCCAAGCCCTGCACCCCCATCTCCTCACTGCCCATAACCCCCACCTCCACCCTCCCACACACCCCTCCCCCCAAGCCCTGCCCCACAGCCACACTCAGAATCCCCACTGGGAGAGAACTCTGCCATAGTCCAGGAATGGGGCACGGGGGCCTTCCCCCTTCAGATCAGCTCCGAGCTGCTGCGGCAAGGGATTATTTTTTGCCCTTCCCCTGATCTTCCTGACTTGGGTGGTGCACGATGCAGATCGGTATCAGCGCCAAGTGAGAGAATCCCCCCCAGACCCCAGTAACGCTGCATCCCCCCGTGTTCACCCCTGTATGGGGTTGCCTGCCTTGTGAGGTCTCCCGCGCCACGTTTCCACAGTCGAACCGCCTGCCTCGCCTCCAGTTACAACCCCTCCCCCTGTCCAATGCGGCATCCACTGTATTTCCGGTGCGGTGAGAGCCGTGGGTCAAGAGGCTGGGAGAGATCATTTAGCCTTTTGTCTCTGGGGCTACGTCTAAACTGCAAGCCTTTTTCGAAAAAGAGCGTCTAGACTACAGCCAGTACTTTCAAAAAAGCAAGCCGCTTTTTTGAAGGAGAACACCCAGGCCGTCTGGATGCCCTCTTTTGAAAAAGCACAGTTTGCATTCCATAGCGCCTGTTTTCGAAAGAGCACTTTCGAACAAAGGCATTCTTCCTCGTAAAGCGAGGTTTTCCGCGGTCGAAAAAACTGCCGCGTTCTTTCGATTTACCTGCAAAAGAATGCAGCAGCAGTCTAGATGCAGGGGAAGTTTTTGCGAAAAAAAAACGGCCACTTTTTTTGAGAAAACCGTGTAGTCTAGACACACCCTGGGGAACTGGCTTGTGGCTGCTCCCCAGATTTGGAAGGTGTCTTAGTGACACCCTGCAGCAGCAACTTCTAACACAACGTGCCACCCCTGTTTTACTAGGACAATAATGATCAGCAAATTATGAGTTTCCAGATGATCCCTCCCTGGGCACGCTCGGCTTAAATTGTCGCACAGTTCTGTAGGTGCGGTGACCATTAGGGGTCACACGTCCTGAGATATCACCCACTGAATTCTGAAACCTCCCCATTCCCCCTGCAAATTTCAGGGGCACCAATCCCAGCTGTACTCACCGGCCTGAGTCTTGGGGGGCAGGAGAAAAGCCATGGGGAGTAGGAGCAAGATCTGGACCTTCATGTTTGCTTAGCAGAGGGTGGGTGCATCCACCTCCGGTCTGGCTGCTTTAGAGACTCAACTTGAGAAGAACGGGGTGGGGGAGGAGATCGGAAAGTCGCCCACATGCTCATCTGCGGGCAGGGCTCAGGCATCTCAGCTTCCAACCACAGCCAATCGCGTGAGCTGACGGGGGGAAGGACGGGCCGTGCCTCAGCCCAGCCGCTGGGGGTTGTAGGTGGCAGTGACCGATCTTGGGGATGGGTTGACCAGGGCCCTTTTATCTTTCTCACAGCGGTGAGCAGAGTGGGTGGGGCAGACCAGCCTGAGCACACCAAGCCTGGTAGGAGAATTTCTGAGAAACCCCACCCCCCTGGGCAGGTGGTGAGCACCCAAAGGGGAGGGGGCAGTGTCTGGGCCAGCCGGCAGCGGGGCACGGGGACTGTGCAGCGCCTGAGGGGACATGACACAGCAGAGAACAGAACCCAGGAGTCCATGTTCACTGCCGCTCCGGTCTCAGCCCCGACAAACTCTCTGCACCCAAGGCCCTGCTGCCCAGGGGCTGAGCCCTGAAAGAGGAGGGAGGGAAGACTCTACCGAAAGCTGGCGGCATGCCAAGCCTCGTGCGCACGGGGGCTCGTTAGGGATAGGGAGCAGAGCCACCTGACGAGGAAACCTCGGGGCACACCTGCCCCTGCATGGAGGCCTCTTTGCTCAGATGTGCACCTAGCCTGGCTGGGAATGTGGCGAACCCAGCTCAGCCCTGCCACAGTGGGGAGAAACAGCCCCGAGCACTTCTGCATGTGGAAGGGCAGAGCTACTTATTTCTGGGCCAGGAGGGGCTGTGGGGACCCTCCAGCCTCACGCCCCAAGCCCCCAAACCCAATCCCCCCTCCCCCAGCAATTTCTGCCTAGAGAAATTGTTCCCCACCTCCACGGTCCCCCTTTCCACCTTAGCACACTGCTCTCATTTGCAATGGGGTGGCCCCCCCAGCCAAGATCCCCCCCGTGGTGCCGGGCACTGCTCTCACTCAAAATCTGCCCCCTGAAGGGTATCCAGAACAGACACAGGGAGAATCTTCCTTCTCATAGTGCAGATGGGGAAACTGAGGCATGGGGTGATTGTTCCTAAACCTGCTTCAGGAGCTGGCCTGCTCTGCTCCCATCAGGTTCCCATGCAGCTCCCCAAACCAGGGACTCCCCCACAAGATCCACAGGGACCCCGGGCTGAGCTGGGGAATGGTCCCAGATTTCTTGGGTCCTGTCCCTGTGCTATAGCCCCATGGCCACCCTCATCATGTGGGGTCCCACAGGAGCATGTGAGGGCTGGGTTACCCCCCCTCTGGCTGCCCTGAGATTCCCCAGCCCTGCCCCCTCCCTGTCGCTGGAGGTGTCTTGTCCCTGGGGGGATTCACAGGGATGGAAGAGGAAGCAACAATGGTCCAGCCCTTGCTCCATCCCACCTCTGCCAGGGGCCAGTACAGGATGCCCCCACCCATTCCCCCGGGTGACCTTGGAGACCATTTGATCGCCCCCTACTGCAGAGACCGGCAGGGTACAGCTAGTGGGGGAGTGTCCAGCACTGGTAGGGAGGGAGATGGGTGTAGAAACAAATGGTGTCATTCTAGAGGGACCCAGAATGGACAGCCACGCATCTAGAACTGGTCCACGTGGTATCTCCAGAGGTGGACGTATCTCAACGGGAATTGTTCGATGCAGAGGAATCCTAAACCGGCCGAGGTGCCTTCTGCTCTGTCCAATCATGGACCATGAAGAGTTTGGGAACGGCTCTCGATGGCCAGTGGTGGGTCTCCATGGGGATGGATGGAAGGGTCCCATCCCTCGTCTGTCAGACAGGGCAAGTCCATGAGCCGCATCCAGGTGTAGCTGTGGCATAGCAGAGGTGGGACAGTAGTAGCCAGGCGGAGATGGGACAGCATCAGTGGAGAGGCTAAGGGAGAGGTGACATCACGGATACCAGTGGGTTCCCTAGGGAAGGGGTGGAATCTCCATCCCTAGCGGTGTTTACGTCCCAGCTTGACCAAGCCCTGGCTGGGATGATTGACTTGGGTTAGTCCTGCTTTGGGCAGGGGGCTGGACTCAATGATTCCCGAGGTCTCTGCCCACCCTGGGCTTTGACAGGTCCATGGAAAACAGGCCTGGTTCCAGGAAGAGGACGTTTGTGTGTGAGAACGTTCCACGGCTGATTGAGCGAGGCGACCGAGCGGAGGGAAGGAGAGATTCGGATTCCTAGAAGGTGTCACGGAGCATAGTCTATCCCACCGCTGCCACCACTGTCATGAGGTGTGGGGGAGTCCCTGACCTGCACCCCCATTCGTAGCAAGACAGGACTCTCAGCCAGCAGGTAGAAGAGAAGGTTTATTGGGTCACAGGGACACAGAGTAGCACAGGATGGATGTAAACACAGGGACCAGGAGCAGGCAGCCTTATTCCTCTTGGGGAGAAGGGGACCCGGGCCTTCACCCCCTTTTCCAGCCCCCTGATTCTTCTCTCCTCCTCACCCAGCCAAGACTGACCCTTCCCATACCTCCTCCCTCCCCCACCTGGGGCAGCCCTGCCGATCTTTTGTCAACCTTTCCCGGGCAGCAGTTGTTATCCCGTGTCTGGCCCTAATATGTCAGGGCCCAACACACATCTGCAATGAGTCATGCCCACCCTCTCCTTTCTCATGCAGTGCTGTAGCGGCCCGGGGAAACTGAGGCACACACACAGCCCAATACAGCAAAGAGTGAATGCAACAACACCCCCACGACATCACAGACAGCATTTGCCAAATGAGTTGTTGAATGAGACATGAAGAAGGGTTTTTAGGGGGTCTCACTGGGGCTTGTTTTGCCCCAAGGCTCCAGAGGAACTCAGACCTATAGCTCTGGAAGGCCCGCCCCTTCCCCCGTCCCAGTTCAATCTCTGGTGTAGCAGTGAATCATAGAACCATAGATCTGGAAGAGACCTCTGGAGGTCATCAAGTCCAGCCCCCTGCCCAAGACAGGACCAATCCCAACTAAATCAACCCAGCCAGGGCTTGGTCAAACCGAGACTTAAAAACCTTTAGGGATGGAGATTCCACTCCCTTACTTGGGAACCCATCCCAGGGCTTTCCCACCCGCCTAGGGAAATAGTTTTTCCTAATATCCAAGCTGGAATGAGGTTTAACAGCTAATTTGATTTAAGGGCTTTATTCCGGAATCCCGTTTCACTGCTGCATGTAGACGCGAGCAGTTACTTCAAGCTAGTCAATTTCTAAAATGGCGACCGCCCAGGAACATGTTAACGAAGCGCGGGATATTTAAATCCCGCGATTCATTAGCAATTTTGGTCACCATCATTAGCGTGCTTAGATCGAACTAGGGGGCTAGTGTAGACATCCCCTATGTCTCCTGTCTCTAGCGAGATATCTGGTCAGCCAATAACAACGCAGGTTGGGATTTCAAACTGGGACAAAGGAATTTTTCACTTTTCCCTCCTTTGTCTGAATCGGAGCATTTTCTTCCAAGTAAGGGGAAGATGGGAAGGCCTGTCTCTTCCCAAGAGAAGTTGCCTCAAAATGTGTACGTAGGCCAAGTTAGATCATCCATCAGGTTTTATTGTTTTGTGGGCTGGGAATGTGGAATTGATGTCTGAGCTGTTCAAAGTGGGTTGTTCCTCTCTTTTGAGCCCATGGGAGGATCCCCCTGAGTACCTAGATTAATTGGTAGCTCTTTGCCATCTAGTCACTAGGCTGGCTGTTTTTATAATAAAAGTTTTTTTTAATTAACCTGGAATTGGTTCATTTCTGTGTCCTGGAAAATCTGTCTGTGGGATCTGTCTCTGACTAGGGGGCAGCTACCACCGACTGCAGCTTAGATTTTCTCTTTTCTTTTTCAAGCTCTTTGGGGGAAAAAGCTTGGGGTATCCCTGAGGTCTTTAGGGAGGAGGCTTCCCAAGTGATCTCTTCCCTGGAATTCTTGGGTGGTGGCAGCAGTTGTTATTCTCCAAAATCCAGGTATTAGGATTTGGGGGGGGGGGGGGGGATTCTGTACCACAGCTTGTAGGGATCCGGTTTGGGGTCCATCCTCTTAGGGGTCTCCCTGGCCTCTTTTTTCACTGCTGCAGACCTGAATTTCCATTCTTCCTGCTGTTGCTGCTGCTGTCTCTGGGGCAGTAGATCGATGTATGGGGATGGCTGTACGGACAGACACATGAATGGATGGATGGATGGATGGGAATTGGAAGATTAGATTTTTGCAGCTAGAACTCTTTGAAACCCGTCCTATTTCTATTCCAGATGCAGCAGCCTAGGGAATCAGGACAAGTAACGGCACAAGCAGTTTTTCTCCTCTGAATAACCTTTGTGTCCATCCCAGCCAGCCTCCCACCTCGCGGGGTTCAGTTTCCACCCACACCCCCTGCCACTGATCCCTTAAAGGCGCTTTGGTCTTGGTGCGCGTTTCTGTCGGCACCGTGGCTTTGGTTCCGTGTCTGTGTAACCCACACCCCTACTCTGGGTGGCTGTCCCCAGCGGTGGCACTTAGACCACTTATAGCTATAGAGGCTCCTACACTGAGGTCCCAGGTTCAAAGCCCCCCGGGGGTGGTTATATCTGGAAAGGGGCAGAAGAAATCTTTCCGGCACCGCTGAGCGAATGAATCAACGCCGGCCTGCAGCCGTTTACAGCCAGGGAGATACCCCCTGGGCCGTGCTCGGCACCTGCCCCTTTCAGTGCGTGGCTGGGTACGTGGCATGCTTACTGCAGGGGGAGGGTTCGGCTGGGCTCAGAGTCACTTCCCCTCGCTGTGTCTTGGCTGCAGTCACACTGGGCCCAGCTTTCGTGTGCAAGTTGAAGCCGGTGCTGTCCTGGGAGGCTGCAAATCGGCCCTGCAGGGAGACGACGAAGCGCTTGGTCCTAATAGCCAGCCAGCCCCTTCCTGGGCTCCTGTCTGACCCCACCTTCCGGATGCTGCTGAGAGCAACCTGCTGGTGGCAGCGTCCAGGCCTCTCTGGGCTTCGTCCATGCTGGCTCAGAGCCACCGGCAAACAGGCCCCTGGGGGAGAAGGGAAATCGTGAATTACACAAGGGGTGGAAGGAGCAGATTCTAATCAAGACGCAGGCGATGAGCCGCCTCAAGCCCCTTCTCTGCCGCCCCTGCCCTGCCCTCGCTCACAACCGTATTCCGTCACGCCGAGAGCAACGCCTCCCAAAGTCCTACCAAGGAAACCCCTCCTAGCCCCACGGGTGCCGGCAAAGCAGCAGGGCATGGGGATCCTACGCTTCGGGGACTGGCTGGATTCTCAGGGGATTCTCGCTGCAGGCGCAACTGTGCAGAGATGGATTTGAAGAGGAATCTTATTTGCATATCCTCTCCTCCCTCACTTCAAGAGTTCAGTTTGCCTGTGCACCCCGTCCACCCCTGTCCCCCCACCCCCCGTCTACCCTCCCAGGCACCACTTGCCTAAGAAGAAAAGCTTGATGTTGAAGAACGTGTTTTAACAAGAAAACGACGGGTCCTTCAGGGCAGGGACTGTGGTTTGGGGGGTGCAGGAGTCAGGGCAGGGCCTTGAGGATGTGGAGGCCTCAGGGCAGAAGGCTATGTTGGTGGGGGGTGCAGGACTAAGGTTTGGGGTGAGGAGGGCCTCAGAGAAATTAGCTGGGGGTGCAGGGGTGAGGAGGGGCTCAGGGGAGGGGGAGGGTTGTGTGTGGGAGTGCAGGGGTGTGGGTCTGGGGTGAGGAGGGGCTCAGGGCAGTGGGCTGTGGGTTTGGGGGTGCAGGAGTAAGAGTTGGGGTGAGAAGGGGCTCAGAGAAAGTGGCTGGGAGTATGGGGGTGCAGGAGTGATGAGGGGCTATGGGGACTGGGCTATGGGTTTGGGGATGCAGGGGTTCAGGGGTGAGGAATTGGGGTGAGGAGGGGGCTGGAGAGTGCAGGGATGAGGGTTCATGGGTGAGGAGTGGCTCAGGGCAGTGGGTTGAGGGCCTGGGAGTGAGGAGGGCTGAGGACAGGGGGTTGGTGCGTGGAGGTGTGTGCTTGCCATCAACCTTCAACACCGGGGTCTACACTAGACCCGATAAATCAAAAGCTAGAAGATCGACCTTCAGCGCGTGGATCTTCTCCCTAGTGTAGACATGCCCTGGGTGAGGAAGTTAGATTTGGGCTCAGAAGTTGAGCCCCCTAAAAAACAGGGACCCAGAGTTTTTAGAAGGTTGGAGAGGGAAAAGAAGAAAGGAAGAAGAGCGGGAGACATTCGGCGTTAATCAATCTCCAAACTTTGTCTTTAAACTTGGTCTTTCTTATAAGTCTCTTAGGGTATGTCTACACTACATGGCTTTGTCGACGGAGCCATGTAGATGAGGGTTGTAGACATAGCAAAATGAAGTGGCGATTTAAATCATCGCCGCTTCATTTACATCAAAATGGATGTGGCGCTGTGCTGATCAGCTGTTTGTCGGCACAGCGCGGGTGTCAAAAAATATGAATTACCAAAATTAAAATTGAGACGCCCATTTAACTGTCATTGTAGTGCAAAGAAAAAATTCACTGTTAGGAATCACAAAATAATTCAAATTAGTTTTGGAAGGAGTAATGGAGGCTTTAAAAGTTTCTGATTCAAATTTACTATGTATAGTAATCATTCAATGTAATGAATAAGGTTAGAAGTTGAAATCTGACATATTTAAAACTCTTCTTTTGCTTCTCTTTTGCAAGTACGTTAATAACAAATTCTATAGCATAGATTTAATTTCTTGAACTTTCCTATAAGTCTAATCAACACAAAATGACTTTGTCTACTCAACAACAGGCCTAACTTCCTAGTTCCATCAATTTTAATACACTTTTAAACTATTTTGTCGCATCCTGTCAAACCCCCGAAGGCCCTACCTGTATTCTGTGCAGTCTGAATCTGGGAGAACATAAGAACGGCCGTACTGGGTCAGACCAAAGGTCCATCTAGCCCAGTAGCCTGTCTGCCGACAGTGGCCAACACCAGGTGCCGCAGAGAGGGTGGACCGAAGACAATAACCAAGCGATTTGTCTCCTGCCATCCCTCTCCAGCCTCTGACAAACAGGCCAGGGACACCATTTCTATCCCCTGGCTAATAGCCTTTTATGGACCTAACCTCCATGAAATTATCTAGCTTCTCTTTAAACTTTGTTATAGTCCTAGCCTTCACAGCCTCCTCTGGCAAGGAGTTCCACAGACTGACTACACGCTGTGTGAAGAAGAACTTTCTTTTATTAGTTTTAAACCTGCTATCCATTAATTTCATTTGGTGTCCTCTAGTTCTTCCATTATGGGAACTAATCAATAACTTTTCTTTATCGGCCCTCTCCATACCACTCATGATTTTATATACCTTTATCATATCCCCCCTCAGTCTCCTCTTTTCTAAACTGAAAAGTCCCAGTCGCTTTAACCTCTCCTCATATGGGACCCGTTCCAAACCCCTCATCATTTTAGTTGCCCTTCTCTGAACCCTTTCCAAGGCCAAAATATCTCTTTTGAGGTGAGGAGACCACATCTGCACACAGTATTCAAGATGTGGGCGTACCATAGTTTTATACAGGGGCAGTAAGATATTCTGGGTCGTATTTCCTATCCCTTTCTTAATAATTCCTAGCATCCTATTTGCCTTTTTGACCGCCGCTGCACACTGCGTGGAAGTTTTCAGGGAACTGTCCACGATAACTCCAAGATCTCTTTCCTGATTTGTCGTAGCCAAATTAGCCCCCATCATACTGTACGTACAGTTGGGGTTATTTTTCCCGATGTGCATTACTTTACACTTATCCACATTCAATTTCATTTGCCATTTTGTTGCCCAATCACTCAGTTTGGTGAGATCTTCTTGGAGTCCCTCACAGTCTGCTTCTGTCTTGACTATCCTAAACAGTTTGGTATCATCTGCAAACTTTACCACCTCACTGCTTACCCCTTTCTCCAGATCATTTATGAATAAGTTGAACAGGATTGGTCCTAGGACCGACCCTTGGGGGACACCACTAGTTACCCCTCTCCATTCTGAAAATTTACCATTTATTCCTACCCTTTGTTTCCTGTCTTTTAACCAGTTCTCAATCCAAGAAAGGACCTTCCCTCTTATCCCATGGCAATGTAATTTACACAAGAGCCTTTGGTGAGGGACCTTGTCAAAGGCTTTCTGAAAATCTAAGTATACTATATCTACTGGATCCCCCTTGTCCGCATGTTTGTTAACCCCTTCAAAGAACTCTAATAGATTAGTAAGACAGGATTTCCGTTTACAGAAACCATGTTGACTTTTGTCCAACAAATTATGTTCTTCTACATGCTTCACAATTTTATTCTTTACTATTGTTTTGACTAATTTGCCCGGTACTGAAGTTAGACTTATCGGTCTGTAATTGCCAGGATCGCCTCTGGAGCCCTTTTTAAATATTGATGTCACGTTGGCTATCTTCCAGTCATTAAGTACGGAAGCCGATTGAAAGGATAGGTTACAAACCACAGATAATAGTTCAGCAATTTCCCATTTGAGTTCTTTTAGAACCCTTGGATGAATGCCATCCGGTCCCGGAGATTTGTTGACATTAAGTTTTTCTATTTGTTCCAAAACCTCCTCTAATGACGCTTCAATCTGGGACAGTTCCTCAGATTCATCACCCACAAAGGATGGTGCAGATTTGGGAATCTACCCAACGTCCTCAGCCGTGAAGACTGAAGCAAAGAAATCATTTAGTTTATCTAAAATGTACTTTTAGAACCTTGTTATCCTCTGCTTGGTTCAGTGGGTGAGCCTATAGCCCTAGCTGTCCATATGAATAATATTTACCCTCCTGCAGACCCGGGACCCAGCCAAGAGGTGTGAGGAGTGTGTGACAGAGACGTCTAAAGACTCCAGGCATTTTAGACCTTTTGGAATGTCCTCCCAGGCAAAAGTGAAAGAATTTGAGCTAGAGAGCAAAGGCTGTGTCTACGTCTCCTAACTGACTGTCTCTACATACAGAGGAAACTCAGGTTTCCTGTGCCTGCTTCTTAGCAACAACTGCAGTTTCCTGTTCTGTGCGGCTGCTGGACTTAGAGTTTATTTTCTCCTTTCCTGGCCACAAGTTTGCAGTTAAATCTTCCGAGATAGAGAACAGCAGTAGTAGCATTATTTAAAGTGATATGCGTGTTTAGGGGGCATTGCTATTGAAGGCTTAAAGCTCAGTTTCCTCAAGACTGCTTGGCGGATCAAAACAGGCGGATAACCTCCCGATCAGCTAAGAGCCATGGAGGGGACGAGAGAGGGAACTTAACCCCACTCATTCTCCTGTTTTCTTTGGAGAACTCACTGAAATAAACCTGAAAAACCAGTGGGGGTGTTTGATTCTGTGAAGGGATGCCTTCAGGGTTAGTGGCTTAGAAGCTGAGAGTTAAGAATAAGCAGCGTCCGTAGCGTTATTGTGTCAGCTATTCAATGGCGTCAGAGGAACATCAGCCCTTCTCCGAAGGAAGCACGTATTAGAGAAAACGTTAGAACGAAGCAAGTATCAAACACGGGAAACATAAGAACATAAGAATGGCCGTACTGGGTCAGACCAAAGGTCCATCTAGCCCAGTAGCCTGTCTGCCCACAGTGGCCAGCACCAGGTGCCCCAGAGAGGGTGGACCGAAGACAATGATCAAGCGATTTGTCTCCTGCCATCCCTCTCCAGCCTCTGACAAACAGAGGCCAAGGACACCATTTTATCCCCTGGCTAATAGCCTTTTATGGACCTAACCTCCAGGAAATTATCTAGCTTCTCTTTAAACTCTACTATAGTCCTAGCCTTCACAGCCTCCTCTGGCAAGGAGTTCCACAGGTTGACTACACGCTGTGTGAAGAAGAACTTTCTTTTATTAGTTTTAAACCTGCTACCCATTAATTTCGTTTGGTGTCCTCTAGTTCTTCCATTATGGGAACTAATAAATAACTTTTCTTTATCGGCCCTCTCCACACCACTCATGAATTATAGACCTCTATCATATCCCCCCTCAGTCTCCTCTTTTCTAAACTGAAAAGTCCCAGTCGCTTTAACCTCTCCTCATATGGGACCCGTTCCAAACCCCTCATCATTTTAGTTGCCCTTTTCTGAACCCTTTCCAAGGCCAAAATATCTCTTTTGAGGTGAGGAGACCACATCTGCACACAGTATTCAAGATGTGGGCGTACCATAGTTTTATACAGGGGCAGTAAGATATTCTGGGTCGTATTTCCTATCCCTTTCTTAATAATTCCGAGCATCCTATTTGCCTTTTTGACCGCCGCTGCACACTGCGTGGAAGTTTTCAGAGAACTGTCCACGATAACTCCAAGATCTCTTTCCTGATTTGTCGTAGCCAAATTAGCCCCCATCCTACTGTACGTACAGTTGGGGTTATTTTTCCCGATGTGCATTACTTTACACTTATCCACATTCAATTTCATTTGCCATTTTGTTGCCCAATCACTCAGTTTGGTGAGATCTTCTTGGAGTCCCTCACAGTCTGCTTCTGTCTTGACTATCCTAAACAGTTTGGTATCATCTGCAAACTTTACCACCTCACTGCTTACCCCTTTCTCCAGATCATTTATGAATAAGTTGAACAGGATTGGTCCTAGGACCGACCCTTGGGGGACACCACTAGTTACCCCTCTCCATTCTGAAAATTTACCATTTATTCCTACCCTTTGTTTCCTGTCTTTTAACCAGTTCTCAATCCAAGAAAGGACCTTCCCTCTTATCCCATGGCCATGTAATTTACACAAGAGCCTTTGGTGAGGGACCTTGTCAAAGGCTTTCTGAAAATCTAAGTATACTATATCTACTGGATCCCCCTTGTCCGCATGTTTGTTAACCCCTTCAAAGAACTCTAATAGATTAGTAAGACAGGATTTCCCTTTACAGAAACCATGTTGACTTTTGTCCAACAAATTATGTTCTTCTACATGCTTCACAATTTTATTCTTTCCTATTGTTTCAACTAATTTGCCCGGTACTGAAGTTAGACTTACCGGTCTGTAATTGCCTGGATCGCCTCTGGAGCCCTTTTTAAATATTGGTGTCACGTTAGCTACCTTCCAGTCATTAGGTACAGAAGCCAATTGAAAGGATAGGTTACAAACCACAGATAATAGTGGTGGAGAGGAAACACGCTGTCAGCAAGAGTGAGCAGCTCCCAGCCTGCGATTACTAGGCAGGTATAAAACAGACCGTGGTGGAAAGTTGGAAAGAGTTGGAGATGGATAAGACTTGGCACGGTGAAGGAGAACCACACTGTAGAAAGCTCCTTGGCAGAAAGAGCAAGGGTGAAGGTAGAGAAGGAGACACAGATGGTGAGAGAGACAGGAGACAAGCTAGAGAAGGAGGAAGGGTTAGATCCTAGTCCTCTCGCTATGATGGAGCCAATTGAAGTGGAGGCTCTGGCTACTAGAAAGACGGGAAACAAGCCAGTTCGGGCTGCTACAATACCTTGAGCAGAAGAGATGGAGATTGAGTGTCAACGCTGCAGGGAGTGTTGGAAGAGGAAGTTCTCAGGGCAGCAGCGGTCAGGGGTCTGCAAGAAGAGAAGGAAGTCTGAGAGGAGGTGTAGTCAAGGGTTGCCTTGGTGACACAAAGGAAGGGCTGAGCAGAGCAATGGGGGAGGAGACATCTTCTCGGGTGGCCCCCTCGCTAGGGAAGAAGGAGTGTCTTTAGAAGGCTAGAAGAGGCTGTGATACAGGTGACCCTAGTAGCTAGTGGCCATTTCTAGGTTACAACAGAGAGTGACACAACAGCCCACGGATACCTGTTCCTTCCCAGAATCTGACGTTGGCTCCATATAGACCAGGAGATCCAGCTCCTGCGAGTGGGCCCCTATTGGTATCCTCTGCAAGACCTACAGCCCTGGAATTTCATCTGCTCAAGCTCATATGACTTATTTAGAAACACCTTGGCCTAACCTCGCAACGGGATTACCTTGCGGTTTCCGGAGGGTGGCAACCAGGGCAGTATGACGACTTACCTTAAAACCTCTTTGGAATGGGCCTTGACTGGTAGGGTCAATGCCTCCTTCAGGGGGTGAGGGGTCAGGGCTGAGGAGGGGCTCAGGACAGGTGGTGGGTGGCTTACGGTAGGGTGTTGGGAGGGGTGGAGGCTCAAGGCGTTGAGAGATCAGGGCAGTTCGTGGGAGGGTGAAGGCAGGGTGGGAGATGCAGGACTCCAGGCAAGGGGCTCAAAACAGGTACCTGGAGGTCAGGGGAGCTTACTGGACCTACTTGTGATGGTAAGGATGGTGCTGCTCTGCTGGCGGTTCTCCCCGGATTGTGGCTACCCCCAGGGGTCCAGGGCTATGGTCCCGAGCAGGTGTCTCCTTTGTAGGGAACTGGGGCTCCATGGGCTGGCCCTGGTGTCCAGCTGCCTCCCCCTTCCTCACGCTTGCCTGGGGGGTGGCCCTGGCCTCAAGCTGCCATCCAGCTTGCTCCAGGGGAGGAGGGGGACTCTTGGGGCTGGCCCCCAGCCTCCAGCTGTGCCCACAGACACACTGGTGCACATTTTCAAAATGTATAGCTAGAAGAGAAGACTTACATGGCATTACCCTGGGTCTTTCGGGGTAAGGGACGGGCAGTGTGGGGAGTGCAGGAGTCAGGGCAGGGTCTTGGGAGCTCGGGGGCCTCAGGACAAGATGCTGGATGTGTACGGGGTAAAGGAGGAGTGGTCAGGGCTCTTTCCCTCTCCCGGACCCTCTCCAGGTGGGAGGCTTTCCACTTTTCCCCTCCCCCTTCCTGGGGCAGGATCTTTCTCTTTCCCCCTCCCCCTTCCCCTTCCTGGGGCAGGATCTTTCTCCTTCCCCCTCCGCCTTCCTGGGGCAGGGTCTTTCTCCTTCCCACTTCCTGGGGCAGGATCTTTCTCCCTTCCCCCTCCCCCTTTCTGGGGCAGGGTCTTTCTCTCTTCTCCCTCCCCCTTCCTGGGGCAGGGTCTTTCTCCTTCCCCCTTCCTGGGGCAAGATCTTTCTCCCTTCCCCCTCCCCCTTCCTGGGGCAGGATCTTTCTCCCTTCCCCCTCCCCCTTCCTGGGGCAGGTGTCTCAAGAGGGCACTGCTGCTGCTCGAATGATCAAGTCAAGCACTCAGAGCTCCTGACCATGTCTTATAACCAGCCCACGAAACAAGAGATCCACAGCAGACAGACTGTACCCTTGACAAGTTTATTGCAAGCAATTCAGGAGGGAATTTTAAAAGCACACCACGTATATGTATATTTAGTCCTTAAGCAATTAAAACAGAATTAAAAGACATTAAAAGGCATCACGAGCATGAAAAGGCATGAAAAGCAATATTTAAGTGGAATAATTAACAATCTACATCTAATCCTTAATCCAATGTAGCAGCCTTGTTCTTAATTCAAATTAACACACTCACACACAGACACACCCTCACCCTCTGGGGCTCTTGCCTAGACCTCAGCATGGCCTCTCTTCAGCTTACGTATTGTTGATTCACTCATGCACTCATGCTAACCATTCACACTACCCATGATTTGTGACATAGGATCTTTCTCCTTCCCCCTTCCTGTAGTAGGGGGACCACTGGGGGCTCTTTCCTCTTGCAGGTTGGGGGACACCAGGACTTTCTCCCACCTCCTGGCCTCTCCTGGGGCAGGGTGGCTTTCATCACGACTAGGGAGTCTCTCCCTCCCCCATCCCCTCACAGGCCAGGGGGGCGCTGGAGGCTCTCTGCTTCCCCCAGCTGCTCCCAGGGTGGGGGGGCCACAGCGGGGGTTTTCTCTCAATCAGGAGGGCCCCACTTATCAGTTGGGTGACAGGCAAAATGGTGAGGCCCAACCCGAGCTGGCTACTCCTTTGGTATTGCAGCTGCCTGCATTGATCACTCTGCAGTGTAGCTGTCTCCTGTGCTCACTGCCCCCAGTGGGGACTGTAAGCATTGCACCCCTCCTCTCTCTGCCCCTCCCTTTCCATGGGTTGGAACACAGTCCCATTCCCTGCTCCTCCCATTGTCCTGTTACGGCCAAACCCTGAGCTTGCTTTCAGTGAGGACAAGAGGAAGCTGCCTCCCAAATTTGGTGGTCCTAGAACTTATCATTTAGGAGGAGTTCTTGAACAGACTCCAGACAGACAGATGGATGCACATCTCTAAAATACAGAGATAGATTATTATGAGATAGCCTAATATGATGCATTTTCCAAGAGAGGTCCTGTAAGGTGTCAAGGGAAAAGTAGTGATTGGCTGAATAGGATTTATGCTATTTCTGGGCATGTGTCATTTTTGTATCTGAAGTTATGAACATTAACTATGAATCTGTATTTCAAATGTGCTTGCTCCAAGTAGCACCCACTATGGGAGGTTGCTGCACAGCAGTGGAGACGCTAAAGAGAGTCGATGGCCCATCAAGAAGACAATGGACCATGGCAGAGCAAAGGGTATGCCTACACTTGTGCCCTCTTTTGAGAGAGGGATGCAAATGGAGCCATTCGAAATTGCAAATGAAGCCAGGATTTAAATATCCCACGCTTCATTTGCATATTTCAAAATACCTTCTTTCGAAATAAAAAATGCTGTGTCGATGCGGTTATTTTGAAAGAAAACCCTTCTTCCGAAATAACGGTTCAGCCTCATTTTATAAGGAATAAGGGTTATTTCGGAAGAAGGGTTTTCTTTCAAAATAACTGCATCAACACAGCATTTTTTATTTCGAAATAAGGTATAGCGCCGTCCGCAAATATGCAAATAAAGTGTGGGATATTTAAATCCCGGCTTCATTTGCAATTTTGAATGGCTACATTTGCATCCCTCTCTCGAAAGAGGGGGCAAGTACAGACATACTCTAAGTCTTCTTAGGAACCTTACAGGCAACCTGTTAGTAATGGTGGCTGTCACTTGGCAATGCATGCAAGGTCACGTGACCAGATCACATGACACTGAACTCCTATTTAGCACCTGCATTTTCCCACATGCTGGGCAGGGAACTCAGCTGGGAACAACGGGCTCCCGCCACATGGGAAACAATATAAGGCAGGGAGTGACCTCACGATTGGTTGGCATTCCTCCCTAATGCAGCACCTGAAAGAATGTCTGCAAGATGAAGGACTTGGAACAGGGAAGGGGGAACCAGGCTGAGTCTTAAGATTCTGCAAGTCTGCTTGTATCATCAGCCAGGGGAAGAAATTGCTCATTCAAATCCCATCTGCCCAGTATCTCCGACTCACCTTGTGGTTTTGTTTATTTTCTGGGTAATCTGCTTTGATCTGTTTGCTCTCACTTGTAATCCCTCACGATCTGTCTTCCTGTAGCTAATAAACCTGCTGTAAGCTTTAGCTTAACCAGTGTGCCCTGAGACAGATAAATGGATGGGGATAGGTAGATATTTAGTTGGGGATACATGGATGGGCTTGGGGAGGAGAGAGTGATAGGTGCATGAGGATGGGGATAGATAGATACGGGGGGGATGGGGATAGATAGATAAAGAGGGGGATAGATAGACAGAGAGGGTGGGTGGAGATAGAGGGAGGTGGGGAGAGAGAGAGGGTGACGATAGATAGAGGGGGGTGGAGATAGATAGATAGATAGAGGGAGGTGGGGATAGATAGATAGATAGATATAGGTTAGAAAAATTTTTACAACAAAATAGGGAATTGGAAGATCAGTTTGTTTGTTTTTTGCAGCTAGAACTCTTTCAGACCCGTCCTATTTCTGTTCCAGATGCAGCAGCCTCGGGAGTCAGGACAAGCAATGGCACAAGCATCTTTTCTCCTCTGAGTAACCTTCATGTCCGTCCCAGCCTGTGGAGACACCTCCTGCCTCGAGGGGTTCAGTTCTTCACCCACATGCATAGATCCTCATTCTGTATGAAGTCACAGATCCCAGGTGTCCTGGGTCCAATTCAAGAGCATTAACCACCAGCCTTGCCTCCCCCGTAGGTCTATTCCCTCCTGGCCGGGCAGGTCCAGCAGCTGTTCTGGATTTCAAAGTTCTAGGTTGATGTATAGTTCAGTACAAAAGATGCATCTTTTGTAACTTGACTTTATTACTGGCTAGCTATGGGGCAGGGTAGCTGAGTGAAATGCAGCCGGGCAGGGGAGCTGTGCAGGAGAAGATCGGAGCTGATGTTTAATCAGCAGCAGATCAGCACAGACATCCCAGAGTTCCCTCCCGCCGGCCTGGCTGCCTCCGGACCGGGTGTGTTTGGATACTCCAGGGGACCAGCACATGGGGAAGGCCCAGAGAGGACACAGCTGGGGGTTGTTCCATCAGGATGTTATGGGGAGGAGCTCCCACAAGCCGTTGCTCAACCAACTCACACAGGGAGAAGAGAACTACAAACTGCTGGGTCCGCCCCAGGGTTTGGCTCCTAACTGACATGGCGCAGCTTCTCTCTAGCAAAGAGGCAGCCGGCATTGAACTGGGCTCCTAACTCTCCTGCCTTGGTGCTGATGGGTTGGGCGCAACCATAGCAGAAGAACAACTGGGAGAGGGAACACCACCTTGAAGGGGGGAGGAGCCTCAGGCTGGGAGGTGGGGAACTGAGCCCCTCTGCGAAGCCGGCCCCACATCTGGGCCTCTCCACAGGACAGAAGCAGTGGAGGGCTGGTGCAGGCAGTGACTCCAGGTGAGCTCAGGGCTACGCTCTCCCCATGGTGTCCTTGATCTAGTCGCTGGAAGTGGTGACTCTGGTGTACACGCCCGGGGGAGGGGGGTGTCATACCCTCAGGAGACGATGCTCTGGGCCTTACCCCCGCACACCAGGGGCTGCCGGAGTCGCCCTGCACAACAGACCAGGCCACAGATGCAGAACAGCTCAGCATCGTCCCCAGCAAAACTGTCCCCTGCAAAACCTCCAGGCTCTGGAGCCATTGGGGTGGGGGATGGGATGAGGCGGTACCTGCAGCAGTGTGAGGTCACTGGGGATGGGGGGATGGGATGGGGCGGTACCTGCAGCAGTGTGAGGTCACTGGGGATGGGGGGATGGGATGGGGCGGTACCTGCAGCAGTGTGAGGTCACTGGGGATGGGGGATGGGATGGGGCGGTACCTGCAGCAGTGTGAGGTCAGTGGGGGTGGGGGATGGGATGGGGTGGTACCTGCAGCAGTGTGAGGTTACTGGGGGTGGGGGATGGGATGGGGGTGGTACCTGCAGCAGTGTGAGGTCACTGGGGGTGGGGGATGGGATGGGGCGATACCTGCAGCAGTGTGAGCTCACTGGGAGCAGGGGATGCGGTTGGCATGGTGCCTACATCAGCATGATGTCATTATTGTACGTTTCCTTGTCGTACTGTGGGTGTGAGATCTGCTGTTGCACTTGGCGGGGGAGCTGCCGTCACACGGGGATTGCTTGCTGGCTCGGTTCCTGTTGTCTGATGTTGTGGGCTCCCAGGGTGACAGTGAAGCTGCTGTGAAAGCCGAGAGCAGCGTGTGAGGTGTTAGGGGCCAGAGATGGACAACTGATGCTCTCCCTGGGGGATCCCTGAGCCTGGATCCTGGCCCCGTGCTGTGCCCCACACTAGGGCTGGAGGGCAAGTTTGCAGCTCTGACCTGGCTGTAGGCAGAATCGGTGCCAGCCCCCCTGAAAGTGGGACACTAATCACCCTGCCTCATGTTCACAGCTCCGTGGGCCAACGTCACCCCAGGCCGGTCCAGCCACTCCCCAGCAGGGCACGGACGGTGCTTCTGTGGCTGCTTCTCCATCTGCCCATAGGGACCAGGCCGGGCTGCTCCATGCCCGACAAAGCAAAATACCGGTACCAGGGGAAGTGGCTTTACTGAATGAACCCTGCTCCAGGGAGCCCTTTCACTCCTCGATCCTGGCTAAGTTTTTTCTTGTGCAACCTGGTTCTTTCCCTCCCATACTGGGAAATGTCTATGGGACAACTCTGAGGCTTTGGTGGCTGAAAAAATGTTCTGGGGGTAAAAAATGCAGAGTGAGAATGTCCCTCGAGAAAACGACAAACCTTCTGGGATCTGCTCCGGTGAAGGCGCCAAGCAGGCAGGAGTGTTGGCAAATCTCCCCTTTAAGGAATTGCAGCAATTGGCTTCCTTGTGGGACCCAGACCCAGGTCAGGGACCTCTTCCTGCGCTAGTCACTGCACGGCCCCCCTTTCCCTGAACATTGTACAGGTCAAACACACACAGGCAGCATCATTTTTATTCTTAGCTCCCTGCTCTTGCCCCTCTCCACCATCTGTTCCTTGCATCTCCCCAGTCACCCTGCTGGTGGCTCACTGCTTCGCCAAGTAGGACACATGGCTTGGCAGTGGGGTCCCACAGAAGCCCTCTGTGGGCTGATCCACCCACCCCATAGGCTGAGAGCCCCAGAGGTACTCAGGAGAGGTTTCAGGGGTCCCAATAGCCCCTCGGCTCCAGGCGGGTCAGGGGAAGACCCTCACTCCACCTAAATCCCCCCACCCTGCATGGGCCTCTCTCCACACACACCCCAGCGCCCTTCCCCCACTCACCAGCCCAGCCCCCAGGGGGCAGGAGGAAGGCCCAGGGGAGCAGCCCCACCACTAAGCACTGCATTGTCAGAGCCACCCAGGCCAGGCACGGAGCCGCTCCCTCCGGCTTGAGGCTCATATGGACCAGACAGGGGCAGAGAAGGGGGTTGGGCCTGACAACTACAGGACCACGTATGTACACTCCTGCCTGGGAATGTCCACTGGAGACGGGCCAAGGCAATTCTCAGGTCACAGCTGCACCCATCTAGCTGGGAGGTGTCCTCTGCTCTGGTCCTCAGGCAATGTGACCTGGTGCCATGGCCGATGGGGACCCTGCCCGTCCATCTGCCCCTAGAATGTGGATAACATCTTCCCCACCTCAAGTACTTGCTGGAATGGGGAGACATCGGGTGTTTTCCCACCAGGGAAGAGAGAGCAAACTTTGGACCTTCTGTACCACCCCTCACTTCCCACCTGTAGGTGGCTCCCAGCCCTCCCCCCCCCATATGACCAACTTCCCCACAGCTTCAGCTCCCCCAGCACTGGGGCAGTGCGTTCGCCATGCCCCCAGCCCTGAAGCTCTGGGAAGTGCAGCCACAGCTCCAGATGCACCACCAGCCCAGTTCCCTGGGTGGTAGGCTCAGGGGGGTAGGCAGTAGAGAGGGCCGGGATCACCCCATGGAGCCCCCCTGCCACACCCCATGGATCCTTTTCCCCCACCTAAGTCACCTCCGTTTTCGAGCCTCACCCCAAATTGCACCCCATACCCACCTCCTCCTCCACCAAGGCAACATCCCCATTCATGTCCACCATATGGTCTCAGTACCCAGACACAACCCTCAGGCCAAAACCTTTGCCCACCCCTGCTGGAGGGCACCTCTGTGCTGCTGTCCCTGCTCCAAACCCCTGTTTCTACACTTCCCTATCCTGTTTACATGGGCTGTGCACAGCACGGATCAGTATCAGCACTGGGTAAGAAACCTCACCCTGTTGCCTGTGTGAGATAGAGATGGGTGGCTCTGATCTCCCTGATACCAGCTTCCCACCTCAGACTTTGTGTACGTGACATTCAAACCCATGATCAAGTGCCCAGGCAGGTTACAATGTTCATGTGTGTTACTGCTTCTGATGTCTGATTTGTGGGATAGGACCCAGGAGTCCTGGCCCCCAGGCCTCTGTGACCGGGAGTTTCCCACTACTTGGCTCAGGCATGGCTGGGAGATATTTCCTGGAACTTGGGACGGGAGGGGGGTGCCCCTGTCTATGGATGGCTGTGTACGTGCCAGGCCTGTCACAGACTTGCAGCATGACAGCAGCATCAATGTGGAGGCAACTCAGAGGGGTGAGTGTTTAGGGCTCAGGATTTCCACAATCCAGGGAACCCCCATAACATTCACCCCAACACACACAGACTGACATCTCACCACCTGGCTCCATCCCAGAGCCGCTGGCCCTTCTGTTCGACATCAGTGCAGACACGTGAATACCCAAACACCTCTAATTCATTTTTTTCTAGAGTCAATTCACTTCATCCTATTTCTTTCCACATCTATCTATACTCACATAGCTTCATGTGGCTCCATTCTAGATCCACCTCCATCCACAGAGACCTATTCTAGTATCTTCTAGACCCCCACACATTCATTCTAGATCCATCCCCATCCACAGAGATCTATTCTTGTTTCCTCTAGACCCTTCCCCTTACAGTCTCCGCCCAGATGATGCCCCATACACAACCCCTCCCCCACCACAGTAACATTCCCATTCATGTTGCCATACAGGGTCAGGACCCACATGCTACCCTCAGGCCAAAACATTTGCACACCCCTGCCCGCAGGCATCTGTTCCTTATGTGATATAGAGACGGGACACTCTGATCTCCCTGATACCAGGCTTCCACCTCAGACCTTGTGTACATGACACCCAAAGCATCCCCTGCCCATCCCCAAATGGCCAGTGACAAACGCTTCTGCTGCCCCATTCAGTTTATCAACCCTCAGTGGGGCTCAGCCCCATCCCCTATTGAAGTTGTCCCTGGCAAGTTCCCAGGGGATGTGTCATTTCTGTTCAGAGCCAGGAGCATCCCTACTCCAGCCGTGTCTAAGTGGAAGGTCCCAGCCAATCCCCCTGCGGCCTCTGGGTCAGATCAGTGATCCCTACTGGAGCAATGAGCAGTTTCCAAGTGGGGGGTGGGTCCAGAACTGGAAGGGTGTGGAGATGGGTCTCGAATAGAAGTGAGGGGCTCTAGATGTATCTAGAATGAATGCACAGGGATTGGCATTGATCTTGAAGCCATCTACGGGTGGCCAGGCAGGCCTGGGTTGATTGCTGATGGAACAGCCTCCACTGAATGAATCGAGTAAGGACTGAAGTGGAGCTGGCTTCATCCATCTCCATGGACCTGGAAAGGCCACAGAGCTCATCCAGGTTGGACTTCCTCTCTGTGGTCACTGTCCCTGCTCTCAAACCCTTCCCTTCCTGTGTAATGGAAACCAGTCTGATTCCAGGCACATCCCATTGTCCTGGCACAACCAAACACTTCCCTTGCATTAGGTTAGGCTGAGAGGAAGCTGAATACGTCAGCTGGGAGATCCTAGCTCTGACCTTTCCAGGGGAGTTCTTTAACAAATGACGGGCGGACGGACAGACTCATGGACAGATGCACTAACTCTCACACTCTCAGGACTCTGTGTCTGTCTGTCTGTGTTTCCATTTCTCTGTGTGCCTGTTTGTCTGTTTGTTCAAGAACGTCTAAACTGTAAAAGTGACGGCCATCAAATGCTGGAGGCAGCTTCCACTGAGCCTAACGCAAAGCAAGGTCAGGATTAGGTTGTGCCAGTAAAATGGGGATAGGGCTGTTTCCCTTACATGGGAAGGGACGGGTGGAGAGGGGGGAGAAGTGAAAGGGAGGGTGTCATGAATAGGAGGAGTGCTGATCAGCACCTGGTGACTAAGAGGTTAGCTCAGGTACCTAGAAAAGGTGTCAGCCAGAGGGGTTCGGGCAGTCGGCCAATAAAAATGCATGTAGGAATTTCAAATCATGGAAGAGGGGTTTCTCTTTGTTTGAGATCAGAGCAGTTTCTCCCAGAGACTGAGGGAGATGGGAGGCACTTTCTCTTTCCAAGAACGGACTTCTTGAAATGTGTAAGGAGAGAAATGTTTAGATAATCCACCAGGGGTTATTGTTCTCCTTGTTTGGGGCTTTGGAAATCATGTCTGAGCTGGCTAATTGTTTTTCTCTTTTGTAACTAAGGATTACAGCTCAGGGATTCTCCCTGAGTCTATGTCACTTCATGGCTATTTGCCAATGAGTCAATTCACTATGCTTGCAACAATTGTTGTGTTTTGATAATAAAAGAGTTTTCTTTTTGTTTCGTTGGCTGATTGTTGTGTCGCAACGTTTATGAGCTGCAACAGAGGGGCATAGAGAGGAAGGAGGCCGCGATGCTGACAGTGGCGACCAGGGAATGCTGCAACACCAAGAGAGTGGCCAGTGGGCAGGAGGGGAGGCTCCGCCATCTTGCTCCCCCAAGTTGGCCAAAACTCTTTCCCACTCCCAGCCACAGCTCACAGCTCACAGCCCCCAGGTGGCCCTGCCTCCTGCCTTGTTCAGATTCCCAGGCAAAGCATCCTCCACCTACTTCAGGTGACAGCCCAGCCTGGGCCATTGCCTATGTGCCTGCCCTCAGGAGTCCTCCTCCCAAGATCCCACTGACCTCTTGGCACCACGCACACACACACAGACACAGTGACTGCAGAGCAGCACAGGACAAGAGGAATCACACACAGCACCACAAACGAACAGTGAATGCAACAACTCAGTGAACACCCTGGGTACAAGATTGAACGCTGTCCCTGCTAGGTCACACCATCTATCTATCTATCTATCCATCCCCACACACCGCCTCTATCTATCTATCTATCTATCCATCCCCACACACCGCCTCTATCTATCTATCTATCTATCCCCACACACCGCCTCTATCTATCTATCTATCTATCCATCCCCACACACCGCCTCTATCTATCTATCTATCTAGCTAGCTATCCCCATACACCGTATCTAGCTATCTCTCCTTCTCACTCTCCACTCCCTCCATTCTTTATGTCTATCCAATTTTCCTTTCTCTCTCTCTCTCTCTCTTTCCTCACCCCTATGTCCCGAGTGGTTTAGCTGGTTACATAGGTACATCTCTGTCTTTAAGCACTTGCCTTTTCTGACTGGATCCAAAGGGGCTACTTGTGGGTTAAAATGTTGACCTGGGCTCAGGGCCTGCCCGAACTGGAGCCTTTTTCCCTTCTCCCCACATCAGAAGTTTCTCCCTCTCCCCACCATGAGCCCCAAACCCAGCTCCACTCATGGGGACTCAGGGCTGGGGGAGGGACTTGGTCATCCACCTGTCACAATCAGCCAATCAGGAGACCAGGGTTAGGGTCCAGACACCAGCAGCAGCTGCTGCTGAAAAAGCCATTTAATGCATCACCAGTAGTGTGAGTGACCTACCAAGCAGGAAACATCACATAGTTTCCTCTGTACTTTGCAGGGACCACGCAGGACACAAGCAGGAAGAGACATGGCACATGGGCTTTCTGCTCCAAGGGATGCCAGCTCCGGTTCAGCCCCAGGGCAGTGGAGTGGCTGGCTCGGAGGGGTGGGGAAATTGATGCTAGATAGCCAGGCCCAGACTCAGAGGAAGATCTGATCCCATGTGTCCAGGAGCAGCTTGTGCAGCAGAAGATCAGGTCAGCGTTGTTAGATTTACCGCATGTTGGCTTTGATCCAGGGCACAAAGTGGGAAATCCAAGTGAACACAACATGAGGCTTAGTGCTGTTCATTTTGCCTTTGCAGACGATGCCCTCGGCCACTCCATCACACACAAGGGGCCCCCCAGAATCACCCTGTCCCAGAACAAGCCGGAAGAGAAGAATTAATGTCTCGATCACATCCAGGTATCCCAGGCTGTGTGGGCCAGTAAACCCAAAACATGTGAAAAACTGAATGAACACTGAGAAGATGAAGATGAAGGACTCTGGGAATTTAGACCAGAAATGCCCCTGTCGTTATTTAGCCTGACCTCCTCTCCAACACTGTATGCAAAGAGAGATGAGTAGCCACACTTACTTAGTGCCCATTGTCACATAATTGTAATCAATCTTGCACAAGGCATGGCATGTAAGGCGTCCTTGGAAAAGTTATAAGCTATTAAGTGTGATTGTCCTGTTTAAATCCCTCTCACCATTGTGTCTGAAACTGGATGTATCGGCTATGTGTTAGCATCTCAAATATGGTGACACAGATTTCTACATCAAGATCAGCCTGCCGCGTATCAATGGACAATTATGGAAAATCCACTCATCAAAGGATCGGGGCTGACCAATGGGACCTCTGGCTTGGCCATTGAGAGCCCTGTCACCTCTGGGTGTGGCCGTTTGTAGCTGTCTCACCCCTGGGCGTGGTCGCTTATTGCCCTGCGATCTCTGGTCTTGGCTGTTGGCATAGGCCCCAACAGGTAATTCTTTGCGCTCTGGAAGCTCTTCCACTACAAATTCCCCCTGCCTGTGCCTGTGACACCATGGACACGTTAGCCAATTAACTCCTTACCAGGTAAGTTGATTTTCGGTAGCGGGGGTTGCCTGAGTCTCCTACACACAGCATGGTGGAGGGGAAATAGTCACGGTACCCCTTCTTACAGAGGTCATCAGCCACCACCGACAGATTCACTTCCCGAAGGGTGTTGGTTGTTCTGGTTAAGCTGGTCATACCCCAGCCAGCCACGTTGCACAAGGTCCCTTGGTGCACTCTGCGATGACCAGTCGGTAAACGGACCAGCCCCACCTCCCTGGTCAGTGTCGCATTGTGACTCAGCTGTTGGGGCAAAGAGAACCAGGAAACATACGTATGTCTTAGATGGAGACACCTCAAGTCAAGAAATGGGACATGGGATGGGGGGTCGAACCTGCGGCAGTGTGATGTCACTGGGGGTGGGGGATGGGGTGGGGGTGGTACCTGTAGCAGCGTGAGATCACTGGGGCTGGGGAATGGGCTGGGGGTCAGTACCTCCAGCAGCATGATGTCGTTGTTTAAGGTCTCCCTGTTGTACAGTGGGTGGGGGATCTGCCGGCGCACACGGATCTGTTGTTGGCTCCGTTCCCATTGGCCGATGTTATGGGCTCCCAGGACAACAGTGATGATCCTGTAAAAGCCGAGAGCAACACCTGGATTGTCAGGGGACGGGGGATGGGCTTTTACATACTGGTGTCCTGAGTCTCAGCTCCTTTGGATCCCTGTCTCTCCTTCCTGCTGTACTGAACCCTCCCCTCTAGATCAGTGCCCTGCAGAGCTGCCCAGGGGCTGGGCCTTTGTCCCCTGACCCACTTGGTCCATGGACCAGACCCCAGCTGGGATGACTGGCCACAGCCCCATTGATTTATCTGGCACTGGGGCTGGGCAGTGATTTGCAGAAGCCCCTAGAGACTCACCAATGACCCCAGAGAAGATCAGACCCCAGGGATCTGCTCCCCCAGCCTGGCCACCCTGTATCCCTCCCCTGCCTCCCATGACAGTGCCAGAGCTCCCAGGTTCCCCTCCCCTGTTGTCTCCACCCTACCCCACATCCCAGCCTGGTGGCACTTACTCTGCCTTGCAGTGAGCAGCCGTCAGCACAAAGTTCTTTGACATCAGGAACCCACCACAGCCACCACGGAGATAGGCCATGTAGGGCCTGGAGTGGGGCTTGGCTTCCCTTCCCCCGATGATCTCACCTGGGGGGAGAACAGAGCCATACAAAGGGCTTCCTCACCTCCCTGGACAAGGACTGAGCTCCCCATCCCAAAGGGGGGTCCCACAGCCTCATCCTACCCTCTTGATGCTCTCCTTGGGGGATCCCTGGGCCTGGGTCCCTGCCCCCTGCTCTGCTCTGCCCCACCCTGGGCCTCCCATGGTGCTGGAGGGGAAATCTGCAGCTCTGACCTGGCTGCTGCAGAATCGGTGCCAACCACCCCAAGAGTGGGACACTAATCTCCCTGCCTTGTGTTCACAGCTCTGTGGGCCAACATCACCCCGGGGTGGTCCAGCCCGTCCCCAGCAGGGCAAGTACAAGGCTTCTCTGGCTGCTGCTTCTCCACCCAACCACAGAGACCAGGCCTGGCTGCTCCACGCCCGACTCACCAAAGTACCAGTGCCAAGGGAATTGGCTTTGACTGAATGAATCCTACCCAGGGAGCCTTTTCTGCCCTATAGTTTGGCTCTATTTTTTTTTCCTTGTGACACTGGGAAATGTCTAAGGGACAATTTTCAGGCTGAAAAAAATTAGTTTGGGGGTTGAAAGTGCAAAGTGAGAATGTCCCTTGGGAAAACGACAAACCTTCTGGGATCTGCTCGGGAGAAGGTGCCAGGCGGGCAGGCGGGAGTGTTGGAAAATCTCCCCTTTAAGGAATTGCTGTGATTGGCTTTATTGTGGGACCTAGACTGAGGGCAGGGAGCTCTTACTGTGCTAGTCACTGCATGGGCCCCCAACCCTTTCCCCGAGTAGTGTCCGATTCAAACAGATGCTGAATTATTTTTGTTCTGAAAAGGTAAATTGGATGCCCTGGGAGCATGTTCCAAAGGGGTTTAGGTGCCTCATTTCCATCAGCAACCCATGAAAATAACAGCGCCATAGGCAGGTTAATGTGGATAAGTGTAAAATAATGCACACTGGAGAAAATAACCCCAACTAGACATATAATATGATGGGGGCTAATTTAGCAACAACCAATCAGGGAAGAGATCTTGCAGTTATCGTGGGTAGTTCTCTGAAAACATCCATGCATTTTTCTTTTTTTGATGCAGTGTGCAGCGGCAGTCAAAAAAGCAAACCGAATGTTAGGAATCATTAAAAGAGGGATGGAAAATAAGACAAAAAATATCTCACTGCCCCATATAAAACTATGGTACGCCCACATCCTGAATACTGCATACAGATGTGGTCTCCTTACATCAGAAAAGATATTTTGGCATTAGAAAAGGTTCAGAAAAGAGCAACTAAAATGATTCAGGGTTTGGAACGGGTCCCATATGAATAGAGGCAAAAGAGACTGGGACTTTTCAGTTTAGAAAAGAGGAGAATGAGGGGGGATAGGATAGAGGTCTATAAAATCATGAGTGGTGTGGAGAGGGTGAATATAGACAAGTTATTTACTTCTTCCCATAGTATCAGAACTAGAGGACACAACATGAAATTAATGGGTAGCAAGTTTAAAACTAATAAAAGAAAGTTCTTCACACAGCGCACAGTCAACATGTGGAACTCTTTGCCAGAGGAGGCTGTGAAGGCTAGGACTATAAGAGAGTTTAAAAAAGAGCTGGATAGATTCATGGAGGTTAGGTCCATAAAAGGCTATTTGCCAGGGGGTAGAAATGGTGCCCCTGTATTCTGTTTGTCAGAGGCTGGAGAAGGATGGCAGGAGACAAATCGCTTGATCATTGTCTTTGGTCCATTCCCTCTGGGGCACCTGGCACTGGCCACTGTTGGGAAACAGGACACTGGGCTAGATGAACCGTTGGTCTGACCCAGTATGGCCGTTCTTATGTTCCCCCCACAGATCCGGGGCTGAGCTGAAAAAGGATCCCAAGTTTCTTAGGTCCAAGTTCCCTGCTCTTGCAGCCCCTCTCCACCATCTGCTCCTTGAGTCTCCCCAGCCGCCCTCCAGCAGCTCGTAGCTTCTCAAAGTATGGGACACGGCTTGGCAGTGGGGTCCCACAGAAGCCCTCTGGGGGTTGATCCACCACCCCCATAGGCTGAGAGCCCCAGAGGTACTCAGGGGAGACTTCAAGTTTCCCAATAGCCCCTCGGCCCCAGGCAGGTCAGGGGAAGACCCTCACTCAACCCACTGCCCCCACCCTTCATGACCCCTCTCGGTGCACACCCAACGCCCTTCCCCCACTCACCAGCCCAGCCCCCAGGGGGCAGGAGGAAGGCCCAGAGGAGATGACCAACCAACAAGCGCTGCATCGTCAGAGCCATCCCGGGCCAGGCATGGAGCCACTCCCTCCAGCCTGAGGCTTTTATGGCCCAAGTGGGGGCAGAGCAGGGGCAGGGCCAGCCAACCACAGGGCCCCACGTACACTTCTGCCCTGGAACACCCACTGGAGATGGTCTATGGGCCAAGGAGCCCATTGGGCAATTCTCAGGTCATAGGCCGAGCTCACCTAGTGGGGAGGTTTCTTCTCTGCTCCGGTCCCTGACCTGGCGCCATGGCCAACGGGGCCCCTGCCTGTCTGTCTGCCTGAGGTTGTGGCTAACATGACTGCTCACTGCCTAGCCCTGAATGAGGATGTGGCTAACGCTGCCCTCCCCCAACCACCAGTGTCAGACACACTGCAGGGCCGTTCTGCAGTGACATCCCCCAGCCCCGAGATTTCAGGGGAGGTAGGGGGGCCAATTCCTGTCCCTCTGCTCACTCCAGAGGCCAGACCCACTTGCTGGCAGTGGGAGACATGGGGCCTTTTCCCTCTAGGGTTGAGGGAGCAAAGTTGTCCATACCGGCCCCTTCTGTACTGCCCCGACCTCTCACCTGGGGATAACCTCCAGCCCCTGCCCATCTGGCCCCTTCCCCCAAACTTCAGGTCCCCTAGCACAGGGACCGTGCACTTTTCAGCCCCCGCTGCCCTGATGCTCTAGGCAGCAACAGGTCCAGACGAGCCGTGTGGCTGTAACACTGCTAGTGTGAGGCACCCGGTGGTGGCACTAAGCAGGGAGGGCCAGCATCACACTGTAGAGCTCCCCCCACCCTACGCACCCCCGTACATCCACATAAGTAATCTCCCTCTTGCAGCCCCTCCCCCAACTGTGCCCCAAAGACACCCCCTTCCCCCATGGCAGTAACATCCCCATTCATGTTGCCATACCATGTCAGGTCCCAGATGTGACCCTTGGGGCAAAGGACTTGCCCATCCCTGCCCTAGGGTGTCTCTGTGCTGCTGTCCCTGTTCCAAGTACCTATTTCTGCCCTTCTGCTTCCTGTTTACAAGGGCTGTGCGAAGAACTGATCAGTATCAGCACTGAATGAGAGATCACACCCTGTCCCGTATAAGATAGAGACGTGTGACCCTGATCTCCCTGATACCAGACTCCCACCTCAGACCTGGTGTACGTGACACCCAAAGCTTCTCCCCCACCCCATGGATGTCCAGTGACAGACACTTCTGCCACATTCAGTTTATCAGCCCTCAGTGGGGCTCAGCCCCATCCCCTGTTGATTTGGTACCTGGCCAGTTGGGGAGGGGTCATCTCCCGACAGGGAATACATGATATAGAACCAGGAGCATGCCTGCCTGGTGTAAAGGTTGCGGATCTCTCAAGGCATCTAGATAGACTTATGTGTAGTGCTGGGGAGGAGACAGGTGGTCGTGGAACATGTAGGTACCAATGACATAGGGAAGGGTAGGAGAGATATCCTGGAGGCCAAATGTAGGCCTCCAGTCCTTCACCTTAAGGCACCTCCAGTCCTTCACCTCAAAGACCTCCAGTCCTTCACCAATGACATAGGGAAGGGTAGGAGAGATGTCCTGGAGGCCAAATTTAGGCTGCTAGGAAAGAGACTGAAATCCAGATCCTCTATGGAGGCATTCTCAGAAATGCTTCCAGTTCCATGTGCAGGGCCAGGTAGGCAGGCAGAGCTTCAGAGTCTCAATGCGTGGATGAGACGATGGTGTAGGGAGGAGGGGTTTAGCTTTATAAGGAACTGGGGAAACTTTTGGGAGAGGGGGAGCTTATACAGGAAGGATGGGCTCCACCTAAACCAGGGTGGAACCAGACTGCTGGCACTTAACATTAAAAAGGTTGCAGAGCAGTTTTTAAACTAAGAGATGGGGGAAAGCCGATTGGTGCGGAGGATCAGACAGAGGCGTCTCTTAGAGGACAGTCTATTGATAGAGATTCTCTAGGTTTTAGTCAGGAGGAGAGGATGGAAGAGGATAAAGTACGGGCCAGATCAGATGAAAAACATTCACATAAAAAAGAATCCGACACATCAGAAAAGGGCAGACAGCTAAACAGTGACAAGTTTTTAAAGTGCTTGTACACAAATGCTAGAAGTTTAGATTTATTAGGCACTGGGGACACTTTTGGGAGATGGGGAGCCTATCGTGGAAGGATGGGCTCCACCTAAACCAAGGTGGATCCAGACTGCTGACACTAAACTTTAAAAAGGTTGTGGGGCAGTTTTTAAACTAAGAGATGGGGGAAAGTTGGTTGGCGCAGAGGAGCACATGGATCGGATGGAGACGTCTCTTAGAGGAGAGTCCATTGATGGAGATTCTGTAGGTTGTAGCCAGAAAGACAGGAGGGTCCATCAAATCCTGAAACCTGAGACATGTGGACACTTGGCCCCTGAAGCAGGACAAAGGAGAATAGGAGGGATTGCCTACAAGGGTGTGAGGGGTTTTTTTTTGGCTAGCTCAGGGAGAGTTGGCTTGGGCTCCCCTCTTCCCAAGATGGATTGTACTGACTGCTCCCGGCTTCTGTAACAACAAGTCTGTGCTAGCTTTGGTACCTATCAACAAATACACCTTCTGTTGCCCTTGCTGACTAAGAGTCACTTCTGACTGTGTATGGGACTGCAGGGCCTGGGGTCTCCCCTACACTCCAGGACACCTGGCACAACCTCACTCTGCCCTTGCATGAGGTTAGGCTGAGCAGAAGCTGAATACCGCAGGTGCGTGGTCTTAGCTCTTACCTTTCAAGAGGAGTTCTTGAACCAATGATGGGCGGACCAATCTATCTAGGATGGACACACAGGGATTTGCACTGATCTCAAAGCCATCTACGCGTGACCAGATGGGCATGGATCAATCGTGAATGGAACAGCCTCCACTGGAATAAGTCAGGTAAGAATTGAAATGGAGCAGGCTGGGTGTTCATCCATCTCCATGGACCTGGAAAGGCCACAGAGCTCTTCCAAAGTGGTTCTAGATGGAGCTCGCTTCCTTTCCGTGGTCTCTGTGGAGCAGAACAGTCCCGGCTCTCATAGAATCCTAGAATCATGGAACCATAGAGCTGGAAGAGCCCTTAGAAGCTCATCAAGTCCAGCCCCCTGCCCTAGGCAGGACCAATCCCAACTAAATCAACCCAGCCAGGGCTTTGTCAAGCCGAGACTTAAAAATCTCAAGGGATGGAGACTCCACTACTTCCCTAGGGAACCCATCCCAGTGCTCTCAGGCTCCTCCCTTCCTTTGTAATGGAAACCGGTCTGATTCCAGACACATCCCATTATACCAGTAGAAAACAATCCTGCCCTGGCATTTGGTTAGGCCGAGAGGAAGCTGAATACCACAGCTGGGGGGTCCTAGCTCTTACCTTTTAGGAGGAGTGCTTGGATAAATGACAGACAGAAGGAGGGACTCACAGACAGACTAACAGCTGCACAAACTCTTCCCACTCTCAAGAGCGTGCCTGTCGGTCTGTGAATCTGTCTGTCTGTGTGTCTCTCTGTCTGTTTGTTCCAGAACTCCTAAACCGTAAGAGCGACGACCCTCGAATGTGAGAGGCAGCCGCCCCTCAGCCGAACGTAAAGCAAGGTCAGGGCTGGGGTGTGCCAGAAAAATGGGAAGTGCTGGGAATGGGGCTGCTTCCCGTAACAAGGAAAAGGAGGGGGCAGAGAGCAGAGGGGCGTGAAAGGGAGGGGCACATCTCCGTGATATTGAGACTTGCCACAGTGGGAAATAGCAACACCAAGAGATTGGCCAGCAGAGCTGGGCTCCGCCATCTGGCCTGCCACCAGAAACCTCCCCATCCCAAACCTGGAGTCTGTTGCTGCATAGAGAGCCTGAGAGCTGTGAGCGGGAGGGTCTGGAGGAGGGAGTAGTCTGAAGAGCCTGGCAACTCCACAGACAGCCTGCAGGAAACAGAGGGGGGCGCCTCTGTCGGCTGGGGTTGCCCCAGGAGCCTGAACCCCCAAGACAGCCTGCAGGCCATGGGGTGGACCACTCCCTGGGGAGCACAGGTATGCCCATCCCCCACCCCCGAGAGGATTTGCTGCTGGAGCAGCATCACCCTTCCCATATCTGTTAGCTATCCCAGCTCTCAGCCCCCTGCCCTCAGCCTCCTGCCCTGGACACACACACACAAACACACACACACACACACACATACACAGAGTCCAACAGCCCAGATTCTACCCTGTGGGATGGGACAGGCCCATCCCCACCAGCTGTGATGTCCACTTGCATCAGGAAGTCCCAGCTTATCCCCCATCCATCAATTTGTGCCAGACCTTCCGGCTCCTCTCTCCCTAGGTTCCCTCCCAGATCCTCTGTCCTGGTCCATTATCAGCCCTCCTGGGCTCAGAGCCGGTCCAGCACCATTGGGGATTCACACTCAGAGTGAAGCCAGCCCCAGCACAGTTCACGACACTGCAGAAGGTGGGGGTGAGGGGCCAGGCTGGGCCATAGGAGCTTTCTGGGTAGTTTATTCTCCTTCAACACTGAATATCCGCCTGATTATTCCCTCCCCTGCTGGCCTCTTGGGGCTCTTTTCCGTCAGGTACCTCTCCCCACTGTGCTCCCCCTAGCTTGGCCAGCAAAGCGTCCTGCCAGAGGGCAGCGCTGCTCCAGGGTTGGGTACAAACGGAGCAGGCCCTGCACAATGAGGGTCCCAACACCAGCCTAGCCTGGGGGTAACATCTAGTGTAGAAGGGAGCAGGAGGGGTGGGGTTGGATATGAGGAGGGCTGGCCAGCATTCAATGACTAAAGGTTAAACTCAGGTAGCTAGGGAGTATTGGCAGGGAGCAAGGGCAGTCAATAGCAGCGGACGTAGAATTTTGAATTGGAGGATACATCTGCCTGCTGTTTCCTCTGTGGGAGTTTTAAGCCAGGAGTTGGGGGAACAAGACGAATTGAAGTAGGCAGGAGGACCAGGCCTACAAGGAACACTGGGCATCAAAACGGACTGAACCCTGAAGTACAGATCTATGAATAGATAGGGAATGTCTAGTTAGATGTGATCGGGTTATTGTCTTTGTTTTGTTGTTTGGTTCAACTTCTCTGTGCTACGTCCATGTCTCCCCCTTCCCCAAACACTGTATTGTTTAAACTGTAGCCGATTGATACCCTTTTCTTGGTGTATTAATCTGTTCATTTTTAATTGTCCTGTAACACATAGGGTACATCTAGACAACAGGCTTTTGTCAACAGAGGCTTCGTCGACAGATACTGTCTACAAAGCTTCTGTCGACAAAGAGCATCTAGACTACATCCAGTTCTGTCGACAAAGCAAGTCACTTTGTCGACATGACAGTGAAGACTCAAAGGACAGTGTAGATGCAATAACGCCTTCTGTCGACAGAACTCTGTCGACAAAAGGCGTTATTCCTTGTAGAATGAGGTTTACTGCCATCGACAAAACTGCCGGTAGTGTAGACACAGGTATAGTTTTGTCGACAAAAGGCCACTTGATCTCTCTTTTTTTCATTCCAGGTCTTTTGTGGTAGAGGAGCTAGGGGGTGCCCTTCTGGAAGAATTTTCAAGTGCTTCCTTCCTGGGTTCAAGAAGAAAGGAGTTTCTGGTTCGCTTGGTGTAGTGGCAGCTACCGCCTAAGGGAGGGGATCTGTGACCTCAGGGAGCATTTCAGCAGACGCCTATAGAGGCCAGGGATTAAAGATCTCTTGTGGGCCCCACCTTGGGCACTTGGACTGCCAGAGTGGGGAACTGCCTTGGCAAAGGGAAAAAAAGTGTGACAGCGGGGGCAGGATTGTGGGGAGGAACTGCAGAAGCACCAGCCTGTGTCTGTTCCAGAAAGCAAGTAAGTTAGTGCATGAGAACAAGCAGAACCTGGGTTCTAGCCAATGTCCCAGTCAGGCTGCCCACCATTGATGCAGGGCAGCTCCAGGGACCTGTGTGTACACTAAGAGAGTGTCTGTTCATATGCCTGTCTATCCCCATCCACCCCCTCTATCTATCTATCTATCTATCCCCATACACCCTTCTCTCTATTCCTTTAGCCATCTTTCCTTCTCTCTCTATCTAAATTCTTTCTGTCCATCTGTCACAGTGTGGGGGAGTGTAGCCAGACATGAACCCCATCTTGTTCCCCCCCCCCCCAGAGAGCAAGAGAAAGGCAGTCAGCCTTTGATGCCCTGGGAACGCAGGGGTGCTGCCTGTCCCTGACTCTACCATAAACAGAAACCAGACAGTAAATGGGCTAGCTGATGACCCGGGGCCTCCCGCTGCCCTGATGGCTAGTACCAGTAATTGACACGCCTGCACTGTCCCAGGAGAGGAATATTCGCCCATCGCATACCAGAGGTGCCCATTGTCTGCATTTTCCCAGGTGTGAATTATGCTTTGCACCCTTCGTAGGAAACTGGGCGTTCAAAGCCATTTTTCCTAATTGGCCACTTGAGACCAGGAAGAAGCCTATGTGACCTAAGGGGTATAAAGAGGGGTTTAGTAGCCCACCCCATTTGAGCTCCAATCATCTACACCTGCTGGCAGGTATTGCTGGTCTCCTGAGAACTGTGGGACGCCCAACCTCGCCCTACTTCTTCCCGAGGGATTGAGAGAAAGACGCTGGCCACGCCAAGTCTGGAACGCAGGGGTGAGAATATATACCTGCTAGGTGTCTATTTTGCATGCATTTAATAAGAGCTCAGAGAACCAAAAGGGTTTCATGGTACCTGTAAGTGACTTCTTAGTGTAATTTCTGTCCTGTCCTTTGTAGTGGCTGTGTTATCTGTAACACAGTAGTAGCATTTAACAGCTAAGTTTACCCTATAACAATAAAATAGTAACTGTTTAAGCTGTGACCTGACTCCTTCAGTTGCTGTAACAGAACCAAGCACAATTTTAAAAAGAATTCCAGCCGGTCATAAGGGACAGATATAGGGAGAGCTTGAGCGTTGGATCGTGTCGCTTCCAGGGGACAGATCCGTTGGGGCATCTCTCAGCCTCCCCAGGCTGCCCGCTGCGAAGGGATCGTGTATCCTAGCAGTCAAAATCTGAGGTGTAATAAGCTCTCCCTGTAAACTCTGGGGCGTCTGTCAGCCTGTTGGCTGCCCGCCGCGAAAGGATCCCGATCCTAGCAGTAAAGACACGGACGTTAAACTCCTCGGGGCACCCGTCAGTCTCACCTAGACTGCTCACTGCGACGGGGCCTTGTGTCTCAGCAGTTGAAGACTCAGGTGTAACATACACACATGCACTGCCCTGACCACCGGCTGACAGGGAGTCACCGGGCCCTGCCCCCCATCCCCATCCCGGTGTGACTCTCAGGTGGCATGTAACACAGCATAGCCAAGACGTGTAGTGACAGGAACCAGGACCTGTCAGTACAATCCATCTTGGCGAAAGGGGGGGCCCAAAGCCCCAACTCTGGGCCCCTGCCCTGGCCCCCATAGGGCAGCTAGGCTCCCTTCTCTCCCAAGCTGCCGAAACTAACTCCCACGCCCAGCCACGGCTCATAGCCCCCAGGCTGCCCCACCTCCTGCCTTATTCAGATTCCTGGGTAAATTGTCACCTGGCTGAATCCTTCACCCAGCTTAGTTGTCAGGCTGGCCTGAGCCATCCCCTACAGGCATCCCATCAGGAGTCCTCTCCTGGAGATCCCAGCCCCACTGGGCACCACACACACACACACACCGCAGAGCAGCACAGGACAGGCGGTATCACACACCAGCACAAACAACCAGCGAATGCAATAACCAAGTGAACATGAGTGAACACCATGCCCACCACATCACACCCTCCAGTCTGTCTCTTTCTACCCACCCCTATGTCCCAACTGGTTTAGCTGGTTACATAAGTGCATTTCTGGCTGTCAGCACTTGTGTTTTCTGACGTAATCCAAAGGGACCACTTGTGGGTTCAAATGTTGACCTCGGCTCGGGGCCTGCCTGAATTGGGGCTTTTCCCTTTCTCACCACATGTCCCTTTACCTGTAGTTTCTCCCTCCCTGCACCATGAGCCCCACACCCAGCCCCTCATGGGGACTCTGGGCTGGGGAAGGGAATTGGGCACGCACCTGTCACAATCAGCCAATCAGGAGTCCAGGGTTAAGGTTAGGGTCCAGATACTACCAGAAGCTGCTGCACAAAGACATTTAATGCATCACCAGTGTCATGAGTGACCCACTGAGAAGAAAAGGTCGCACAGTTTCCTCTGCATTTTGCAGGAACCACCCAGGACACAGGCAGGAAGGGACACGGTACCTGGGCTTTCTGCTCCAAGGGATGCCAGCTCCGGTCCAGCCCCAGGGCAGTGGAGTGGCTGGCTCAGAAAATCGATGGTAGATAGCCGGGCCCAGACTGAGAGGAAGGTCTGATCCCATGTGTCCAGGAGCAGGTTGTGTAGCAGAAGGCAGTGGCTGCGTAGCAGGAGATCATGTCGGCATTGCCAGATTTACAGCATGATCCAGGGCACAAATTAGGAAATCCGAGTGAACCCAACAGGAGGTGCAATGCTGTTATTGAAACCAAAGGAGATGATGCCCATTCCATGGCACACAAGAGGGCCCCCAGAATTGCCCTGTCCCAGAAGAAGCCGGGAGAGAAGAGTTAATGCCTCATTCATACCTGGGTCTCCCGGGCTGTCTGGGCCAGTAAACTCAAAACATGTGAAAAACTGAATTAACACTGAGAAGATGAAGATAAAGATGAAGGACTCTGGGAATTTAGACCAGAAACTCCCCTGTCATTATCTAGCCCAATCTCCTAGCCAATTCTGTATACACACAAAGATGGCTAACTACACTTAGACAGTCCCCATTGTCACACAATGGCACTCAATCTTGGACAAGGTGTGTCATGGAAGGTATCCTTGGAAAGGTTGTACATTGTTAAGTGTTATTGTCCTGTTGAAATCCGTGTCTCACCATTGTGTCTGAAGCTGTGAGTACTGGCTACCTGTTAGCTTCTCAAATATGTTTGGCTCTTGGGTGATGCCCACAAGGCCTTTCTACATCGAGATTAACCAGCTATGTGTGGATGGCCAGTGATGGAAAATCCTCTCATCTAAGGATCAGGGTGGACCAATAGCACCTCTGAACTTGGCCATTCATAGCCCTGTCACCCCTCGGTGTGGCCGTTTGTAGCTGTCTCACCCCTGGGCATGGCCGTTTGTAGTCCTATTATTTCTGGATTTGGCTGTTTGTAACCCTGTGACTTCTGGGCATGAGCCCCAGCAAGTAATCCCCTGGGCTCTGGAATCTGTTTTGTCACCAATGTCTCCCTGCCAGTGGTTGTGACACCCTGGACATATAATAGCTAATAAATCACTTACCTGGTAAGTCGACTTTGGGTAGCAAGGGTCCCCTACACACAGCGTGGTGGAGGGGACATAAAAATGGCAGTACCGCTTCTTACAGAGGTCATCAGTCACCACTGCAGTTTCATTTCCCAAAGGATGTCATTTCTAGTGTTCAAGCTGGTCCAACCCCAGCCAGCCACGTTGCACACGGTCCCTGGGCTCACTCTGCGATGACCAGTTGTTAAACGGACCAGGCCCACCTCCTTGGTCAGTGTCGCTTTGCGACTCAGCTGTGGGGGAAAAGAGAAGCAGGAAACGTACGAGGGTCTTAGATGGAGACACCTCAAGTCAAGAACTGGGATATGGAATGGGGGTGGTACCTGCAGGCATGTGAGGTCACTGGGGGCAGGGACAGCATGGGGGCGGTACCTGCAGCAGTGTGAGGTCACTGGGGGTGGGGGATGGGATGGGGGCGGTACCTGCAGCAGTGTGAGGTCACTAGGGGAGGGGGATGGGATGGGGGCGGTACCTGCAGCAGTGTGAGGTCACTGGGGGTGGGGATGGGATGGGGGCGGTACCTGCAGCAGTGTGAGGTCACTGGGGGTGGGGGATGGGATGGGGGCGGTACTTGCAGCAGTGTGAGGTCACTGGGGGTGGGGGATGGGATGGGGGCGGTACCTGCAGCAGTGTGAGGTCACTGGGGGTGGGGGATGGGATGGGGGCGGTACCTGCAGCAGTGTGAGGTCACTGGGGGCAGGGACAGCATGGGGGCGGTACCTGCAGCAGTGTGAGGTCACTGGGGGTGGGGGATGGGCTGGGGGCGGTACCTGCAGCAGTGTGAGGTCACTGGGGGTGGGGGATGGGATGGGGGCGGTACTTGCAGCAGTGTGAGGTCACTGGGGGTGGGGGATGGGCTGGGGGCGGTACCTGCAGCAGCATGATATCATTTTTAAATGGCACCGTGTTATACTGCGGGTGGGGGATCTGCCGGTGCACATTGATCCGTTGCTGGCTCGGTTCCTATTGTTTGATGTTATGAGCTCCCAGGTGCACAGCTAGATCCTGGCACGGGTTCATGCCCAGCCCCCCAGCCCAGCAACCTGCAGCAGTGCCCTGGGGCTGGGACCCCTCCCTGCCCCACGCTGGGCAAGGGGCCAGACCCCAGCTGGGCTCACAGCCCCATTCTTATACCTAGCGCTGGGGCTGGGCCGTGGGTTGAGAGGCCCCTAGAGACTCGCTGATGCTTCCTGAGCACGTCACACCCCTTGGCTCTGCTCCCCCAGCCTGGCCACCCCCTGCCTCTTCCCCACCCCCCACGCCAGCACCAGAGCTCCTGGCTCCCCCTCTCCCTCTGCCCTCACCCAGCCCCACGTCCCAGCCCAGAGGCACTTACTCTCCCTGACAGTGAGTGGCTGTCAGCACGAAGTTCTCTGCCACCAGGAACCCGCTACAGTGTCTGTATTTGTCTCCATCTTGTATATACAGAAAGGCCATATAGGGCCTGGAGTGGGGCTGGGCTTCCCATCCCCCGATGATCTCCCCTGGGTGGAGAACAGAGCCATAAAAAGGGCCCCATTACTTCCCTGGACAGGGACTGAGCTCCCCATCCCAAAGGGGGACTCCCACAGCCTCATCCAACCATGTCTCAAGTTCTCAGCTCTGTGGGCCAAAGTCACTCCAGGTTGGTCCAGCCCATCCCCAGCAGGACACGGATGGGGCTTCTGTGGCTGCTGTTTCTCCACCTGCCTGAAGGGACCGGGTCATGCTCCTCCTCGTCCGACTCACCAAAATACTGGTGTCAGGGGAAGTGGTTTGACTGAATAAATCCTACCCCAGGGATCCCTTTCTGCCCTCCAGCTGAGTTTGAATTTTTTTTTTCTTGTGCAACCTGGTATTTTCCGCCCACTGCTGGGAAATTTCTAAGGGAAAATTCTTCAGGCTGAAAAAATATACTTTGGGGGTTGAAAGTGACAGTGAGAACATCCCTTAGGGAAAACAACAAACCTTCTGGGATCTGCTCGGGAGAAGGTACCAGGCAGGCGGGCGGGAGTGTGGGGAAATCTCCCCTTTAAGGAATCACAGCAATTGGCTTTGTTGCGGGACCTAGGCTGAGGTCACGGACCTCTTACTGTGCTAGTCACTGCACGGACCCCCCACCCCTTTCCCGAGCAGTGTCCGGGTTCAAACAGACACAGAATCATTTCCATCTTTATAAGGGGAATTGGAGGCCCTGGGAGCGTGTTCCTAAGGGGTTTAGGTGCCTGATTGCCACCAGCAACCCATGAAAATAAGAGCCCCATAGCTAGGTTAATGGGGAGAAGTGTAAAGTAAACCACATTGGAAAAAATAACCCCAATTATACACAACATATGATGGGGGGCTAATTTAACTACAACTAATCAGAAAAGAGATCTTGGAGTTTTCATGGATAGTTCTCTGAAAATGTCCATGCAGTGTGCAGCGGCAGTCAAAAAAGCAAATAGGATGTTAGGAATTATTAAAAAAGGGATGGAAAATAAGATTAAGAGTATCTTACTGCCCCTGTATAAAACTATGGTACGCCCACATCCTGAATACTGCGGGCAGATGTGGTCTCCTCACCTCAGAAAAGATATTTTGGCATGAGAAAATGTTCAGAAAAGAGCAACTAAAATGATTAGGGGTTTGGAACGGGTCCCATATGAGGAGAGGCTAAAGAGACTGGGACTTTTCAGTTTAGAAAAGAGGAGACTAAGGGGGAATATGATATAAATCTATAAAATCATGAGTAGTATGGAGAGGGAGAATATAAACAAGTGCCATAATATAAGAACTAGAGGACACCAAATGAAGTTAATAGGTAGCAGATTTAAAACTAATAACAGAAAGTTCTTCTTCACACAGCGCACAGTCAACCTGTGGAGCTCCTTGCCAGAGGAGGCTGTGAAGACTAGGACTATAACAGGGTTTAAAAAAGAGCTGGATAGATTCATGGAGGTTAGGTCCATAAAAGGCTATTAGTCAAAGGCTGGAGATGGATGGCACGAGACAAATTGCTTGATCATTGTCTTTGGTCCACCCCCTCTGGGGCACCTGGCGCTGGCCATTGTCGGCAGATAGACCTTTGCTCTGACCCAGTCTGGCCGTTCTAATGTTCTTATGTTTCCCCCGGAAATCCTGGGCTGAGCTTGGAAAGGATCCCAACTTTCTTTGGTCTGAGCCCTCCCTCTTAGCTCCCCGCTCTCATGGCCCCTCTCCAGCATCTGCTCCTTGTTTCTCCCCAGCCGCCCTGCCGGCAACTCATTGCATCTCCAAGTGAGGGACACGGCTTGGCAGTGGGGTCCCACAGAAGCCCTCTGGGGGCTGATCCGCCCACCTCCACAGACTGAGAGCCCCAGAGGTACTCAGGGGAGGCTGCAGGGTTCCCAATAGCCCCTCGGCCTCAGGCGGGTCAGGGGAAGACCCTCACTCAACCCACAGCCCCCTACCCTGCATGGGCCCCTCTCTGCATACCCAGCGCCCTTCCCCCACTCACCAGCCCAACACCCGGGGGGCAGGAGGAAGGCCCAGGGGAGCAGCCCCACCACCAAGCGCTGCATCGTCAGAGCCATCCCGGGCCGGGCACAGAGCCACTCCCTCCGGCCCGAGGCTTATATGGACCAGGCGGGGGCAGAACGGGGGCAGGGCCAGCCAATCAAAGGGCCCCACGTACACTCCTGCCTGGGAACACCCACTGGAGATGGACCACAGGACAAGGTGCCCATTGGGCAATTCAAAGGTCATGGCCATGCCCACCTAGCAGGGAGGTTTCCTCTTTGGTCTGGTCCCTGGCCTGGTGCCATGGCCAACGGAGCCCCTGCCCCTCTGTCTGCCTGAGGATGTGGCTAACACGGCCGCCCACTGCCTAGCTCTGGCTGAGGATGTGGCTAACGTTGCCCCTCCCCCAACCACCGGTGTCAGAAACACTCCAGCGCCGTTCTGCACTGAGATCCCCCACCCCGAGATTTCAGGGGGGCCAGAAGGGACAATTCCTGTCCCTCTGCTCACTCCAGAGGCCAGACCCACTTGCAGGCAGTAGGAGACATGGGGCCTTTTCCCTCTAGGGCAGACAGAACAAAGTTCAGCCCACGGGCCATATCAGACCTTTGTGTACTGCCCCTGACCTCCCACCTGGGGCTGGCCCCCAGCCCCTCCCCATCTAGCTCTTTACCCCATAGCCTCGGCTCCCCCAGCACCAGGGCCTTGTGCTTCTCAGCCCCCCTGCTCTGATGCTCTGGGCAGTGCTGCGGTAGCGCCGACAAGCGGTCTGGCTTTAACACCACCAGCCTGGGGTGCTGGATGGTGCAGAGCAGGGAGGGCTGCTATCACCACACTCCAAGAACCCTCCTACCCCTACCTAAGTAACCTCCCTCTTAGAGCCCCTCCCCCAACTGCCTCCCCCATGGCGGTAACATCCCCATTCATGCCCCTCATCCAGTGTCAGTTCCCAGATGCGACCCTCAGGCCAAAACGTTTGCCCACCCCTGTCCGAAGGCATCTCTGTGCTGCTGTCACTGCTCCAGGCAGCTGTTTCTGCCCTTCTCTGTCCTGTTACCATGGTCTATGCACAGCACGGATCAGTATCGGTGCTGGGTGAGAAACCACACCTTGGCCCCTGTGTGGGATAGAGACGGGTGGCTCTGATCTCTCTGATACCAACCTCCTGCCTCAGACCTTGTATAAGTGACACCCAAAGTGTCTGTGCCCGCCCCCAGATGTCCATTGACAGACACTTCTGCTGCCCCATTCAGTTTATGAGCCCTCAGTGGGGCTCAGCCCCATCCTCTGTTGAGGTGGTCTCTGGCCAGCAGGGGAGGTGTCATCTCTACCTAAAATTGGAAGGAATGGGGCTGCTTCCCTTAACAAGGAAAAGGAGGGGGCAGTGAATGAAAGGACATGAAAGGGGGGAGGGGGCTGCAACACCAAGGCAGTGGCCAGCAGGGCTGGGGCTCTGCCATCTTGCCTGCCACCACACCGGTAAAGACTCCCGGCCAAAATCTGAAGTCTGCTGCTGCATAGACAGCCTGAAAGCTGTGTGGGGGCCCTGGAGGAGGTGGCCCTCCTAAGACGCTGGCCACTCCCCAGACAGCCTGCCGCACACAGAGGGGGGTGCCTCTGTCTGCCAGGGTAGCCCCAAGAGCCTGAACCCCCCAAGACAGCCTGCAGGCGATGGGGGGGCACACTCACAGGGGAGTGTTTCCCTGGCCCACTGATAGGATTTGTCGCTGGAGCAACATCACCCTCATTGCCATGTCAGCTTCTGTCAGCTCCCCCAACTTGCAGCCCCCTGTTCTGAGTCTCCTGCCCTGGACACACACACGCAGACACACAGAGAGCGCATGTGACAGCCCAGATTCTACCCCAGGTGGTTAACTGGTTACATGGGTACATCTCTGGCTTTAAGAACTTGCCTTTTCTGACTGGATCCAAAGGGGGGCCACTTGTGAGTTCAAATGTTGACCTGGGCTCAGGGCCTGCCCGCACTGGGACCTTTTCCCCTTCTCCCCACATGTCCCTTTATCTGTTCCCCCCCCACACACTTTGTGAGCTTTCCCCCCACTCATGGGGACTCAGGGCTGGGTGAGGGACTTGGGCACTGTCACAACCAGACAGTCACTCAGGAGTGCAGACACCACCAGTAGCTGCTGCACAAAGCCATTTAATGCGTCACCAGCGGGATGAGTGACCCACCGAGCAGGAAATATCACACATTTTCATCACCACTTTTTCAGGACCACCCAGGACACAAGCAGGAAGAGACACGGTACCTGGGCTTTTCGCACTAAGGGGCACCAGCTCCGGTCCAGCCCCAGGGCAGTGGAGTGGCTGGCTCAGAGGGGTGGGGAAATCGACGCTAGATAGCTGGGCCCAGATGCAGAGGAAGGTTTGATCCCATGTCTCCAGGAGCAGGTTGTGTAGCAGAAGGTGGTGGTTGTGTAGCAGAAGATCAGGTACAGTTTTGCTAGATGTACCGCATGTTGGCTTTGATCCAGGGCACAAAGTGGGAAATCCAAGTGAACCCAGCAGGAGAGTCAAGGCTGTTATAGATAACAAAGGAGGTGATGCCCTCAGCCACTCCATGGCATGCGAGAGGGCCCCAAGAATCACCCTGTCCCAGAACAAGCCGGAAGAGAAGAGTTAATGCCTCAATTGTATCTGGGTCTCCCAGGCTGTCTGGGCCAGTAAACCCAAAACATGTGAAAAACTGAATGAACACTGAGAAGATGAAGATGAAGGACTCTGGGAACTGAGACCAGAAATGCCCCTGTCATTATCTAGCCTGATCTCCTATGTGATGCTGTTTGCAAAGGAAGATGGGTAGCCACACTTACACAGTCCCCATCATCACACAATTCTAATCAATCTTGCACAAGGCATGGCATGTAAGGCATCCTTGGAAAAGTTATAAGCTGTTACATGTGATTGTCCCGCTTAAATCCGTGTCTCAGCATTGTGACTGAAGCTTCAAGTATTGGCTGCCTCTTAGCATCTCAAACATGGTGACACCCATTTCTACATCAAGATCAGCCTGCTGTGTATTGATGGGCAATTATGGAAAATCCACTTATCAAAGGATCAGGGCTGACCAATGGGACCTCTGGCTTGGCCATTGAGAGCCCTGTCACCTCTGGGCATGGCCGTTTGTAGCTATGTCACCCCTGAGTGTGATCGTTGATTGCCCTGTGATCTCTGGTCTTCGGCTCTGTCACCCCTGGGCATTGGCCCCAACAGGTAATTCTTTGCGCTCTTGCAGCTCTTCATTACAAATTCCCCCCACCTGTGGCTGTGACATCAGCTTTCTCCTTCCCCGTCCCACTGCCTTGGCGTGCCCCTGTCTCCCTGAAACAGCAACCACAGAGCAAGTGAACCACCAGTCTCTCCATGGGGTATTCTCCAACCCCTCCATGAGTAACATCCTCATGGCTCATATAAGAAGGAGGCCTGGTTACAGGGAGTTACAGCCCCAGCTGTGTGGGGACAAGAAACCTCATATATGCGTGTTGTGTATCTGGTCAGTATTCACTTTTTGGTGGCCATGGAAGCAAACCCCACATCAGACACCTCAGTATGGTCATGCGATGGGTTCTTTGTTGTCCTTTCTGACTCAGCAGTGGGCCGACACTTTCCTGAATCTTTCTTTTGCTCCTAACACATTTCAAGACCTACTCGTTGCCTTTTCTGTCCCTTAGCAGGTGAGACTCATTTTCTGCCCTAGTCTGTCTGATTTTATTCCTGTGATCTTGCCCTATGCTTTTGTACTCCCCTGGTGGGCCCCCGCCAATATATTTCCCAGCACCTCCACAGATACGGGCGATTGCAGCTCCCATTGGCTGGGAACAGTGATCTGCAACCAGTGAGAGCTGGGTTCCCCCGTACCTGTGGAGGTGCGGCTAAATGTGGCCATGTGGGGATCCGCTGGGGGTTAACCCTGCCTGACCGGATTGGGCCTATGGGCTAATGTTGGCTCAGCCCTTTGTTAGCGTATCGTAAACATATTTATGTCCCTGAACTTCTACAAAATATTCCTAAAAAAGAATCTCTGTTGTGTCACAGCCCATGCAAACCTGGTCTTTTTGGCTCCCTCAGGGCCTGTGTTTCTTCAGCCGATCAGGGTGGGTGTTTTAGAAGAAGTGTCTCTTTTTGTAAATCATAAAGTTTCCCCTTTCATGTTTTTTACAAATACCCATTTTTGGTATCAGCTGCTTTCTTAATGCCATCCAATATAAAAACTGATCCTGCAGGTTCTTTTGAACTTTTATTGTCCATGATGAGGAAAAGGAGTTTCATGCTGTAAAATGTTAACGCCGCTTTGTGGTCACGGTTAGCCAAAAAAATTAAGAAATGAGCTTATCTTCAAAATGGTTCCATCTTATCTTCTTCCTTCGCACAGTTGTCTACGAGGGCTGTTATGGTCTTGCAATGTAATTTCTCACTTTTATAGTAAAATAACTTATTGAATGTTTATTTTATATGAAATCTGTACTAAATGGTTTATACTGGGAAATATTCTTATTTCTTTACAATAGACCTATCTGTAAAATTTTGACTGCACTATATTAGTATCTTTGTGTGTTCTATAACATTTGGCAGCCCCTTAAGCTTACAAATAACACAGGGCATGAAGAAGCCCTAAAGACCAATACTGAATGAGCTGCAACACAAGAAATCTCTTGTTGGGGGGAATATTTAGTAGAAGTATCGTGACATATCTATGTTTGAGATACACTTGCCTTAAATACTCTCTCCATTAAGGGCAGTTTCCATATGTATTCCAATGAAAAAAAAAAAGAGGTGTCAGTTGCAGTGCCAAATTTTACTGATTTTAATTTAGTCTGATGAAAATTTTGCAAGATCAACCCCTGTTAACAGACAGGCCTATTGTGAAGAAGTAGCAATATTAGCCAGCATAAGCCATTTAGTGCCCGTTTTATATAAAATAAATATTCAATTCATTATTTTACTATAAAAGAGACCTAGAAGGACAGTTCCAGACCAGGAAGATAACTGTGCTAAGGATGAAGATAAAATCGAACCATTTCAAAGATAAGCGCATTTCTTAACTTTTTTGGCTAACTGTGATCACAAAGACACAGCGTCTAACAACCGATGTTCTATTTCCTCGAAAGGAAAGTTCTGTAAAGAAATTAAAAAGTGTTGCAACCAAAGGCGCCGCTTCGAAGATAAAGCTAGAGCCCGACAAACCCAGTCTTAATACACAATCCTTCAGTAAGGCAACACAACATAACGTGACATTAGCTGTTAACGTTTTACAGCCACAGGGGCCACAATAATACTCAGAACACATGCCAAGGGCCACAACTTAAGTGTGCTGGCATGTACATGGAAATATATATGCAAATAGATGCAAATAGCTTCTTTCACACTGCTGGGCATGAATACAAAAATTAAGGCAAGACTACACAACACACAGGCCCCATTTAATTTGGTTCTGCTCATATTAATACAATGCAATGGTTACCCGATTTCTACCCATATGACCACACTTTGAATGAGCAATGACAGGCCAGGAATTTAAATGCTAAAACGCATCTCAGCAGAAGACGATTCCAGTGATTATTGTTTTGCTTTTGCTGCCACCTGCGGGCTTCATGTTGAGCCCCAAGTGAATCCAAACCACATGGCAGGCTGCAAACAAACAGGCCAAGGGCTGTATTACAGCATGAAAGTCCTTTTCCTCATGATGGACAATAACATTGGAAAGAACCTATCGGAGCAGTTTTTATATCGGATGGCATTAAGAAAGCAGATGATACAAAAAATGCCTATTTAAAAAAAATGAAAGGGGAAGCTTGGTTATTTACAAAAAGGAGACACCTCTTGTAAGAGAAACACACACCGGCTATGTCTAGACTGCACGCCATTTTTGACAGAGCCTTTTTCGAAAGTATCTTTCGAAAAAGCCTCTCTTGAAAAAGAGCGTCTAGACTATGATCATCATTGTCAAAAAAGCAAGCCGCTTTTTTGAAAGAGAGTCTAGACTCTCTCTTTTGAAAAAGCACAGTTTGCCTGAAATAGCACCTTTTTTCGAAAGAGCACTTTCGAAAAAAGGCATTCTTCCTCATAAAATGAGGTTTGCCGCTGTCAACAAAACCGCCATGTTCTGTCGATTTACTGTTGACAGAACACGGTGGTAGTCTAGAAGATGCAGATATAGTTGTTTTCGAAAAAAGGCCACTTTTTTTCAAAAAACACCCTGTAGTCTAGACACACCCACTCTGATTGTCTGAAAAAACACAGGCCCTGAGGAGCCATAAAGACCTGGGTTGAAGGAGCTGTAACATTACAAGTCTCTTTTTTGTTGTATGTACGTTGTATGTATGGATGTCTGCTGGATTAAGTCTACCAGGGCTAGTCCCTGGTCAGCCTCCACATGGACATATTTAGCTGAACCTTCACCAGTATGGGGGTTCCCAACACCCATTGGAGGCAGACGCAGATCACCATTCCCGGCCAATGGGAGCTGCGATTGCCTGTACCTGTGGAGGCGCAGGGAAATATATTGGCAGTGGCCCACCGAGGGAGTACAAAAGCCTGGGGCTAGCTCACTAGACCAAAATCATACAGACTAGGGCACAAAATGAGTCTTGCCTACTAAGAGACAGAAAAGGCAACGAGAAGAGGGTCTTGAAATGCGTGAGGAGCAAAAGAAAGATGCAGGGAAGTGTCAGCCCACTGCTCCCGTTCCCATTGGCCGATGTTATGGGCTCCCAGGACAACAGTGCTGATCCTGTAAAAGCCAAGAGCAACCCCTGGATTGTTGTGAGTCTCAAGTCCCCTTTATCCCTGTCACCCCTTCCTTCTCTACTGAACCCCTCCCCAGCTCAGCTTCCTGCAGAGCCGCCCTGGGGCTGTGACACCTCCCTGCCCCACAGCTCCATTGATTTACCCAGCACTGGGGCTGGGCCGTGGGTTGCAGAGGCCCCTAGAGACTCGCCGATGCCTCCTTAGAATATCAGACCCTTGGGCTCTACTCCCTCGGCTTGGTCTGCTCTCTGCCCCTCCCCTGCCCCCCATGCCAACACCAGAGCTCCTGGCTCCCTCATCCTCTGTGGTCCCACCCTCCCCCCACATCCCAGCCCAGAGACACTTACTCTCCCTGCCAGTGAGCAGCCGTCAGCACAAAGTTCTCCGCCACCAGGAACCCACCACAGCCCCTCGCTGCTTGTTGGCCTGATGGGAACTCCAACAGCCTCGTCAATCACAGTCACTTATCCTGGGGGCGGGGTGGGGTGGTGATGAGAGGAGGCAGGGAGGTACCTTGGCAGAGTTATTCAGATAAGCTCAGTCCCCCCTCCCCCAAAACCTGGTGAAGGCGTCATAGTGACAAGAAGCTGCATAAGGAAGTTTCAGATATTTCACACTCCATCTCCATCACGTCCACCTCCTGGAGTGTGTCTGAGGCCAATTCAGGTCTGGGGTGGTCCTGCCCCAGCCAACGACACTGCACAGGGCCCCTGACTCCACTCCCTCCTCAGAGCAGGGCAGGGCGATGGTCCCCACTCATCTGTTCAGCTCCACGTTCTCCTCCAGCTGAGAGACAAGAACAACGAAGTTCCTTCAGAGGGTCTCAGTCAGTAATATGGAGAAACCAAATCTTCCACGAAAGCGATAACCACGAGGTCAGTACAAGAGAGGTCATGGCCTGCATCAGTGCGTGGTCAGTGGGGGCAGGGGATGGGGGCAGTACCTGAAGCAATGTGACATCTCTAGGGGTGGGGGGATGGGATGGGGGCCGTACCTGCAGCAGTGTGAGGTCTCTGGGGGTGGGGGATGGGACGGGGGTGGTACCTACAGCAGTGTGAGGTCACTGGGGGCGGGGGATGGGACGGGGGTGGTACCTGCAGCAGCACAGGAGCCAGCAAACAGAGCTGTAAACAGGGGAGTTTGAGTGGGAGTTTGTAAAGGGAGTTTGGATATTGGGACTTGTTTGGGGTTTGTTTTTGCTGTGGAGGGGGTGTTTTGGTTTGTTTTTGTGTTCACCGGACTAATAGGATTTTGAAGAGAAAGTAGATATAACAGAGGCAGTAGTGCCATGACCCAAGTAGTAGAGAACACAAGGAGGATGATTGGATGTGGTAGCTGCGGTATGTACATGATTCTGGAGGGGTTACCCGAAAGGCGTTTTGTTTGCATGAAGTGCCGCCTGATAGAGTTGATGGAGGAAAAGATCCGAGGATTGGAGATGCAGGTGGAAACTTTGGTTGAGTTTAGAAGGGGGTTTGAGCAGATGATGGAGCAAAGGCATGACGTGGCTAAAGGGGAAAGTTTAGATATGCAGATAGAAGCAGGATCAAGCCCCTTAGAGGGGGGACTGCTGGGTGAAGAAAATGGACAGTGGAAGCATGTGACTAAGAGAACCAGGCAGAGGAAAAGATGGGTTAGTGAAGGAAAAATAGAGCTTAAGAATAGGTATGTGGAGTTGGAGAATGAAGGAGGGGTACAACAGGCAGATAATGAAGATGGAAGGGTAAGGAAGAAGAGAAGAGTGGCTAGCCCTATAGATAAAGGGGAAGAGTTAATGGAAACAGCACCAATAATGAGTATTAGGAAGATACAGGATGGGTTAAAGAGGATTACAAGGGAAGACAGGAATGGCAAGGACTTGCAGCTAGAGGAAGCTAGAGATAGACCAGGCAATCACACTGTCACTAGGAAAAGGCAGGTCTATGTGATTGGGGACTCCTTATTGAGAAGAATAGATAGGCCTGTAACCAGAGCTGATCCAGAGAATAGAAGGGTGTGTTGTCTGCCAGGTGCTAAGATACGGGATGTGGAACTGAGGTTGAAGAGTATTATTAAGGGAGCAGGAAGGAATCCGTTGATCATCTTTCATGTAGGAACAAATGATACGGCTAGATTTTCGCTGGAACGAATTAAGGGCGACTATGCTAGGCTAGGGAGGATGCTCAAGGAAATTGAGGCTCAGGTGATCTTTAGTGGCATCCTGCCTGTTCCTAGAGAAGGGCAACTAAGATGTGACAGGATTATGATGATCAATAATTGGCTTAGGCAGTGGTGCTATAAGGAGGGCTTTGGGATGTATGGCCACTGGGAGGCATTTATGGACAGAGGACTGTTCTCTCGGGATGGACTTCATCTAAGTAGGGAGGGAAATAGACTTCTAGGATGGAGGTTGGCTCAACTGATAAAGAGAGCTTTAAACTAGGAATTTGGGGGAGATGGTTGGGAGATGTTCAGGTAATCTCTACGCCAGATTTTAACACTGAGGGGGAGGCAAATGAAGTAAAGGATATAGCTGGGGGTAGGAGAATGTACATGAGGAAGGGTAGGGTGGATACTAGTCTAACAGGTCATATTGGAGGTACAACGTCCGTGCCAAATTGGGTAAAGAATGTGAGTGAGGCCAAACAGCAAAAATTAAGATGTTTGTACACCAATGCGAGGAGCTTGGGTAACAAAATGGAGGAACTAGAGTTAATGGTTCAGGAAGTGAAACCAGATATTATAGGAATAACAGAAACATGGTGGAATACTAGGCATGATTGGAGTACAGGTATTGAAGGGTATGTGCTGTTTAGGAAAGACAGAAATAAGGGTAAAGGTGGTGGAGTCGCATTGTATATCAAAGATGAGGTAGATTGTAAAGAAATAAAAAGTGATGGAATGGAGAAGACAGAGTCTGTTTGGGCAAAAATCACATTGGGGAAGAAAACTATCAGATCCTCCCCTGGGATAGTGCTTGGGGTGTGTTATAGACCACCAGGATCCACTTTGGATATGGATAGAGACCTCTTTAATGTTTTTAATGAAGTAAATACTCGTGGAAACTGCGTAATCATGGGAGATTTCAACTTTCCAGATATAGATTGGAGAACAAGTGCTAGTAATAATAATAGGGCTCAGATTTTCCTAGATGTGATAGCTGATGAATTCCTTCATCAAGTAGTTGCTGAACCTACAAGGGGGGATGCTATTTTAGATTTGGTTTTGGTGAGTAGCGAGGACCTCATAGATGAAATGGTTGTAGGGGATAATCTTGGCTCGAGTGATCATGAGCTAATACAGTTCAAATTGAATGGAAGGATAAACAAAAATAAATCTGAGACTAGGGTTTTTGATTTCAAAAGGGCTAACTTTAATAAATTAAGGAAATTAGTTAGGGAAGTTGATTGGTCTAAAGAAATTATGGATCTTGAGGTGGAGGAGGCCTGGGATTATTTTAAGTTAAAGTTGCAGAAACTGTCAGAAGCCTGTATCCCAAGAAAAGGGAAAAAAAGTATAGGCAGGTGTGTTAGACCAAGCTGGATGAGCAGGCATCTTAGAAAGATGATTAAGAAAAAGCAGAAAGCATATAAGGAGTGGAAGATGGGAGGGATAAGTAAAGAAAGTTACCTTATTGAGGTTAGAGCATGTAGGGACAAAGTGAGAGAGGCTAAAAGGCAGGTAGAGTTGGACCTTGCAAAGGGAATTAAAACCAATAGTAAAAGGTTTTATAGCCATATAAATAGGAAAAAAACAAAAAAAGAAGAAGTAGGACCGCTAATTACTAAGGATGGAGTGGAGGTTAAGGATAATTTAGGAATGGCCCAATATCTAAACAAATACTTTGCTTCAGTCTTTAATGAGGCTAGTGAAGAGCTTAGGGATAATGGTAATATAACAAATGGGACTAAGGATATAGAGGTAGATATTACCATATCTGAGGTAAAAGCCAAACTTGAACAGCTTAATGGGAGTAAATCGGGGGGCCCAGATAATCTTCATCCAAGAATATTAAAGGAACTGGCACATGAAATTGCAGGTCCATTAGCAAAAATTTTTAATAAATCTCTAAACTTAGGGGTTGTACCATTTGATTGGAGAATTGCTAATATAGTTCCTATTTTTAAGAGAGGAAAAAAAAGTGACCCGGGTAACTATAGGCCTGTTAGTTTGACATCTGTAGCATGCAAGATCTTGGAAAAAATTTTGAAGGAGAAAGTAGTTAGAGACATTGAGGTTAATGGCAATTGGGATAAGTTGCAACATGGTTTTACAAAAGGTAGATCGTGCCAAACCAATCTGATCTCTTTTTTTGAGAAAGTAACAGATTTTTTAGATAAAGGAAATGCAGTGGATTTAATCTACCTCGATTTTAGTAAGGCATTTGATACAGTACCACATGGGGAATTATTGGTTAAATTGGAAAAAATAGGGATTAATATGAAAGTTGAGAGGTGGATAAGCAACTGGTTAAAGGGGAGACTACAGCGGGTCATATTGAAAGGGGAACTGTCAGGTTGGAGGAAGGTTACTAGCGGAGTTCCTCAGGGATCAGTTTTGGGGCCAATTTTATTTAATCTTTTTATTGCTGACCTTGGCACCAAAAGTGGAAGTGTCCTGATAAAATTTGCAGATGACACAAAGTTGGGAGGTATTGCTAATTCAGAAAAGGATCGGGATATCATACAGAAAGATTTGGATGACCTTGTAAATTGGAGTGATAGCAATAGGATGAAATTTAACAGTGAGAAGTGTAAGGTTATGCATTTAGGCATTAATAACAAGAATTTTAGTTATGAGCTGGGGACACATCAGTTGGAAGTAACGGAGGAGGAGAAGGACCTCGGAGTCCTGGTTGATTATAGGATGACTATGAGCCGCCACTGTGACATGGCTGTGAAAAAGGCTAATATGGTCTTGGGATGTATTAGGCGAGGTATTTCCAGTAGGGATAAGGAGGTGTTAGTGCCATTATACAAGGCATTGGTGAGACCTCATTTGGAATACTGTGTGCAGTTCTGGTCTCCCATGTTTAAGAAGGATGAATTCAAATTAGAACAGGTACAAAGAAGGGCCACTAGGATGATTCGAGGAATGGAGAACCTGTCTTATGAAAGGAGACTCAGGGAGCTTGGCTTGTTTACCTTAACCAAAAGAAGGCTGAGGGGGGATATGATTGCACTCTTTAAATATATTAGAGGGATAAATACTAGGGAGGGAGAGGAATTATTTAAGTTTAATACTAATGTGGACACAAGAACAAATGGATATAAGCTGGCTAGTCGGAAGTTTAGACTTGAGATTAGACGAAGGTTTCTAACCATTAGAGGAGTGAGGTTCTGGAATGGCCTTCCAAGGGAAGTAGTGGGGGCAAAAGATCTACCTGGCTTCAAAATTAAACTAGATGGGTTTATGAAGGGGATGGTTTGACAAGATAACATGGTCTTGGTAACTAATTGACTAGTCATTATCAGTGGTAAATAGGTCAATGGAGGGATGATAGGGGTTACTATAAAGAACTTTCTGGGTGTCTGGCTGGGGAGTCTTGCCCACATGCTCAGGGTTTAGCTGATCGCCATATTTGGGGTCGGGAAGGAATTTTCCTCCAGGGTAGATTGGCAGAGGCCCTGGAGGTTTTTCGCCTTCCTCTGTAGCATGGGGCACAGATCACAGCTGGAGGATTCTCAGCATCTTGGGGTCTTCAAACTATTTGAGGGCTTCAATATCTGAGATATAGGGGTGAGGATTATTCTAGGAGTGGGTGGGTGAGATTATGCGGCCTGCATTGTGCGGGGGGTCAGACTAGATGATCATAATGGTCCCTTCTGACCTTAAAGTCTATGAGTCTATGAGTCTATGAGTCTATGAAAGTGGTACCTGCAGCAGTGTGAGGTCACTGGGGCTGGGGGATGGGATGTGGGGAGCTGGGACCCTACAGGGGCCCTCAGAAACCTCAGCATCAGGCTGCTGACATGCGGGGGCAGGGGTGTAGCCACAGAGGATCATTCAGGTCCACCCCCATCTGAAACACGCTTCCTCCATCGCGAATTTCTCCTTGTCTCTGGGCCCGGGTGCTGTGTCTCTGCTCTCCCTCCTCCCCAGCTCTCTGCCAGACAGAGGGGTGCGTATCCAGTGGGATGCCTCCTCCTCACTGGGCATGTCCAGAGTCAGAACAGCCGATCAGCCATGTGGCCAGGAAATTTGGAAAAAGGGAGCACGATTGGCCCCCCCCAAATCTCCCAAGTCACACAGCCCACAGAGGTGCTGGCAGGATAGAGGGGTGTGGTCAGCTGGGCAGTGGGGTTTCGAACCCTCCAGTGACCCAAACCGTATCCCCTCCTCCTGCAGCCTGCGGGAGCTCCCTTCCGCCCTGGTCTGGAGGTGAATGTGGCTGCTGCTCTGCAGTGGAGGGGAGACACCAGCTGCCTTCACTCACAGAACGGGATTTAGAGCGACTTCCTGCCGGACTGGGTTGGTGGGTACCAAGCCTCAGGTGAGGGGCTGCAGCATTATCCAGCCAGCCCCCCACATCTGGGTCCTGGTAGGTACTGGTGCCCCCCCCCCCCGCAGATGGACACTGGCAGTGTCACGAATCATGGGTAGTATGAATGGTTAACATGAGTGCATGAGGAAATCAACAGTAAGTGAGCTGAAGAGAGGTTATGCTGAGGTCCACGCAAGAACCCCGGAGGATTATGGACTTGTTTACAACTTTAAGAAAAAGGATTGTGTGAAATAAAAGAACTGTGTATGCGTGCTGAGGCAGCGTTCCCGGCATTGCCAGATAAGAAAAAGTAACAAGGGAAGAAGCTAACCAAGGACAGACCGTTGTTTCTCACTCATGGTGAGGCAAGTGGTGCAAAAACCAGATATTTCTGGATCGGTCGTGGACACACCAGTAAGAAAAAGGGGGTGTCACTAATGGACATCACCCCACCTGGACTGTGTGCAAGCAGTGGATGGTATCTCACTGGACTGGCCCCTGCCAAGTGGATCTATGCCACACCATTTTCCCCCATGAGTTGGAGTCCATCAATTTGGCATATTGGGGTAACGTGCACGTCAGACTTCCACCTCAACCAAATGAACCAACATTACCTAGGGTCTCGCCAGCCCCAGAGGGTGAGTGTGTGTGTATTTACTTGAATTAAGAATTAGGGTATGTCTACACTACATGGCTCCATCGACGGAGCCATGTAGATGAGCTTTGTAGACATAGCAAAATGAAGTGGTGATTTAAATAATCGCCGCTTCATTTACATCAAAATGGCTGCCGCACTGTGCCGATCAGCTGTTTGTCAGATTAGCGCAGTAGTCTGGACGTTCAGCGGTCGACATCAAAAGCCTTTGTCGACCCCCCCGGTAAACCTCATCCCACGAGGCATAACGGGGCGGTCGACAAAGGCTTTAGATGTTGACCGCCGAGCATCCAGACTACCGCGCTGAGCCGACAAACAGCTGATCGGCACAGCGCAACAGCCATTTTGATGTAGATGAAGCAGCAATTATTTAAATCGCTGCTTCATTTTGCTATGTCTACAATGCTCATCTACATGGCTCTATTGACGGAGCCATGTAGTGCAGACATACCCTCCGGCTGCTACATTGGGCTAAGGATTAGATGTAGATTGTTCATTATTCCATTTAACTATTGCTTTTCATGCCCTTTAATGCTTGCGACGCCTTTTAACGTCTTTTAATGCTGTTTTAATTGCTTAAGGACTAAATACACATATACGTGGTGTGCTTTTAAAATTTCCTCCTGAATTGCTTGCAATAAACTTGTCAAGGGTACAGTCTGTCTGCTGCGGATCTCTTGTTCTGTGGGCCGGTTATAACACACGGTCAGGAGCTGTGTTTGCTTGGCTTGATCACCTGTGCAGCAGCAGTGCCCTCTTGGGACAGTAGCATGGGCTGATGCTTCTCTCTGAGCTGAATCCTAGTGATTTATTTCCCCCCTGCCCTGGTCTCACAGCTCAGCGCCCTGGGTTTAACCTGGGGCTCCCTTTGCCAGGGCTGACAGAGACCCAGGAGAGAAACCCCCTCCCAGGGCTGGATTCGATAAACCTCCCCATCGATTCCAGGGGCGGCCTCTGGAATTGAAAAGTCAAGCAGGTGCAGGGCAGGGTGGGGAGGGGACTTTACCTCCCCCAGATGTCAGCTGGAGAAATAATGGGGTGTGACAGCATGTCGGGGTTCCCCCAATCCTGCCCCCCCATAGCAGCAGGGACAGACTCCACCAGCCAGTAGAATAGAGAGGGTTTATTGCTTCTCCAGGATACAGCACAGCACAGATGTGATGTACCTACAGGAGTCAGGGCTAGGATGTCTCAGACCCCGTGGGTTGGGGGGTCCCTCACTCCCCTAGACCCTCAGCCCTCAGCTTAGGCTGTCCCATTCATGTTTCCCAGCCAGCAACTGACCCTTCCCCCCAAACCTCCCTTCCTTTGTTCCCTCCCTGCCATCAAGTGGTCGGACAGGTTGGGTCTTTGCCTACGTGACATGAGGCAGCCGTCCAGTTGGGCAGTGCTACAGATACCAGCCAGTAGGGGTCACCCCCAGCCCAAACACAGCCACCAGTGGATCCCCAGAGTGTATGGCCTTCCCACTACGTTACACGGGGCAAGACACAACATTTCCCATAATGCCTTTCTGGATCAGGCGGTGAGGGAGGAAACTGGGAGGGAAGGGCCTTACAGATGGGGTGGGGACCAACCAGGAGGAGTGGGCGGTGACTCTGGAGGCGGAAGACGATGGAGGTGGAAGGGATCTTGAAATGGTCGAACCTAATGAGAGGCTGGAGGGGGAGCAACAGGGTGAGGCCCAAAGACATCAATGAGTTGCCAGAGGCAGCCCCATGCACAGGAAAATGGGAGGGCTGATGGAGGGCTGAAGATCTTACAACTTCCCAAGGAGCCAATATGGAAGTCACAACTGATGTGAGGGAGGGGCTTATCTGCCAGGGTTAGCCTCTGGTAGGCCCCCATCCTATCGTGTTTACCTGCGCCTCTGTGGATACAAGGGTTCACTCCCCCTTTGAGTGTGGATCACCAATTCCAGCCTATGAAAGCTGCGATGGCCTGTACCTTCAGAGATGCAGGGACTTAGAGCATCAGTGGTCTACAAACGGCTAACCCTGGTGCACTGCCCACTCTTGCCCCACCTCTTCCCGTTTACGAGGAGTCCTGGAACAGACGCACAGACAGACACACAAATCTCTAAAATATATCAGCGGATTATTACCCAACTACGATGTTTGTACAAGACGGGCCCTGTAAAGTGTCATCAGAAAAGTTGTGACTGGCTGAATAGGACATGTCCCATTTCTGGTCATGGTTCAGTGTTGTATCTGAAGTTACGAATATGGACAATGAATCTGCATTGCAAATGTGCTTCCTCCTAGCAGCGCCCACGATGGGCCATTCCAGCAGAGCCATGGAGCAGTGAGAGAGAACCGATGGGCCGTCAGCAAAGACAATGGATCATGGCAGAGCTCAGCCTTCGTAGGAACCGTTCAGACAACCTCCAAGTAATTGCAACCGTCTCTTGGCAAAGCATGCTAGGGTATGGGACCAGACCACATGACACTGAACTCCAGTTTAGTGACTGTATTTTCCCCCATTCTGGGCTGGGAACTCAGCTGGGAACAAAGGGCTCCCACCATATGGACATGATATAAAGCAGGGAGTGACCTTGTGAGTCCTCATTCCTCCCCAACGCAGCACCTGAAAGAACCCCCGGAAGACAAATCACTTGGGAGAGGGGAGGGACGCCCAGGCTGTATCTTACGAATCTGCGAGTCTGCTCGTATCATCAGCCGGGGTGAGAAATTGCTCATTCAAATCCCAACTACCCAGAATGTGGCAGACTTAGTTTGTGGTTTTGTTTATTTGCTGGGTAATCTGCTTTGATCTGTTTCCTCTCACTTGTAACCCCTCACGATCCATCTGGTTTAGCTTAACCAGCATGTCCTGAGACAGGTAAATGATGGGAAGAGATAGAGAGAGAGAGAGAGAGAGAGAAAGGGTGTGTGAGGATAGATAGATAGATAGAGGGGGTGTATGGGGATAGATAAATAGAGGGGGGGGTATATGGGAATAGATAGATAGAGGGGGTGTATGGAGATAGATAGATAGATAGATAGGGTGAATGAAGATAGAGAGAGAGAGAGAGAGAGAGAGGGTGTATGGGAATAGATAGAGGGGGTGTATGGTGATAAATAGATAGATAGAGGGGGTATATGGGGATAGATAGATAGATAGATAGATAGATAGATAGAGGGGGTGTGTGGGGATAGATAGATAGAGGGGGTGTATGGGGATAGATAGATAGAGGGGGTGTATGGGGATAGATAGATAGATAGATAGGGTGAATGAAGACAGAGAGAGAGAGGGTGTATGGGAATAGATAGAGGGGGTGTATGGGGATAGATAGATAGATAGAGGGGGTGTATGGGGATAGATAGATAGATAGATAGATAGATAGATATTGGTTACAGAAATAGTTACAGCAAGATGGGGAAGATCAATGTATGAGGATGGATGGATGGATGGGTGGGAATTGAAAGATTTTTGTGGAGCCAGACCTCTTTCAAACCCGTCCTATTTCTGTCCCAGAAGAAGCGGCCTCGGGAGTCAGGACAAGTAACGGCATAAGTTGCTTGTCTCCCCTGAGTAACCTTTGTGCCCGTCCCAGCCAATGGGGACCCCTCCTGCCTCCGGCTTCAAGAGGTTCAGTTCCCACCCACACCCCCAGATCCTCCTTGGGCATGAAATCACTGAACCCAGGTGTCCTGGGACCCAGCCAAGAGCATTAACCACCTGCTCAGCCTCCTCTGTAAGGTCCATTCCCTCCTGGCCTGGGAAGGTCCAGCAGCTGGGTAGATGCATCAGTACCTGAATTGCTGTCTTTTGCAACTTGACTTTATTACTGGCTGGCTACAGAGCAGGTAGTGAAATGCAGTGGGGCAGGGGAGCTGGGCAGGAGAGGATCAGAGCTGATGTTTGATCAGCAGCAGATCAGCACAGACATCACGGAGGTCCCCTGTGGTCACCAGTCAGCGGGGCTCCAGTTCTGTGCTGTTCCCTGTGGCAACCAACTCCTTTTCCATCACCTCGGGACACCAGGAACCCCCAGAGACACTGAGTGCCCCTCCCCCCGCCCCGCATGTAACCCCATCAAACCCCTCCACAACTCCCCCACTTTGTCACACCTGGATTCCAGCTTAGATCATTCACCCCCAGCCTGACCTCCCCCATAAGGTCAATTCCCTCCTGGCCTGGGCAGGGCCAGCAGCGGCTCTGGATGACAAAGCTCTGGGTGGATGATTCAATACCTGAATCGCTGATTTTTGCAACTTGACTTTATTACTGGCTGGCTACGGAGCAGGCAGCGAAATGCAGCAGGGCAGGGGAGCAGACAGATGTGACTCCAGGGGGCCAGTGCATGAGGAAGGCCCAGAGAGGGCAGCAATCCACCAGGTCCACCCCAGGGTTTGGCTCCTAACAAATACGACCCAGACGTTCCCAACCAAAGAGGCAGCCGGCCCTAAACTGGGTTCCTAACTCTCTTGCCTTGGTGCTGATGAGTTGGGCACAACCGGAGCAGAAGAACAGCTGGGAGACGGGAACATAGCCTTGAAGCAGGGAGGAGCCTCAGGCTGGGAGGTGGGGGGTTGAGCTCCTCTGCGAAGCCGGCCCCACATCTGGGGCTCTCCGAAGGACAGAAGTGGTGCAGGGCTGGTCTAGGCAGTGACTCGAGGCCAATGCTCTCTTCATGGTGTCCTTGATCCATTTGCTGTAAGTGGAGAGCCTCACATACACACCAGGGGGGTGTCAGGCCCCCAGGAGACGATGCGCTGGGCCTTACCCCTGCACACCGGCGGGCTGCCGGAGTCGCCCTGCAGAACAGACCAGACCACAGAAGCAGAACAGCTCAGTAAGTCCTTTCCGAGGGAGAACGGGTCTCAGGGCCACCCCCAGTGAGCCCAGGTCTTTCCTCCTACCCCAACCCAGCCTTCCCAGCCTGCTGGCACCATTGTGAACATCTTGTCAGAGATGTCCAAGGTAGCGTCCCACCCAGAGCAGACTCACCTGTGCAGAGTCTTTCCCCTCCCATGGGAGCCCGGCACACAGCATGGTCGAGGAGACGTAGTTTGGATAGACGCACTTGGCATCCGCCAGCACCTCCACCTCCACCTCCCGCAGGGCGCTGCCTACAGATAAATAATTGCTGGCGATGGTGCGGCCCCAGCCGGCCACACGACACACCGTCCCGGGCTCCGCCTCTTCACCAGCACAGGGCAGGGCGATGACTTCCACCACCCATTCAGCTTCGCCGCCTCAGCCAGCTGGGACACAGGGAGGGTGAAGATGCGTATGAGGAGGGCACTCACGGGGAAAGAGATGGACATCGTCCCCAGCAAAACCATCCCAGGCTGGGACGGCACGTCGGGGAGGCCCCGATCCTGTACTTCCATCTGCAGCCTGATGGGACTCTCCGCCAGCCAGTAGAGTAGAAGGTTTGATTGCTTCTCTGAGGTACAGCATAGGAGAGATGTTAACGCAGGAGCCAGGGCAGACAGCTTAGTCCTCTTGGCGGAACAGGGTTCAGAGGCCCCTGAACCCCCCTGTACTGGGCTTAGTCTGCTCTCTTCATATTCCGCCAACCAAGCCTGACTCAGCTCCCAGCAACTGGTCCCTTACCCTCCAGATGGCCAAGCCCCCTGCTTTGTTCCAATAACCTCCTCCTAGCCCAGGTGTCTGGGGGCTGGGACATACCTCCCCTCAGGGACCATCCCCCGCTGGGCCCTGCACAGAGACAAAACTAGAGTGGATCCAGGGACACCAGAGTGGACAGACCCCTAACTGCATCACACAGGCAAAACCCCCAAGCTCTGGGGCCATTGTGGGTGGGGGATGGGATGGGGGTGGTACCGGCAGCAGTGTGAGGTCACTGGGGGTGGGGGAGGGGATGGGGGCAGTACCTGCAGCAGTGTGAGGTCACTGGGGGTGGGGGATGGGATGGGGGTGGTACCTGCAGCAGTGTGAGGTCACTGGGGGTGGGGGATGGGATGGGGGTGGTACCTGCAGCAGTGTGAGGTCACTGGGGGTGGGCGATGGGATGGGGGCGGTACCTGCAGCAGTGTGAGGTCACTGGGGCTGGGGGATGGGAGGGGATGGTACCTGCAGCAGCATGATGTCATTGTTTAAAGTCTCCCTGTTGTACTGTGGGTGGGGGATCTGCCGTTGCACTCAAATCACTTGCTGGCTCGGTTCCTGAAGTTCAATGTTATGGGCTCCCAGGGTGACAGTGATGTTGCTGTAAAAGCCGAGAGCGACCCATGTAGGGCATTAGGGGCAGGGAATCAACTCGTGTTTGTCTGGCTCATAAATTTTGATCTTGTGGAGACAGGGCAGCCCAGGGCTCTCAGGCCAGGTCTCAGATTCCTTCCCTCCCCTTTGTGCTTGGGTGTCTGCTCCTCCCGAGCCAATTCCCCCCTCCCAGCTTGATCCAAGCAGAGCAGGGGCCAGGATACAGGCACTGGTATCCCCCAGGGAGAGTCCCCAGCCTGGCACCCTGCAGAGGTGCCCCGGGGCTGTAACCCCTCCCTGCCCCATGCTGGGCCATGGGCCAGACCTATTCATTTACCCAGTGCTTGGGCTGGGCTTTGGTTTGCAATTCCGAATGCCTACATTTGCAGCCCTATTCCGAAATAGGCTGCAAGTGTAGACATACCCTAAGTGTCTCTGGGCTGGGATGTGGGGGCGGGTGGGGGCATTGGGGGGATGAAGAAACAGGAAGTTCTGTCACTGACGTGATTGGGCAATGAAGGGGCAGGGGATGGCCAGGCTGGGGGAGCAGAGCCCAGGGGTCTGATCTGTTCAGGGGGTGTTGGCGAGTCTCTAGGGGCCTCTGCAATCCAAAGCCCTCAGTAACATCCCCATTCATGTCACCATACAGGGTCAGGACCTAGATGCGACCCTCAGGCTAGAACGTTTGCCCACCCCTGCCCTTGGGTATCTCGGTGCTGCTGTCCCTGCTCTAGGCCCCTGTTTCTATACTTCCCCATCCTGTTTACATGGGCTGTGCACTGCACGGATCAGTATCGGCACTGGGTGAGAAACCACAACTTGTGTGAGATGGGTGTCTCTGATCTCCCTGATACCAGCCTCCCACCTCAGACCTTGTGTATGTGACACCCAAAGCATCGCTACCCCTCTCCCCGCAGATGTTCAGTGACAGACACTTCTGCTGCCCCATTCAGTTTATCAGCCCTCAGTGGGGCTCAGCCCCATCCCCTCTTGAGGTGGTCCCTGGCAAGTTCCTGGGGGAGGTGTCCTCTCTACTCAGAGCCAGGAGCATCCCTGGTCCAGCCATGTCTGAGTGGAAGGTCCCAGCCAATCCTCCTGCTGCCTCTGGGTCAGGCCAGAGACCCCTACTGGAGAGACTAGCAGTGTCCAAGTGGCTGATGGGTCTAGAACTGGAAGGATGGGGACATGGGTCTCGAATAGAAGTGAGGGTCTCTAGATGTGTCTAGAGAGGACACACAGGAATTTGCATTGATCTTGAAACCATCTACAGGTGGCCAAGTGGGTCTGGATCGAATGGAACAGCCTCCACTGGAATGAATCGAGTAAGGACTGAAATGGAGCTGGCTGGGTCTTCATCCATCTCCATGGATCTGGAAAGGCCACAGAGCTCGTCCAGGTTGGTTCTAGATGGCGCTCGCTTCCTCTCTGTGGTCACTGTCCCTGCTCTCAGACCCCTCCCTTCCTGTGTCATGGAAACCAGTCCAATTCCAGGCACATCCCATTGTCCTGGCACAACTCAGCCCTGCCCTTGCATTAGGTTAGGCTGAGAGGAAGCTGAATACCACAGCTGGCTGGTCCTAGCTCTGACCTTTCAAAGAGGAGTTCTTGAAAAAATGACGGGCAGACAGACAGACTCATGTACAGATGCACTAACTCTCACGCTCTCAGGACTGTGTGTCTGTCTGTCTGCGATTCCATCTCTTTGTGTGTCTGTTTGTTCAAGAACTTCTAAACTGTTAAAGCGACAGCCATCAAATGCGGGAGGCAGCTTCCACTGAGCCTAACGCAAAGCAAGATCAGGGTTGGGTTGTGCCAGTAAAACTGAGTGTGCTGGGAATGAGGCTGTTTCTCTAACACAGAAAGGGAGGGGTGGAGAGGGGAGAGACTTGAAAGGGACAGTGTCATGAACAGGAGGAGTGCTGATCAGCACCCGGTGACTAAGGGGTTAACTGAGGTATCTGGCAAAGGTGTCGGCCAGGGGGGTTCAAGCAGTCGGCCAATAAAAATGCAAGTAGGAATTTCAAACTGGGGAAGAGGGGTTTTTCTCTCTCTCTTCTGTGCTTGAGATCAGAGCAATTTCTCCCAGAGACTGAGGGAGATGGGAGGCACTTTCTCACTCCAAGAACTGACTTCTTGAAATGTATAAGGAGGGAAATGTTTAGATAATCCACCAGGGGTTATTGTTCTCCTTGTTTGGGGCTTTGGAAATCATGTCTGAGCTGGCTAATTGTCTTTCTCTTTTGTAATTAAGGATTACTGCCCAGGGATTCTCCCTAAGTCTATGTCACTCCACGGCTATTTGCCAACTAGTCAATTCACGATGCTTACAACAGTTGTTGTGTTTTGATAATAAAAGAGTTTTCTTTTTGTTTGATTGGTTGATTGTTGTGTCCCGAAGTTTATGAGCTGTGACAGAGGGGCACAGAGAGGAGGCTGCGATGCTGACAGTGGCTACCAGGGAACACTGCAACACCAAGACAGTGGCCAGTGGGAAGGAGGGGAGGCTCTGCCATTTTGCTCCCTGAAGGAGGCCAAAACTCATGGCTCGCAGCCCCTGCCACCTGCCTTGTTCAGATTCCCGGGCAAAGCATCCTCCACCTACCTCAGGTAACAGGACGGCCTGGGCCATTGCCTACGTGCCTGCCCTCAGGAGTCCACCCCCGGAGTTCCCACCCCTCTCTGGGAACCACACACACACACACACACACACAGTGACTGCAGAGCAGCACTGGACAGAAGGAATCACACACAGCACCACAAACAAAAAGTAAATGCAACAACTCAGTGAACACCATGGGTACAAGATTGAAACCAGCCCCCACTACATCACACCATCTATCTGTCTATCAATCTATCCCCATACACCCCCTCTATCTATCTATCTATCTATCTATCCGCACACACCCCCTCTATCTATCCCCACACACCCCCTCTATCTATCTATCTATCTATCCCCATTCACCCCCTCTATCCCCATACACCCCCTGTATCTATCTATCGATCTATCTATTTAGCCATCTCTCCTTCTCACTCTCCACTCTCTCCATTCTTTCTGTCTATCCAATTTTCATCTCTCTCCCCCCCCACCCTATCTCTCTCTCTCTCTCTCTCTCCCTCTCTCTCTCTCTCTCTCTCCCCACCCCCAACTGGTTTAGCTGGTTATGTAGGTACATCTCTGACTTTAAGCACTTGCCTTTTCTAAGTGGATGCAAAGGGCCCACTTGTGAGTTCAAATGTTGACCTGGGCTCAGGGTCTGTCTGAACTGGGGCCTTTTCCCCTTCTGCCCTCATGTCCCTTTACCTGGAGTTTCTCTCTCCCCCCCACCATGAGCCCCACACCCAGCTCCACTCATGGGGACTGAGGGCTTGGGGGAAGGACTTGGGCACCCATCTGTCACAATCAGCCGATCAGGAGTCCAGGGTTAGGGTTAGGGTCCAGACACCACCAGCAGCTGCTGCACAAAGCCATTTAATGAATCACCGGCAGTGTGGGTGACCTATCAAGCAGAGAAAGTCGCACAGTTTCCTCTGCACTTTGCAGGAACCACCCAGGATACAAGCAGGAAGGGGCACAGTACATGGGCTTTCTGCTCCAAGGGATGCCAGCTCCGGTTCAGCCCCAGGGCAGTGGAGTGGCTGGCTCGGAGGGGTGGGGAAATTGATGCTAGATAGCTGGGCCCAGACTCAGAGGAAGATCTGATCCCATGTGTCCAGGAGCAGCTTGTGTAGCAGAAGATCAGGTCAGCGTTGTTAGATTTACCGCATGTTGGCTTTGATCCAGGGCACAAAGTGAGAAATCCAAGTGAACACAACATGAGGCTTAGTGCTGTTCATTTTGCCTTTGCAGACGATGCCCTAGCCCAGGGCAGTGGAGTGGCTGGCTTGGAGGGGTGGGGAAATCGATGCTAGGTAGCTGGGTCCAGACGCAGAGTAAGGTCTGATCCCATGTTTCCAGGAGCAGGGTGTATAACAGAAGGCGGTGGCTGCGTAGGAGAAGATCAGGCCGGCGTTGCTAGATTTACAGCATGTTGGCTTTGATCCAGGACACAAAGTGGGAAATCCGAGTGAACACAACAGGAGGGCCAACGCTGTTCTCTTTGCCCTTGCAGACAATGCCCTCGGCCACTCCATCGCACACAAGGGGGCCCCCAGAATCACCCTGTCCAAGAACAAGCCAGGAGAGAAGAGTTAATGCCTTGATCGTATCTGAGTCTCCCAGGCTGTCTAGTGCAGTAAACCCAAAACATATGAAAAACTGAATGAACACTGAGAAGATGAAGATGAAGGACTCTGGGAATTTAGACCAGAAATGCCCCTGTCGTTATCTAGCCTGATCTCCTATGCGATGCTGTATGCGAAGGAAGATGAATAGCCACAGTTACACAATCCCCATGGTCACACAATTGTAATGAATCTTGTGCAAGGCATGTCATGTAAGGCATCCTCAGAAAAGCTATTACATGTGATTGTCCTTTTTAAATCCGTGTCTCACCAGTTTGCCTGAACCTGCAAGTATTAGCTACCTGTTAGCATCTCAAACATGGTGACACCCATTTCTACATCAAGATCAGCCTGCTGTGTATCAATGGTGTGACGAAGCACCTTGGTAGCTCCCTGGGTTCTGAACTTCTTGGCGGTTACTTGGCGCCTCAGAGACTCACGGAGCTCCCTTTGTTGCCCTGGGATTTTATTCTCATCACAGGCCAGTCCTTGGGGTTCAGCATTTCCTTGCTCTGCTCTCCAGCTCTCCTCCCTATGCGCCTTCCAAAAAACTGCCCCCTCCCACTGCCTGGGAGGAATCCTGTTATAGGAACCCCGGAGGCCTTAATTGGCAGCAGGTGCTTAATTAACCCCAGTTGCAAGCTGCCTCCTAATTAGGCCTCTATTTTCTACCCTGGCTGCTGGGCTGTGTTCAGGTGAGGCTAATTTGGAAACAAGAAAGCATTAACCCACCTCCCAATATGGCTGCCTTCTATAAGAGTTTTGCAGTTTGCAGGCTGTGGTCCGTCACAATGGACAATTATTGAAAATCCTCTCATCAAAGGATCGGGGCTCACCAATGGCACCTCTGGCTTGGCCATTGATACCCCTGTCACCTCTGGGTGTGGCCGTTTGTAGCTGTCTTACCCCTGGGCGTGGTTATTTATTGCCCTGTGCTCTCTGGTCTTGGCTGTTGGCTGGGCATAGGCCCCAACAGGTAATTCTCCGTGCTCTGGCAGCTCTTCCAGTACAAATTCCCCCTGCCTGTGGCTGTGATACCGTGGACACATGTTAGCCAATAAACTGCTTACCACATAAGTTGACTTTCGGTAGTCTGAGTCCCCTACACACAGCATGGTGGAGGGGAAATAGTCATAGTACCGCTTCTTACAGAGGACATCAGTCATCACCGACAGGTTCACTTCCCGAAGGGTGTCGGTTGTTGTGCTCAAGCTTTTCCAACCCCAGCCAGCCACGCTGCACATGGTCCCTGGGCCTATGCTGCTATGACCAGTTGTAAAATGGACCAGCCCCACCTCCCTGGTCAGTGTTGCATTGTCACTCAGCTGTCAGGGCAAAGAGAACCAGGAAACATACATGTGTCTTAGATGGAGCAACCTCAAGTCAAGAACAAGGATATGGAATGGGGGTGGTACCTGCAGCAGTGTGAGGTCACTGGGGGTGGGGTGATGGGATGGGGGTGGTACCTGCAGCAGTGTGAGGTCACTGGGGGCAGGGAATGGGATGGGACGGTACCTCCAGCAGTGTGAGGTCACTGGGGATGGGGGATGGGATGGGGTGGTACCTGCAGCAGTGTGAGGTCACTGGGCGTGGGGGATGGGATGAGGGCAGTACCTGTAGCAGTGTGAGGTCACTGGGGATGGGATGGGGTGGTACCTGCAGTAGTGTGAGGTCACTGGAGGTGGGGGATAGGATGGGGGTGGTACCTGAAGCAGTGTGAGGTCACTGGGGGCAGGGAATGGGATGGGGTGGTACCTGCAGCAGTGTGAGGTCACTGGGGGTGGAGGATGGGATGGGGCGGTACCTGCAGCAGTGTGAGGTCACTGGGGGTGGGGGATGGGATGGGGGTGGTACCTGCAGCAGTGTGAGGTCACTGGGGGTGGAGGATGGGATGGGGGTGGTACCTGCAGCAGTGTGAGGTCACTGGGGGTGGGGGATGGGATGGGGGTGGTACCTGCAGCAGTGTGAGGTCACTGGGGGTGGGGGATGGGATGGGGCGGTACCTGCAGCAGCATGATGTCATTGTTTAAGGTCTCCCTGTTGTATTGTGGGTGGGGGATCTGCCTGCGCACATGGATCCATTTTTGGCTTGGTTCATGTTGTCTGAGGTTATGGGCTCCCAGGACGACAGTGATCCCGCTGTAAATGCCAAGAGCAGCATGTGGATTGTCAGGGGGCAGGGGATGGGCTCTTACATACTGATGTCCTGAGTCTCAGCTCCTTTGCATCCCTGTCACCCTGTCCTGCTGTACTGAACCCTCCCCCCCAGCCCAGCACCCTGCAAAACTGCCCTGGGGCTGGCCCCCCTTCCCTGCCCTACCTGGACCATGTACATAACCCCAGCTGGGGTGACTAGCCACAGCCCTATGGATTTACCCAGCACTGGGCTGGGCCGTGGTTTGAAGAGGCCCCTAGAGACTCGCCGACACCCCCTGAACAGGTCAGACCCCTGGGCTCTGCTCCCCCAGCCTGGCCACCCTCTGCCCCTTCTCTACCCCCCAATGACAGCAACAGAGCTCCCGGCTCCCCCATCCCCAGTTGCCCCCACCTGACCCCTCGTCCCATCCCAGAAACACTTACTCTCCCTGGCAGTGAGCGGCCGTCAGCACAAAGTTCTCTGACACCAGGAACCCGCCGCAGGCAAAACTCTTCTCTCTACGTCGTATACGCAGATAGGCCATGTAGGGCCTGGAGTGGGGCCGGGCTTCCTTTCCCCCAATGATCTCCCCTGGAGGGAGACCAGGGCCATACAAACAGCTTCCTCACCTTCCTGGACACGGACTGAGCTCCCCATCCCAAAGGGGGATACCCGCAGCCTCATTCCACCCCCTTGATGTTTTCCCTGGGGGATCCCTGGGCCTGGCTCCCAGGCCCCTGCTCTGCATTGCCCCAGACTGGGCCCCCCATGGGGCTGGAGGGTCAGTCTAGAGTTCTGAAGTGATTGGGTGGAGAATTGGTGGCAAATGCACCATGTTTTATATGCACATAGGCTATGTAGGGCCTGGAGGGGGGCCGGGCTTCCCATCCCCTGATGATCACACCTGGGTGGAGAACAGGGCCATACAAAGGGCTCCCTCACCTCCCTGGACAGGGACTGAGCCCCATCCCAAAGAGGGGCTCCCAGTGCCTCATTCCACCCCCTTGATGCTCTCCGTGGGGGATCCCTGGGCCTGGATCCTGGCCTTCTTCTCTTCTGGGCCCCCCATGGGGCTGGAGGGCAAATCCGCAGCTCTCACCTGGCTGCATGCAGAATCAGTGCAAACCACCCCGAAAGTGGGACAGTAACCACCCTTCCTAGTGTTCACAGTTCTATGGGCCAACGGCACCCCAAGCTGGTCCAGTCAGCCCGCAACAGGGCACCGACGGGGCTTCTGTGGCTGCTGCTTCTACATCCACCTGAAGCGATCAGGCCGGGCTCTTCTACGCCTGACTCATCAGAGTACCAGTGCCAGGGGAACTGTCTTTGACTGAATGAATCCTACCCCAGGGAGCCTTTTCTGCCCTACAGGTTGGCTGGATGTTTTTTTCTTGTGCAACCTGGTTCTTTCCCTCCACTGCTGGGAAATGACTAAAGGACAATTCTTCAGGCTGAAAAAAATACTTTGGTGGTTGAAAATACACAGTGAGAATGTCTCTTGGGAAAACGACACATCTTCTGGGATCTGCTCGGGAGAAGGCACCAGGCGCACGGGCGGGAGTGTTGGAAAGTCTCCCCTTTAAGGAATTGCAGCGATTGGCTTTATTGTGGGACCTAGACCAAGGTCAGGGACCTCTTCCTGTGCTCGTCACCGCGCGAACCCCCAATCTCTTCCTTGAACAGACACAGAATCATTTTCATCTTTACAAGGGGAATCATTAAAAAAGGGATAGAAAATAAGACAAAAAATATCTTACTACCCCTATATAAAACTATGGGACACCCACATCCTGAATTCTGCATACAGATGTGGTCTCCTCACTTCAGAAAAGATATTTTGGCATTAGAAAAGGTTCAGAAAAGGGCAACTAAACTGATTTGGAGTGTGGAATAGGTCCCATATGAAGAGAAGCGAAAGAGACTGGGACTTTTCAGTGTAGAAAAGAGGAGACTGAGGGGAGATAGGATAGAGGTCCATAAAATCATGCGTGGTGCAGAGAAGGTGAATATAGAGTAGTTATTTACTTGTTCCCATAATATAAGAACTAGAGGACACCAAATGAAATTAATGGGCAGCCGGTTTAAAACTAATAAAAGAAAGTTCTTCTTCACATAGCGCACAGTCAACCTGTGGAACTCCTTGCCAGAGGAGTCTGTGAAGGCTAGGACTATAAGAGAGTTTAAAAAAGAGCTGGATAGATTCATGGAGGTTAGGTCCGTAAAAGGGGATAGAAATGGTGTCCCTGGCCTCTGCTTGTCAATGGCTGGAGAAGGACGGCAGGAGATAAATCGCTTGATCATTGTCTTCGGTCCACCCCCTCCAGGGCTCCTGGCACTGTGCACTGTCGGCAGACAGCATACTGGGCTAGATGGACCATTGGTCTGACCCTGTCTGGACATTGTGTTCTTCTGTTCCCGCCCCCCCCCCGCCCCAAGATCCTGGGCTGAGCTGGAAAAGGATCCCAAGTTTCTAAGGTCCAAGCCCTTCCCAGTAGCTCCCTCCTCTTGCTGCCCCTCTCCACCATCTGCTCCTACTGCCACTACTGGCAGCTTGTAGTGTCTCCAAGTAGGGGACACAGCTTGGCAGTGGGGTCTTAGAGAAGGCCTCTGGGGGCTGAGCCCCTCCACCCCCGTAGGCTAAGAGCCCCAGAGGTACTCAGGAGAGGCTACAAGGGTCCCAATAGCCCCTCGGCCCCAGGCGGGTCAGGGGAAGACCCTCACTCACCCCACAGCCCCCTACCCTGCATGGGCCCCTCTCCGCACACACCCAGCGCCCTTCCCTCACTCACCAGCCCAGCCCCCAGGGGGCAGGAGGAAGGCCCAGGGGAGCAGCCCCACCACCAAGAGCTGCATTGTCAGAGCCATCCCGGGCCGGGCACATAGCCGCTCCCTCTGGCCTGAGGTTTATATGGACCAGGCAGGGGCAGAGCGCGAGCAGGGCCAGCCAATCATAGGGCCACGTACACTCCTGCCCCGGAACTCCCACTGGAGATGGGCCACGGGCCAAGGTGCCCATTGGGCTATTCTCAGATCACAGCCACACCCACCTAGCGGGGAGGTTTCCTCTCTGCTCCTGGCGCCATGGCCAATGGGGCCCCTGCCCGTCTGTCTGCCTGAGGATGTGGCTAACACGGCGCCTCCCCATCCACCAGAGTCAGAAAGGCTCCAGGGCTGTTCTGCAGCCAGATCCCTCCAGCTTTGAGATTTCAGGGAGGTCAGGGGGGTGCAATTCCTGTCCCTCTGCTCACTCCAGAGGCCAGACCCACTTGCTGGCAGTAGGAGACATGGATCCTTTTCCCTCTAGGGCAGAGGGAACAAAGTTTGGCCCACGGGCCATATCAGCCCATCCTGTACCGCCCCTGACCTCCCACTTGGGGATGGCCCCCAACCCCTCCCCATCTGGCCCCTTCCACACAGCTTCAGTTCCCCCAGCACTGGGGCCGTAAGGCAGCAGGTCTAAATGAGCAGTGTGGCTGTAACACCGCCAGTCTGGGGCACCAGGTAGCACTAAGCAGGGAAGAACAGCATTACGCTGTAGAGCCTCCCCTGCCATACTCCATGAACCCTCCTACCCCCACCTAAGTAACCTCCCTCTTAGAGCCCTGCCCGCAATTGCACCCTATAAACACCCCCTCCCTCATGGCGGTAACATCCCCATTCATGCTGCCATACCGTGTCCGGGCCCAGATGCGACCCTCAGGCCAAAGGATTTGTCCACCCCTGCCCTAGGGCATCTCTGTGCTGCCGTCACTGCTCCAAGTACATATTTCTGCCCTTCCCTTTCCTGTTTACATGGGCTGTGCGAAGCACTGATCAGTATCAGTGCTGAGTGAGAAATTACACCCTGTCCTGTGTAAGATAGCGTCGGTGTGTCTGATCTCCCTGATACCAGTCTCCCACCTCAGACCTTGTGTACATGACACCCAAAGAATCTCCCCCACCCCCACGGATGTCCAGTGACAGACACTTCTGCCACATTCAGTTTTACAGCCCTCAGTGGGGTTCAGCCCCATCCCCCATTGATTTGGTCCCTGGCCAGTGGGGGAGGTGTCATCTCCCTACAAGGAATACATTACATAGAGCCAGGAGCATCCCTGGTCCAGCCATGTGTGCGTGGAAGGTCCCAACCAATCCCCCTGTTGCCTTTGGGTCAGGTCAGCAACCCCTACTGGAGGGACCAGCAATGTCCAAGTGGCGGGTGTGTCCAGAACTGGAAGGGCGGGGAGATGATTCTCCAATAGCAGTACGGGTGCTAGATGTTCCAGGAGTTGGTGAGGAAAGGAAGAGGAATTGAACCAGGCAGGACTACCAGGCCTACAAGGAATATGGGGCATTGAACTGGACCTTGAACACAGATTCATGAGTAACTAGGGAATGTCTAGTTAGACACAATATGGTTATTTTCTTTGTCTTGTGTTTTAGATGAACTTCTGTGTGGGTCCCCCATGCACTGTATGTGTTAAACTTTAGCCCAGAGGTACCGTGTTCTCTCTGTTTTAATCTGTTCTTTCTCAGTTGCTCTGTAACACCCGGCAACCCAGAATGCTTTACCGAGTAGATCTTTTGTTTAGTTTGTAAAATCTCCTTTTTTCAGGTGACAGTTGGATTCTTGTGCCCTGGCAGGTTACAGGAGGTCTGTGTGGGTATGTCTAGACTACATGCCTCTGGCGACAGAGGCATGTAGATTAGGCTACCCGGCATAGGAAAATGAAGCGTCGATTTAAATAATTGCTGCTTCATTTAAATTTAAATGGCTGCCGCGCTGAGCTGATCAGCTGTTTGTCGGCTCAGCGCGGTAATCTGGACGCTCAGCGGTCGACATCAAAGGCATTTGTCGACGTCCCAGATAAACCTCATCCCAGGAGGCATACCTGGGAGGTCGACAAATGCCTTTGATGTCGACTGCGGAGCGTCCAGACTACCACGCTGAGCCGACAAACAGCTGATCAGCTCAGCACAGCAGCCATTTAAATTTAAATGAAGCGGCGATTATTTAAATCGACGCTTCATTTTCCTATGCCGGGTAGCCTAATCTACATGCCTCTGTCAGCAGAGGCATGTAGTCTAGATGTACCCTTTGTGTCTAAGGCAGAGAAGTTAGGCCTCAGAGACTGTGGTTTGTTTTCTCTTTGTATTCCCAGCTCTCTTGCAGTGAAGAAGTTTGGGGGTGCCAGGCATGGGTGTAGCGAGGGTGTTATATGCCCGGGGCTGAAGGCAAAATTCCCCCCCCACCACGAAATGGTAGGGCCCAGAAACTGGCGCACAGCTGAGCCCAACCCTGGGAGGAGGGGGGGAGCTTGTACGATGTCTTACCCAACCCCCTCCAGTTTGGGGCTGGGTCCCACATGCACTAACTCTCTGGCAGAGGTGGAGGGGGTTGGGCTGGGGGAGAGAGGTGGGGAGGAGATAGGTCCAGCCAGTGGCGGCAGGCAGAGGAGGAGCAGGTGAGCAGAAGGATGACAGAGGGAGTGTAAAGAGACTATATTGGTACCTTACTAATGTGGCACCCAAGGGCCACTTCCCCTCCCCCCCCTTATTACACCACTGTAAAAAATCCACCTCTTAGGATATTTATTGTTTAATTAATTACTTATTTTACTAGCCACAGACATAAATTATAAGGTTTTGTGGTTTACATTCTGTTAAACATTTTTTCTCTTTAATTTGTTCATATCCCATTCTCATTAGGTTCATGTCTTTTACATAAAAAATGTCAAATTCTTAAATATGTAAGTTTTGTAAAACACGAGAGAAATTAATGTTATGCAACCTAAATATGAATTTCATGGCTATATTTCATTCAAGCATTTAAGACCACTGTTATAGCAAATGAGTAACACATTGCTTTAATGACTAAAAAGTAAAAAAGATTTTGAGCATATCAAGTTCACTGTAATAGAGAGGTAGCTGTGTGAGTCTGATCTTGGTAAAACAAAAAGAAAAAAAGTTATGTAGCACTTTAAAGACTAAATAAATTTAAAGACCTAATAAATTTATTGTAAGAAAACTGTAAGGCTTCCTAACTGCCCATTTACTTACCTAGTTGACCTAATTGTTTTTCACATTATCGCACAGCGAAAAACTACACAAGAGTTATGAATGTAAGGGTATGTCTACACTAGCTTGGTAGTTCGAGCGAGGTAGGCAAATGAGGGCAACCGGAGTTGCAAATGAAGCCTGGGATTCAAATATCCCAGGCTTAATTTGCATGTTCCCGGGCGCCACCATTTTTAAATCCCCCTTAGTCCGAACTCTGTGCCCGTGGCTACACGCGGCACGGACTAGGTAGTTCGAATTAAAGATGCTAATTCGAACTACCGTTACTCCTCGTGGAATGAGGTGCCTAGTGGGAAGTAGGGGGCAAAGGGGCTCCCCCACCCCAGACCAATCATGGTCTGGGTAGCCCCACCACTTCCTGTTTAGGCCCCGCCCCTTCCGCAGTGATCCAGGGCTACTTCAAAATTTTTTGAAGTGGCCCCCGGGCAAAAATTATTGCCCACCTCTTATGTAGATGGTATCATGATCTTTTGTCGGTGGAAGTGGGTTGTGCCCACAAAAGCTCATGATACCATCTACATCAGGCATGTCAAACAGGCTTCTGGCGGGCTGCATGTGGCCCAATCGAAATTTTTTGTGGCCTGCCACAACATTTTATAAAAGAATAAAGTGCAACCCCCTGGCTGCTCGGAGCATGTGGCCAAGTGCAGATCACGGCTGGCCGAGCTGCTCTGCATAGGCATCAAGTGCCTGCTCACAGCTGGCTGCTGTGCTCTACCTCCCCAGCGCCTGAGGAAGAAATGTGGGGTGGCGGAGACACTGGCTCCAGGACCCAGGCATTAGGTATGGAAGGGAGGGGCTGGGAGTGCCTGGGTCTGGGAGAGGGAGGAGGCATTGGGTTAGAGCGGGGTGGGGGCGTGTTCTGGGGGAGCAGAGGGGAATTGGGTTAGAACGGGGATATGGGAGTGCCTGTCTCTGGGGGAATGGAGGGGGATGTTTTGTTAATGTTTTGGTTTTATTTTTTTATTTCCAAATAAAATCACAAAATGTATATATTCATTTTATATCAAATAGATGTCCATTTTTTTGTAATTGCATGAATAATTATATGTTTATGCAGAATCTCAACCTTACAAAGTATCTGAAATTTTCCCAGAAGCCTGTTCTATTTGATTGACCGTGGTCTATACTTGTTTTTATTTCAACAAAACAAGTTGTGTATCATATAAAAATGTAAAAGTACCTTAAATTTGTATTTAAATTAAAAATTATTTTATGAGTAAATAACAATTTTACTCATCAAATTATTGTATTATATTAAAGCAAGACCTGAACAAATATTATAAAATATACCTAAAACATCATCTATAATAAAAATAAATAATCACAACTTTCTGATAGAAGTACATTTTCTTTGGTGTCCCTGAAAGCTATCAGTTTTCATTTGTGTGGCCCTCATTGGGCTTCAGGTTTCACGTGCCTGATCTATATGTTTGTTAGTCTTTAAAATGTAACCAGACTACTATTTTTTAAAGTTTTTCCTTTTGTTATAAAGTATCTTTTGTTTAAAAAAATTATAAGTAACCCCAATGCACCCACTTCTCCCCCAGAGCCAGCCCCTCCCCAGCATCCCCCATCCCAATGAACTCACCCCTCCCCCAGAGCCAGCCCCCCATCCCAATGCACTCACCCCTCCCCCAGAGCCAGACCCCCCCATCCGAATGCACTCGCCCCCCCAAGCCAGCCTCCCCAGTGTCCCCCATCCCAATTCACTCACCCCTCCCCCAGAGCCAGCCCCCCATCCCAATGCACTCACCCCTCTCCCTGAGCCAGCCTCTCCCCAGCATCCCCCATCCCAATGCACTCACCCCTCCCCCAGAGCCAGACCCCCCCATCCCAATGCACTCGCCCCCCCTAGCCAGCCCCCCCAGTGTCCCCCATCCCAATGCACTCACCCCTCCCCCAGAGCCAGGCCCCCCATCCCAATGCACTCACCCCTCCCCCTGAGCCAGCCCCCCAGAGTCCTCCCCATCCCAATGCACTCACCCCTCCCCCAGAGCAAGCCCCCTAGTGCCCCCATCCCAATTCACTCACCCCTCCCCCAGAACTAACCCCCCCCCGGGCATCCCATCCCAATGCACTCACCCTTCCCCAATTTGTCGCCCCCACAGGGCCTCCCATACCACTGCACTAATCCCTCCCCCTGTGCCAGCCCCCCCCCCCAGGTCTCCCATCCCAATGCACTCCCCCCTCCCCCTGAACCAGGCCCTCCAGCACCAGGAGCACCCCCTCCCATCAAATCCTCCACCCCTCAGAGCCAGGCACCGGAGGAAGGGACGGCCGGGTAAGGAAATCTAACCTTTAAAGAGGCCGCTGCTGCCACCCAGCCCTGCTGCCTCAGCTCGCAGCGTGTAGAGAGCTGGGAGCACGTAGCCAACTCCCGGTCTCTGTTCAAAAGCGTCACATGGGCCAGAGCAGCGTGCGCTTCGCTCCCACCCCAGCCTGGCACCCCCCCTAGCATAGTGCCCAGGGGCAACTGCCCCCCTTCCCTCCCTTCACTATGCCTCTAGGGTGCCCCTCTGGTAGAAGTTGGAAGTGCTTCCTGTCTGGGTTCAAGAAGAAAGGGGTTTCTGGTTCACTTGCTGGTGGCAGATATCGCCCAGTGCCAGGGGATCTATGACTTTGGGGAGCTTTTCAGCAGAAGCCTCAAGAGACAAGGCTTTGAAGGTTTTTTGTTGACTGCACCTTTGGCGCTCGCACAGCCAGAGGGGGAAAGAGCCTTGATAAACCACAAGCCCAGCCTTCCCCCATAGGCATGGCACCCTCAATCACCATCCCAGCCCTGGCAAAAGCCATGGCTGCTCTGGATTTCGCAGCTTGGGTGGATCGCCCAGTTCCAGAGTCACTTTGTTTTGGAACTTCATTTTTATTCAGTGCCATCTACGAAGCAGGCAGTGAAATGCAGCAGGGAATGGGAGGTGGGAAGGAGGGATCAGCCCTGGAGATGGATCTATCGCTCAGCATGGGCATCGCTTGGGTCCCTTTCAGCTGCCTGGCAGGTGCGGGGCACAGGGGTGTGTGGAATGGATGCTGCCCCCCGGGAACCAACCATGGGAACGGCCCAGTGAGCCCAGGGCTGGCAGCAGGTTTAAAGTGGCCCAGCAGGGCAGAGGATGGTGAGGATCTTCCATAAACCTCATCAACCAGCTGACACGGGAGAAAGCCACAAACTGCTCGGTCTACCCCAGGGCTGGGCTTGGGTTCAGAAGCCCACGAGAAATCCAGCAGGGAAAGGCAGCCAAAGGGTTGGGATTTCCCTATGGGAGCTGGGCCTAAGCCCAGCTTCTAACTCCCCTAGGCTCCTGCCTTGATTGTCATGGGTTGGGGGCTGCCTGAGGGGAGTGATGACCAAGGGGGTTGATACGAGGGTTCTCGTCAGCCGCCCTGCAAAGCCACCCTATATCTGCGCCCATCTAAAGCACAGAAGCAGCACAGCTCCAGCCTGGGCAGCGATTCACAGCCGGGCTCCGGCCTGTGGCCTCCCCATGGTGTCCTCTACCCAGGGGACAAATGTGGAGATCTTCATGGAGACCCTGGGAGCTTTTCAAGGGAATCAAGTGAAGATGCCCTGGGCTGTTCCTCCGCACACCAGGAGGCCCCCAGAGTCAGCCTGCAAAATGGAAGAAGCCACAGAAAGAAAACAGCTCAGGGACTTGTTTCTCTCTGATAAACAGAGGAGTGACCTCCCCTCCACCCCCCCCCCAGGTCTCTCCTTGGCTCCTCCCATGGCCCAGCTGGTCTCTGCCTCTCCCCAACACAAGAGCAGAGATTTGCCCATTGCCTTGTACAGCACCTGGTGCAGCAGGGCCGGATATCCCTTAGCTGCTCATAGGCCTGACGGGAACTCCAACAGCCTTGTCAATCACAACCACTTATCCTGCGGGGGTGGTGATGAGAGGAGGCAGGAAGGTACCTTGGGAGAGTCATTCAGAAATGCTCAGTCCCCCCTGCCCCCACCCCACAACCTGGTAACAAGAAGGCCCATAAGGAAGTTTCAGACACGTGTCATCCTCCATCACTACCACTTCCTGGAGCATGTCTGAGGCTGATTCAGGATCTGAGGTGGTCCAGCCCCAGCCAACAATGCTGCATAGGGACCCTGGCTCCACTCTCTCCTCAGAGCAGGGCAGGGCAATGGTCCCCACCCATGTGTTCAGCTCCATGTTCTCCTCCAGCTGAGAGACAAGAACAATGAGGCTCCTTCGGAGGGTCTCAGTCAGTAATATGGAAACACCAAATCCTCCACAAAACCGATAACCACGTGGTCAGTGCAGGAGAGGTCATGGCCTGGAGATGGTACCTGCAGCAGTGTGAGGTCACTGGGGATGGGGGATGGGATGGGGTGGTACCTGCAGCAGTGTGAGGTCACTGGGGGTGGGGGATGGGATGGGGTGGTACCTGCAGCAGTGTGAGGTCACTGGGGGTGCGGGATGGGATGGGGGTGGTACCTGTAGCAGTGTGAGGTCACTGGGGGTGGGGGATGGGATGGGGTGGTACCTGCAGCAGTGTGAGGTCACTGGGGTGGGGGATGGGATGGGGGCAGTACCTGCAGCAGTGTCAGGTCACTGGGGGTGGGGGATGGGATGGGGTGGTACCTGCAGCAGTGTGAGGTCACTGGGGGTGGGGGATGGGATGGGGGCGGTACCTGCAGCAGTGTGAGGTCACTGGGGGTGGGGGATGGGATGGGGGCAGTACCTGCAGCAGTGTCAGGTCACTGGGGTGGGGGATGGGATGGGAGTGGTACCTGCAGCAGTGTGAGGTCACTGGGGGTGGGGGATGGGATGGGGGTGGTACCTGCAGCAGTGTGAGGTCACTGGGGGTGGGGGATGGGATGGGGGTGGTACCTGCAGCAGTGTGAGGTCACTGGGGGTGGGGGATGGGATGGGGGCGGTACCTGCAGGAGTGTGAGGTCACTGGGGGTGAGGGGGATGGGATGGGGGTGGTACTTGAAGCAGTGTGAGGTCACTGGGGGTGCGGGATGGGGTGGGGGGAGCTGGGACCATACAGGGGCCCTCAGAAACCTCAGCATCAGGCTGCCGATGTACAGGGAAAGGGGTGTAGCCACAGGGAAACATTCAGGTCCACCCCAATCTGAACTGCCGTTCCTCCATCACAGATCTCACCTTGTCTCCGGGCCTGGCTGCTGTGTCTCTGCTGTCCCTCCTCCCCGGCTCTGCACCAGACAGAGAGGTGCATATCCAGCGGGACGCCTCGTCCTTGCCGGGCATGTCCAGAGTCAGAACAGCCGATCACCCGCGTGGCCAGGAAATTTGTAAAAAGGGAGCATGATTGGCCCCCCAAATCTCCCAAGTCACCCAGCCCACAGAGGTGCTGGCAGGATAGAGGGGTGTGGTCAGCTGGGCAGTGGGGTTTCCAACCATCCAGCGACGCAAAGCCTATCCCCACCTCCTGCAGCCTGCGGGAGCTCCCTTCCTCCCTGGCCTGGTGGCGAATGTGGCTGCTGCTCTGCAGTAGAGGAAAGACACCAGCCCCCTTCACTCACAGGAGGGGGAGGGCACGTGGCCCTGGTGGGAGATGCAGAACAGGATTTAGAGCTACTTAGTGCAGGGCTGGACCTGTGCGGTCCTGGCTTCAGGTGAGGGGATGCAGCATTCCCTGCCCCTCTGAGCCAGCCAGCCCCCCACATCTGGGTCCTGCTAGGAGCCGGTGCCCCTGTCCTCCCAGATGGGAAAGGTTCCCTCCTCTCACAGCTCACTGGCAGCCCAGACCGATGCTTCTCTATGAGCTGGATCCTAGTGATTTATTTTTCCCCCGGCCCTGGTCTCCCAGCTCGGCGCCCTGGGTTTAAACCAGATGGCTGGGGCTCCTCTGCCAGAACTGACAGAGACCCAGGAGAGAAACCCCCCTCCCAGGGCTGGAATCTATAAACCTCCCCATCAATTCCAGAGGTGGCCTGCGGAACTGAAAAGTACAGAGGGTGCAAGGCAGGGTGGGGAGGGGACTTTACCTCTCCAGACATCGGCTGGAAAAATAACGGGGCAAGACCCAACATTTCCCATAATGCCTTTCTGGATCAGGTGGTGAGGGAGGAAACTGGGAGGGAGGGGCCTTACAGACTGGGTGGGGACCAACCAGGAGGAGCAGGCGGTGACTCTGGAGGTGGAAGGCAATGGAGGTGGAAGGGATCCTGAAATGGTTGAACCCCTGATCCTAATGAGAGGCAGGAGGGGGAGCAGCAGGGTGAGGCCCAAAGACGTCAACGAGCCGGCAGCGACGTTCCCATGAACAGAAAAATGGAGTTCTGAAGATCTTACAACTTCCGAAGGAGAAAATACGGAAGTCACAACTGATTTGGGAGAGGAGCTTATCGGCCGGGGTTAGCTAAAGTTCTGAATATGGACAATGAATGTGTATTGCAAATGTGCTTCCTCCTAGCAGCGCCCACGACGAGCCGTTCCAACAGAGCCGCAGAGAAGTTACAGAGAGCCGATGGGCCGTCAGCGAAGACAATGGATCATGGCAGAGCTCAGCCTTCTTAGGAACCGTTCAGACAACATGAGAGTAATGGCAGCTGTCACTCGGCAAATAGCGACTGTCTCTCGGCAAAGCACGCTAGAGCATGGGACCAGACCACATGACACTGAACTCCAGTTTAGTACCTGTATTTTCCCACACTCTGGGCTGGGAACTGATCTGGGAAAAAGGGGCTCCCACCTTGTGAGGAAATGATATAAGGGAGGGAGTGACCTCTTGATTGGTCCACATTCCTCCCCAATGCAACTCCTGAAAGAACCCCTGGAAGACAAATCACTTTGAGCCGGGGCGGGGGGGAGGGAGGGGCAGGTGTGTCTTATGAATCTACAAGTCAGCTTGTATCATCAGCTGGGGTGAGAAATTGCTCATTCAAATCCCAACTACCCAGTACATGGCAGACTTAGCTTGTGGTTTCGTTGATTTGCTGGGTAATCTGCTGTGATCTGTTTGCTCCCACTGGTAACGCCTCACGATCCATCTTCCTGTAGCTAATAAACCTGCTGTGTGCTTTAGTTTAACCAGTGTGTCCTGAGAAAGGTAAATGATGGGGATAGCTAGCTAGCTAGATAGATAGATGGTATGTGTGGGGATAGATAGATAGATAGATAGAGGGAGGTGTGGGGATAGATAGATAGATAGACAGAGGGGGTGTGTGGGGATAGATAGATAGATAGAGGGGGTGTGTGGGGATAGATAGATAGAGTGGGTGTGTGGGGATAGATAGATGGATAGATAGAGGGGGTGTGTGGGGATAGATAGATAGATAGATAGATAGACAGAGGGGGTGTGTGGGGATAGATAGATAGATAGAGGGGGTGTGTGGGGATAGATAGATAGAGTGGGTGTGTGGGGATAGATAGATGGATAGATAGAGGGGGTGTGTGGGGATAGATAGATAGATAGATAGATAGACAGAGGGGGTGTGTGGGGATAGATAGATAGATGGATAGAGGGTGTGTGTGGGGATAGTTAGATAGATAGAGTGGGTGTGTGGGGATAGATAGATAGAGGGGGTGTGTGGGGATAGATAGATGGATAGATAGAGGGTGTGTGTGGGGATAGATAGAAAGATAGAGGGTGTGTGTGGGGATAGATAGATAGATAGAGTGGGTGTGTGGGGATAGATAGATAGAGTGGGTGTGTGGGGATAGATAGATAGAGGGGGTGTGTGGGGATAGATAGATAGATAGATAGATAGAGGGTGTGTGTGGGGATAGATAGATAGATGGATAGAGGGGGTGTGTGGGGAGAGATAGATGGATAGATAGAGGGTGTGTGTGGGGATAGATAGATAGATAGAGGGTGTGTGTGGGGATAGATAGATAGATGGATAGAGGGGGTGTATGGGGATAGATAGATAGATAGATAGATAGAGGGTGTGTGTGGGGATAGATAGATAGATGGATAGAGGGGGTGTGGGGATAGATAGATAGATAGATAGATAGAGGGTGTGTGTGGGGATAGATAGATAGATGGATAGAGGGGGTGTGGGGATAGATAGATAGATAGATAGATAGAGGGTGTGTGTGGGGATAGATAGATAGATGGATAGAGGGTGTGTGTGGGGATAGATAGATAGATGGATAGAGGGGGTGTGGGGATAGATAGATGGATAGAGGGGGTGTGTGGGGATAGATAGATAGATGGATAGAGGGGGTGTGGGGATAGATAGATAGATGGATAGAGGGGGTGTGGGGATAGATAGATAGATAGATAGATAGAGGGTGTGTGTGGGGATAGATAGATAGATGGATAGAGGGGGTGTGGGGATAGATAGATAGATAGATAGATAGAGGGTGTGTGTGGGGATAGATAGATAGATGGATAGAGGGTGTGTGTGGGGATAGATAGATAGATGGATAGAGGGGGTGTGGGGATAGATAGATGGATAGAGGGGGTGTGTGGGGATAGATAGATAGATGGATAGAGGGGGTGTGGGGATAGATAGATAGATAGATAGAGGGGGTGTGTGGGGATAGATAGATAGATAGATAGAGGGGGTGTATGGGGATAGATAGATAGATAGATGGATAGAGGGGGTGTGGGGATAGATAGATGGATAGATAGATAGATAGCGTGACAAAATTCCTTGGTATCTCCCTGGCATTCTGTGCTTCTTGGCAGTTACTTGGGCACCTCAGAGACTCACGGAGCCCCTTTTGTTGCCCTGGGATCTCCCTAGAGGCAAGGGTCCCCACTTACTGAGTCATTCTCATCATAGGCCAGCCCTTGGGGTTCAGCATTTCCTTGCCTTGCCTTGCCTTGCTTTGCTTTGCTCTGCTCTGCTCCCTGTGCGCTTTCCAAAATTCCCCCCCTGCTGCCTGGGAGGAATCCTTCTATAGGAACCTGGAGGCCTTAATTGGCAGCAGGTGCTTAATTAACCCCAGCTGCAAGCTGCCTCCTAATTAGGCCTCTATTTTCTACCCTGGCTGCTGGGCTGTGTTCAGGTGAGCATTAACCCACCTCCCAATATGTCTGCCTTCTAAAAGGGTGTGTCTACACTAGCCGCCTAGTTCGAACTAGGGAGGCTAATGTAGGCATTTGAACTTGCAAATGAAGCCAGGGATTTAAATATTTATTTGCATGTTCCCGTCCGGGCACCATTTTTAAATGCCACTAGTCCGGACTAACTGCCCGAGGCTACATGCGGCAGTTAAACGGTAATTCGAACTAAGTCCTCAGTTTGAACTACCTGTTACTCCTCCTGGAATGAGGTATTGGTCAGAGAAATATTTATAGCAAGATAGGGAGGATGGATGTATGAGGATGGATTGGTGGGAATTGGAAGATTAGATTTTTTTGGAGCTAGAACTATTTCAAACCTGTCCTGTTTCTGTCCCAGAAGAAGTGGCCTCAGGAGTCAGGACAAGTAATGGTACAAGTTGTTTTTCTCCCCTGAGTAACCTGTCCCAGCCAATGGGGATACCTCCCGCCTCAAGGGGTTCTGTTCCCCACCCGCACCCCAGATCCTCCTTGTGCATGAAATCACTGAACCCAGGAGTCCTGGGGCCCAGCCATGAGGATTAACCACCAGCCCAGCCTACTCCATGAGGTCCATTCCCCCCTGGCCTGGGCAGGTCCAGCAGCAGCTCTGGATGGCAAAGCTCTGAGTGGATGCGTCAGTACCCAAATCACTGTCTTTGTAACTTGACTTTATTACTTGCTCACTACGGAGTAGGCAGCAGGGCAGGGGAGCTGGGCAGCAGAGGATCAGGGCTAATTTTTGATCTGCAGCAGATCAGCACACCCATCCCGGACTTCCCCTCCTGCCGGCCTGGCTGCCTCTAGGACCGGGTGTGTTTGGAATGGGAAGAGGCAACTCTAGGGGACCAGCGTGTGGGGGAGGCCCAGAGAGGGCAGGGCAGGGGGCGGTTCCAGCAGGGAGGTTACAGGGGAAAGCTCCCACAAGCCGACACTCGAGATGGACTGACCCTGGGGAGAGCAACAACCCCCTGGATCCATCCCATGGTTTGGTTCCTACCTGAAGTCACCCAGGTATTCCCTACCAAAGAGGCAGCCGGCACTGAACTGGGCTCCTAACTCTCCTGCCTTGGTGCTGATGGGTTGAGTGCAACGTGAGCAGAAGAACGGCTGGGGGAGGGAACACTGCCTTGAAGCGGGGAGGAACTTCAGGCTGGGAGGTGGGGGGCTGAGCCCCTCTGCAAAGACAGCCCCACATCTGGGGCTCTCCAAAGGACAGAAGCAGCGCAGGGCTGGTCTAGGCAGTGACTCCAGGCAGGGCTCAGGGCTACGCTCTCCTCATGGTGTCCTTGATCCATTTTCTGTAAGTGGAGACTCTCGTGTACACACCAGGGGGGGTGTCAGGCCCCCAGGAGACGATGCCCTGGGCTTTGCCCCCACACACCAGGGGGCCACCGGAGTCGCCCTGCAGAACAAACCAGGCCATGGATGCAGAACAGCTCAGTGAGTCGTTTCCCACCAACACCCGGCCCAGTGTCACCCCAGGGAGAGCGGGTTTCAGGGTCGCCCCCAGTGGACCCAGGTCTCTCCTCCCACCCCATCCCAGCCTTCCCAGCCTCCCAGCACCATTGTGGACACCCACACTCGTCACGGCGATGTCCCAAGGGAGTGTCTCACCCGGAGCAGACTCACCTGTGCAGAGTCTTTCCCCTCCCATGGGAGTCCGGCACACAGCATGGTCGTGGAGACGTAGTGATGATAGGCACACTCGGCATCTGCCAATACCTCCACCTCCACCTCCTGCAGGGTGCTGGCTGTTGATGAATAATCGCTGGCAATGGTGCGGCCCCAGCCAGTCGCACAGCACACCATGCTGGGCTCCACCTCTTCACCAGCACAGGGCAGAGCGATGACTTCGACCCACCCATCCAGCTTCGCCGCCTCAGCCAGCTGGGACACAGGAAGGATGAAGATGAGTATGAGGAGGGCACTCACGGCTGTGATGGCGTGTCGGGGAGCCCCCGATCCTGCACCCCCCTCCGCAGACTGAAGGGACTCTCCTCCGGCCAGTAGAGTAGAAGATTTTTTTGCTTCTCCAAGGTACAGCGCATCATAGGAGCGATATTAACACGGAAGCCAGGGCAGACAGCCTAGTCCTCTTTGGGGAATGGGGTTCACAGGCCCCTGAACCCCCTTATACTGGGCTCAGTCTGCTCTCTTCATACTTCCCCCAGCCAAGCTTGACTCAGCTCCCAGCAACTGGTCCCTTAGCCCCCAGGTGGCCACGCACCCTGCTTGGTTCAGATAGCCTCCACCTAGCCCAGGTGTCCGGGGGCTGGGACATGCCTCCCCTCAGGGACCATCCCCCGCTGGGCCCTGCACAGAGACACACCCAGAGTCTCTGCAGTCCAGCATAGGCCAGTAGGGGTCACACCCAGCACAGCACAGCAACCAGAGAATGCCAAACCACAGTGCATCCAGAATGGACAGACCTCCACTACATCACGCAGGCAAATCCCCCAGGGTATGGGGCCACTGTGGGTGGGGGATGAGATGGGGGTGGTACCTGCTGGCGTGTGAGGTCACTGATGGGTGGGGGATGGGATGGGGTGGTACCTGCAGCAGTGTGAGGTCACTGGGGGTGGAGGATGGGATGGGGGTGGTACCTGCTGGCATGTGAGGTCACTGATGGGTGGGGGATGGGATGGGGTGGTACCTGCAGCAGTGTGAGGTCACTGGGGGTGGGGGATGGGATGGGGCGGTACCTGCAGCAGCATGATGTCATTATTATGAGGTTTATCATTGTACTGCGGGTGGGGGATCTGCCGTCGCACTTGGATCACTTGCTGGCTCGGTTCCCGATGGTCGATGTTATGGGCTCCCAGGGTGACAGTGATGTTGCTGCAAAAGAGCAACCCATGTGGATTGTTAGGGTCAGGGGATGGACACGTGTTTACTGGGCTCATAAATTCTTTTGGGGACAGGGCAGCCTGGGGCTCTCTCGCAGGGTCTCAGATTCCTTCCTTCCCAGCTAGATCCAGGCCAGGGTCCATGCCGAGCCCGCAGCCCAGCGCCCCGCAGAACTGCCCTGGGGCTGTGACCCCTTCCTGCCCCATTCTGGGCCATGGGCCAGACCCCATTGATTTACCCAGCGCTGGGGATGGGCCATGGTTTGCAGAGACCCCTAGAGACTCACTGATGCCCCCTGAGCAGATCAGACCCCTGGGCTCTGCTCCCCCAGCCTGGCCACCCCCTGCCCCTTCGCTTTCCCCATGCCAGTGCCAGAGATTCCAGTTTGCCCAACCCCCGCTGAACCCACCCACCCCCATGTCCCAGCCCATAGGCACTTACTCTCCCTTGCAGTGAGCGGCCGTCAGCACAAAGTTCTCCCCCACCAGGAACCCACCGCAGGCAAAAATCTTCTCTCCACGTTGTATCCACAGATAGGCCATGTAGGGCCTGGAGTGGGGCCGGGCTTCCCTTCCCCCGATGATCTCTCCTGGGGGGAGACCACGTTCACACAAAGGGCTCCCTCACCTCCCTGGACAGGCACTGAGCTCCCCATCCCAAAGGGGGGCTCCCACAGCCTCATCCCACCCCCTTGATGCTCCCCCTGGCGGATCCCTGGGCCAGGTTCCCTGCCCCCTGCTCTGCTCTGCCCCACACTGGGCCCCCCATGGGGCTGGAGGGTCAATCGAGAGTTCTGAAGTGGTTGGGTGGAGAATCAGTGCCAAATGCACTGGGTGTGGGGCACTAATCACCCTGCCTCATGTTCACAGCTCTGAGGGCCAAAGTCACCCCAGGCTGGTCCAGCCCGTTCCCAGCAGGGCACGGACAGGGCTTCTGTGGCTGCTTCTCCACCCATCCACAGGGACCAGGCCGGGCAGCTCTACACCCGAGTCACCAAAATACCGGTGCCAGGGGAATTGGCTTTGACTGAAAGAATCCTACCCCAGGGAGCGTTTTCAGCCCTCTAGCTTCGGTGGATTTTTTTTTCTTGTGCAACCTGGTTCTTTCCCTCCACTGCTGGGAAATGTCTAAGGGACAATTTTTCAGGATGAAAAAAAATAGTTTGGGGGTTGAAACTGCACAGTGAGAATGTCCTTCAGGAAAATGACAAATCTTCTGGGATCTGCTCAGGAGAAGGTGCCAGGTGGGCGGGCGGGAGTGTTGGAAAATCTCCCTTTAAGGAACTGCAGCAATTGGCTTTATTGTGGGACCTCTTACTGTGCTAGTCACTGTGCGGACCCCCAATCCCTTCCTTGACCAGTTCAAACAGACACCTTCATTTTCCTTCTCAAAAGGGGAATTGGAGTCCCCGGAAGCGTGTTCCTAAGGGATTTAGGTGCCTGATTTCCATCAGCAACCCATGGAAATAAGAGCCCTTGGGACTTTCTGGGTAAACGTTCCCCCAGAGATCCTGGGCTGAGCTGAAAAAGATTTCCAAGTTTCTTAGGTCTGAGCCTGTCACCTTAGCTCCCCGCTCTTGCTGCCCCTCTCCACCAGCTGCTCCTTGCGTTTCCCCAGCCACCCTGCTGGGAACTCATTGCAACTCCAAGCAGGGGACACAACTTAGCAGTGGGGTATCAGAGAAGCCCACTGGGGGCTGATCCGCCCACCCCCATTGGCTGAGAGACCCAGAGGTACTAAGGGGAGGCTGCGGGGGTCCCAATAGCCCCTCGGCCCCAGGTGGGTCGGGCAATACCCTCACTCAACCCACAGCCCCTATGGGTCCCTCTCCGCACACACCCAGCACCCTTCCCCCACTCACCAGCCCAGCCCCCAGGGGGCAGGAGGAAGGCCCAGTGGAGCAGCCCCACCACCAAGCACTGCATCGTCAGAGCCATCCCGGACTGGGCACAGAGCCGCTCCCTCCGGCCTGAGGTTTATATGGACCAGGCAGGGGCAGAGCAGGGGCAGGGCCAGCCAATCACAGGGTCCCACGTACACTCCTACCTGAGAACATTCACTGCAGATGGGCCACGGGTCAGGATGCCCATTGGGCAATTCTCAGGTCATGGCCACACCCACCTAGTGGGGGGGCTTCTTCTGTGCTCTGGTCCCTGGCCTGGCGCCATGGCCAGTGAGCCCTGGCAGGTCTATCTGCCTATGAATGTGGCTAACACGGTCACTCACTGCCTGGCCCTGGCTTAGGATGTGGCTAACGCTGCCCCTCCCCCCTCAACCACCAGTGTCAGAAATGCTGCAGGGTTGTTCTGCAGTAGGATCCCCCAGCCCAAGATTTCAGGGGGGCCAGGAGGGAGAATTCCTGTCCTTCTGCACACTCCAGAGGCCAGACCCACTTGCTAGCCGTAGGAGACATGGGACCTTTTCCCTCTAGGGCAGTGGGAGCAATGTTTGGCCCAAGGGCCGTATTGTACTTCTGTACTGCTGCTAACCACCCACCTGGGGGTGGCCTCCTGCCCCTCCCCATCTGGCTCTTTCCCCCACAGCCTCAGCTCCCCCAGCACAGGGGCTGTGCACCTTCTCAGGCCTCCAGCTCTGATGCTTTGGACAGCACGGTGGCAGGTCCGGATGAGCTGTTTGGTGTAACTCAGCCAGCCTGGTGCACTGGGTGGCACAGAGCAGGGAGGGCCGGTATCACCCCACAACACTCCATCAACCTTCCTACCCCCATCTAAGTAACCTCCCTGTTCGAGCCCTTCCCCCAAGTGCACCCAATAGACACCTCCTCCCCCATGGCGGTAACATCCCCATTCATGCCGCCATCCAGAGTCATGTCTCAGATAAGACCATCAGGCCAAAACGTTTGCCCACCCCTGCCCCAGGGTGTCTCTGTGCTGCTGTCCCTGCTCCAAACCCCTGTTTCTATCCTTCCCCATCCTGTTACCATGGTCTGTGCACAGCACAGATCAGTATCGGCGCTGTTGTCACAGCTCCAAGCACCTGTTTTTGCCTTTCCCCATCCTGTTTACAAGGGCTGTGCACAGCACGGATCAGTATCACTGCTGGTTGAGAAATCACACCCTGCCCCCTGTGTGAGATTGTGATGAGTGGCTATTACCAGCCTCCCACTTCAGACATGGGGTATGTGACCCCCTCCACACACACACAGATGAACAGGGACAGATACGTCTTCTGCCACATTCAATTTATCTGCCCTCAGTGGGGCTCTGCCCCATCCCCTGTCGAGGTGGTCCCTGGCCAGTGGGGGAGGTGTCATCTCCACCCAGAGCCGGGAGCATCCCCGGTCCAAACAACAGGTCAACTCTTCTTACAGTGCTAAACCTCCGCACACCCTCCATTCCCATTGACCATTCTGCTTTTCTTCCTTTGATACAGCTAAGTCAAGGAGGAGGGGGAAAGGGTGACAAACTAACTCTCTGGGAATGTAGCATTTCTCCTCAACTAGCAACTGTAGCAAACATGTCTATGTGGGAGGAACCAGCTAATCCCCCTGCTGCCTTGGGGTCAGGCCAGCGACCCCGCCTGGAGCAACCAGCAGCGTCCAAATGGTGAGTAGATCCAGAACTGGAAGGGCGGGGAGATGGGTCTCAGAGAGAACTCTGGGGATCTAGATGTGTCTAGAATGGATGCACAAGCATTTGCACTGATCTCAAAGTGAGCTACAAGTGTCCATATGGACATGGATAGATCACCACTGGAAAAGCTGCCACTGGAATGAATCAGGTAAGAACTGAAATGGAGCTGGCTGGTTGTTCATCCATCTCCATAGACCTGGAGAGGCCGCAGAGCTCTGTCAAAGTGGTTCTAGATGGAGCTCGCTTCCTCTCTGTCGTCACTGTGGAGCAGAACGGTCTCTGCTCTCTGACCCCTCCCTTTCTATGTAATAGAAACCAGTCCGATTCCAGGCACATCCAACCTGCTCTTCAATATCTCCAGGGATCGAGATTCCACAACCTCCCTGGGCAACTTATTCCAGTGTTTCACCTCCCGGACAGGTAGGAATGGGCCTGCTTCCCTTAACAAGGAAAAGGAGGGGGCAGAGAGCGGAGGGAGGTGAAAGGGAGGGGCACAGAAAGGAGGCCATGGGCACTAGGGGAAACTGCAACATCAAGAGATTGGTCAGCAGGGCTGCAGCTCTGCCATCTTGGCTGCCACTGCACCGGTAAAGACCCCCAGTCTCAAACTTGGAGTCTGCCGCAACAGAAAGCCTGAAAGCTGGGGGGGAGCTCTGGAGAAGGGGTCCGTCCTAAGAGTCTGGTGACTCCCTGGACAGACTGCAGCACTCAGGGTGCGTCTAGACTACATGGCTCCGTCGACGGAGCCATGTAAATTAGTTCACTCCGCATAGTCAAAGAAGCAGGGATTTAAATAATCCCCGCTTCATTAAAATAAACATGGCCGCCGCGCTGTGCTGACGATCAGCTGATCCAACACAGCGCGGCAGTCTAGACGCGGCGCGGTCGACAAGAGAAACCTTTGTCGACCGCTCCGGTATGCCTCGTGAAATGAGGTTTACCAGAGCGGTCGACAAAGGCTTCCTTTGTCGACTGCGCCGCATCTAGACTGCTCCGCTGTGCCGGATCAACTGATCATCAGCACAGCGCGGTGGCCATGTTTTTTTTAATGAAGTGGGGATTATTTAAATCCCTGCTTCTTTGACTATGCTGAATAAACTAAGGGTATGTCTACACTGCCATCCTAGTTCGAACTAGGGTGGCTAATGTAGGCATTCGAAGTTGCAAATGAAGCCCGGGATTTAAATATCCCGGGCTTCATTTGCATCTTGCCGGGAGGGCGCCATTTTTAAATCCCCTTAGGTCGAACTCCGTGCCCGCGGCTACACGCGGCACGGAGTAGGTAGTTCGAATTAGGATCTCTAATTTGAACTCCCGGTACACCCCATGGAACGTGGAACGAGGTGTGCCGGTAGTTCGAATTAGAGATCCTAATTCGAACTACCTACTCTGTGCCGCGTGTAGCCGCGGGCACGGAGTTCGACCTCAGGGGATTTAAAAATGGCGCCCGCCCAGCAAGATGCAAATGAAGCCCAGGATAATTAAATCCCGGGCTTCATTTGCAACTTCGAATGCCTACATTAGCCACCCTAGTTCGAACTAGGATGGCAGTGTAGACATACCCTAATTTACATGGTTCTGTCGACGGAGCCATGTAGTCTAGACACACCCACAGAGGGGGGTGCCTCTGGCAGCCAGGGTAGCCCCAAGATCCCGAACCCCCATCATGATCATGAGGGTTAGCCAGCAGCCTGGGGACTAAGGGGTTAACTATACCTAACTCAGGTAGAGTTAGCCAATAGGAATGTAGGTAGGAATCTCAAACAAGGACAAAGGAATTCTGGGGTTTCCCTCCTTTTATTAAAAAAAAAAGAGAAAACTTTTATTATCACCACAATATTCCTGTTGCAAGTGACGGAGAATTTTTAATCCGAGGGTTCGGATGGGGGCCCAAAACCCCTACCAAATCAGTTCCAGACACCCTTCTTAAGCAACCAGCTTTATTCAGGAATGCATTCCAGGGCAAAAATCTCCAGGATACTCTCAGGAAAAGTTTCTGCAACTTCCCAAACAAAAGGCAAGGTCTTTTGTACCACCTTACATGGTAATTACCTTTTTCTCACTGACCACTTACAGTTGCATGCATATACAGGTCATACCCCTTTGCACCAAATTCCCTCCAATCATTATCTGTCCCCTCTCAGTCCCTTTGCAGGCCTTACAACAGGTTCAAACCAGTTTTACCTACTCCCCCTCCTTTTGCTCACCTGAGTTCAAGCACGTACCTCTTTACAAAGACCAGACTTAACATCCAGGTGTCACAGAGGTCATACTGACAACAAATTAAGTTTATCCTTCATTCCCCCCTTTGATCCACTTGTGGATCACAATTAATCTTAAGCATCCTTTCCCATTCATCCTCAGACGTGCAAGTGTCTTTGTAGTCTTTCTCGGGAGGGTTCTGTACATTTAGCAGAAGCATCTGTTGTACCTTGTTTTCTGCTACATTCTCTATCTTTTGTAAGCACCCTTTAATACAGCATAAGGCTAGCTGTATCTATATGTATATAGAGCATATTAAGACAAGGAACATCAATATTCCTGCCACCACCTTCTTCATGAGTTCGCTTAACCCTATTCCCAACCAATTTAAAGGATTCCAGTCTTGCAACTGCTCTCTAAATGTTTTTGTCTGGACAGACAATGTTTGGATTTCCTTTATCCTTGTGGTTAGGTTTGAACTCACATCAGAAACTTTAACACAACACTCTGGGCCTATTAATCTACATACCCCTCCTTGAGCCGCTAGCAGATAGTCAAGAGCCAGTCTGTTTTGCTGGGTAAAGATTCGCAATTCATTTAAATTTCCTTGTACCACACCTAATGCCCCCTCTGTGGTATTCATGAATGTCTCCATAAGCAGGGACATTGTTTTCAAATCATGATTGGTTTTTGCCTGCCCTACCCATGGGATGGTAGTTTCAGCTACTGCAAGGGCAGTTTGTTCTATCCAGTTCCATGCTTCTTCCCAAGACCCATCCCGCTTGTTCCTGATATGCCCTGGTGGCAAAGTGTCAACAATCCTCATAGCTGGTGCCACGAGACCAAGGTAACAAAACCCTGATGCATTTTGCGGAAGCCTTTTATAGGCAAATTTACCGCATATCCACCAATAATTGTACATGTTCCACGAGTCAGACTGATATATCATCATGGCTCGGTTTGCAAAGGTGGTGTTACCTTCTTTGCAAAGGTCTGTACTAGTGGTCCCTCCCCATATGGCTGTTATTTCTGGTTTGAATAGAGTACTCCAAAGGTTTGTGGAAGACATAGTGGAACCATTATGCCATACATGTGTCCCATCCACCTTTGTTATAATGTGTGTACAGCTTGATTTCCCTACAAAGGTGGTACCTGTAAGATTCCTACATAGGGGGCTTGTACCACTAAATGATAATTGGATGCACCCAGTCTGGTTGAACCACACAGTTTGGTCATTTTGTTCCAGTAATGCATCACTTACTAGTCCAGTTTTGTTTAACAGAAGGGCACCTATTGGGTATCCACTGTGCGCGCTTTGTGGTGCCCAGGCACACACCCAACAGTTAGTTTTGTTTGCGGCTCGTGCCATACCTTCTGCCAGCTGGAGAAAGGTATTAGTCCCAATACCATTCCCCTTTGGAGCCAAATAAGGCCTATACAAAGGAGGAACAAGAGTTTAGCCATTGTGCAGAGATTGTAATCCTTTCAGCACTTGCGCGGACGGAGGTTATAAGGAAGTGTGGAGGAAGGAAAACAGCTTTCAGAAAACCCACCGTCCTCTGACAAAGTGCCGGTAGGGTCAATGGCAAGGTTGGGTGTAGATTCGTGTGAAATGTCAACGTGACTAGTAGGACCAGAAGGGATCTGGCCTGTAGTGAGAGCGTAGTGAACGAGGTCCCGGTCTCTGATTTCCGATGATGTATATCCCTTGTCCAGGAGAAGTGATTCAATTTCTCTCTCAGAAAGCGGTAGAAAGTCGTTTTCTTCTGGCTCTGGGCTGACAGGTTCAGTAGGAGGCGATATGTCGGGAGAGGCAAGTTCACACAACTTATGAGGGTCAATGGTGCGGCGCACGTGGCTTGCGTGTATCCAAGAATCTCGCTCGGCTACCTTCACAGCCGTGTTGGTAGTCAGCAGGACCTGGAAGGGACCATTCCACCTTGGAGATAGGCAGTCTTTCCTCCGGAATTCTTTTATCAGGACCCAATTTCCTGGCTGCACGTCATGGCAAGGCACATCAGTTGGGACAGGTAAGGCTTCTGCAACCTGAGAGGAGAGACTGAAAGCAATTTTAGACAGATGTATACAGTATTGAAGTAGTTCGTCATAACATTCAGACAAGTGGGAAGGATTAATTTTTCCAGGAGGCTCAAATCCAAGTAAAATCGGCCTCCCAAATAGAATTTCATGAGGGGTGAGACCATGTTTGCGGTTCGGGGTATTTCGGATATGCATGAGGGCAAGGGGCAATGCCTGCGGCCACTTTAATCCAGTGTCAGAGATAATCTTGCTTAACTTCCTTTTGATATCGAGGTTTTTTCTTTCAACATGCCCTGAACTTTGGGGATGATATGGGGTATGGAACCGTTGTTCTATGTGGAGGGCTCTACACAGATCTTGCAGGATTTTGGCCGTGAAATGGGTTCCTTTATCCGAGTCAATTTTTAAAGGGATTCCAAATCTGGGAACCACCTCAGTAACTAATTTCTTTACCACAGTAGTGGCGTCTGCTCGACGGCAAGGGAAAGCTTCCACCCAACCACTGAACACACATACAATAACCAGACAATACTTAAACCCACAGGAAAGGGTTAATTCTATAAAATCGATCTGCAAATATTGGAAAGGTCCATAGGCCCAAGTATGAGCACTCAGAGTAGTCTTCTCTCCATCCTGGGTAGAGAACTTTTGGCAAGTAGCACAATTGCTGGTGATTTTAGCAGCAGCTTTCACTTTCTGAAAGGATTCTTCTTCCTCCTCTGTCCACGGGACGGGATCCTTCACCTTGTCAGCTGTCAGAGATACAAGGGGTTTTACAAGACCAGAGAAATTAGGAATCCATTGTCTGCAATAGCCAGCAGCGCCTAAGAGAGACCGAACCTGTTTCTTAGTTACTGGGCGAGGGAGAGAAAGAACAGAGGTTATGCGTTTATCAGTGAGCTTTCGCCCTTCTTGGGATATGAGGTGACCCAAATATTCAACCTCTGCTTTACAGAACTGGAGCTTTGCCTTGGAGGCTTTGTGACCTCTCTTTGCTAATTCACACAGCAAATGAACAGTATCTGTTTTACATGCTTCATGATTAGGTGAGGCTATCAATAAATCATCAACATACTGAACAAGGGTAGACTCTTTTGGCAAAGAAATTGAATCAAGGTCCCTTTTTAACAATTGTGAGAAAAGGGTAGGACTTTCAGTATATCCTTGAGGAAGTCTGGTCCAAGTCAGCTGCTCCCCTTTATAGGAAAAAGCAAACAAAAACTGTGAATCCTTATCAATGGGAATGGAGAAGAAAGCTGAACATAAATCTATGACAGAAAAACATTTAGCACCTGCAGGGATAGAGGACAATATTGTTGCTGGATTAGGAACCACAGGAAATCTGGGGATAACAAACTGATTTACAGCTCTTAGGTCCTGCACAAATCTATATATCTGTCTCCCTTGATCATCAAATTTCCCCTCCTTTTTGACCGGAAGTATTGGGGTATTACACACAGACTGTGTTCTTATGAGCACTCCTTGTTCCAACAGGGAGGAGATTACAGGCGCTATGCCCTCCTCCGCTTCCTGGGACAAGGGGTACTGAGACACTCGAGGGTAAGGTCGGCCGTGTTTATACCTGATCTTTACAGGCTCTGCTGTTAACAGTTTCCCAACTTCATTGGAGTGAGAAGCCCACAAAGACGTTGGTACCTGATCCAGCTCCACACTCTCCAGTTTGGAGTCTGGGTCTATACCTTGTCCGTCTGTTGTTAACATCATGAGGAAATTTGTTGCCTGATTATGGGGTATATCAACAAAGACCCCTTCAGAGGAACAATAAATTGTAGCATTCAATTTACACAGCAGATCTCTACCCATCAAGTTTACAGGTGTACTGGGGGATAACAAAAAGGCATGTTCCTTTATCAAAGGCCCAATGGTTAAGGAACATGGTTCACTCATTGCATGGGGTATAGTTACTCCCCCCACCCCTACAGCATTTACTATTTCTCCAGTTCTGGCCAGATTGGGAGCTTCATCCTCTCGTATTGTGGAAAGAGAGGCACCAGTATCAATTAGAAATTCATGTTTGTTTCCATTAACATAAAATGAAACTAAGGCATCAGGTGTAGCAGAAAGAGAGACCGAAGGTAACAGAGAGCATTGCAATGGTTTATCAATAACCTCTTGGCATAGTCAGTAAGGATTACTCCTTTGTCGGTCCTCCGGAGGGTAGCCTCTGTTGGGTGCACCTGCTGAAAAGGGGTTAATATTGGGCCACCTCTGTCCTTGTGACGATGGTCCGGACTGTCTGTTGGGGCCCTGGTTAAATCTATTTTGTCGTTGTCTTTTGCGACATTCAATTTTCCAATGGCCAAACCCACCACAGTAATTACACACATCATTAGGTTGGGGGCCCCGCCGGGGTCTGTTTGGACCTTCCCTCTGACCTTTTGGTTGCCCGTGGCCTTGTAAATCCTGTATTTGGAGTGCCATTAGGGTATTTTTTAGTTCCTTTTTCTTTTGTTTTTCTACTTGCAGGTTTTCAAAAAACTGAGTTGCAGCTTCCAAAATTTTCTCAGTAGTTTCCATTTTCCATCCAATCATATTATTAATAATCTTGTCCCCAATTTCTGGTCTTAAATTCTGCACAAAGGGGGTTACTACCATAGTGCGCATATTGGCATCATTTGGGTTAATGGCGCTATACTTCCGCATGGCTGCAAAGAGCCTTGCCTGAAAATCAATAGGGCTTTCATCTGGCTTCTGTTTGCAGTTATATACTTTAGACCAATCGGTTTGCACTGGAACCATTTCGGTAATTGCATTCAGGAGACCTGTACGGTTATTTGCTAGCTCCGTACATTCTGCAGCAGTAGTAGGAATTCCTGGCAAATCTTGGGGCCATTGCTCACCCAGGTGGGCAGGAGTATCCCCAGGACCTCACCTTGCTTGGGTGTAAAGAACTTGCTTCTCATGGGGTTCCATTATTCCCGAGAGTAGCATGTCAATGTCTCTGTGGGTAGGCTGATAAACTTCAAAAATCTGATACAACTCCCTTTGCAAGCCCACAGGATCCTCTCTTATTTTGGGGAGAGTAAGTCTAAAATTCATGATGTCATTAGGTGTCCAGGGGACGTGGACAAGTGCTGGGGCGCCCCCTGCTGGATTAGGAAATTGTCTGAGTGGGAGAAGTTTAATATGCTCTTTAAACAGTCCAGGAAAACTTTTAGGTCCAACTTCAATAATCACATCCTTGTTTACGTCATTACCTATAGTCACCGAGTTATTTTCGGGATCTATTTTAGTTATAACAAACCCCAGGTCCTTTAAGTCTTTAGCCAATGTTCGCTGCAACATTTGTGTGGGGACTTCTGACAGCTTTAGAATTACTGGACTCTGAGTATGCTCAGAATCCGAAGTTTTATTGGCCAGGTTGGCATTCCCTACTGCCCCTGCAGAACTGTGAGTATGTGCGGGGGATTCAAATTGGGCTGGTGCAGCTGAATGATCGGTAAGCAGTATTTGCTGATGCTGGGGCAGGTTGGTGGGAAGGGGAGCTGGGAAATTGGGGACCCACAGGTCCAATAGATCTTCAGGTGGGTCTGGCAGCGGAGTTGATGGTTTCAAGATGGATGGGTAGATTCCGCTGGGCGCGCTTGGTGTAGGAACGTGGTTGTACGGAGGGGGACAAACTTTAGAGGAGTCAGATTTCTCCTTTATTTCTGCCAATTGTTTTTTCAGTTTTTCATTTGAGTCCTTTAGGCTAGCCATTATGGATTTATCTCTTAATTTTGAGGCCTGATCATCCCAGAGGTGCCAATAATTCATCTGGGAGGGGTGACTGGACTCTAAGACACCCTTTAAATAATTTAATTTGTCTAATTGAAAGGTACCTTGAACTGGGAATTGTAATTCTGATTCTACATAAGTATATTCATTCCACGCGTGTGTGAGCTTTACCAGCCTCCTGAGTTTAAGACCTGCTGGCAATTTCCCTGGCTGACTATAAATCTGCAGCATTTTACCCAATGGGGTTTTTGGATCTATCTTAGATCCCTTATTCCCCATAATCCCTGCCCTATTACCTATAAGACAGTTCCAATCCGGCACTAACCTGCCTTCCTCTCAGCTTCAAGCCTGAGCTGACCCTGTTTCAGTGTCTTCCCACTGTCCCCTCTTAACAAACTTATTCAAAAAAAAATAAAAATAAAAAGAGAAGGGAAAAAGACTTACAGTTGCTTGGGAAGGATGTTCTTAACATAGGGTGGACGCTTACCGCCAGTGAAAGCAGCCGTTCAGGACAAGGAGAGAGGAACGGAACAGTGAGATTTTGTAACACGGATCTCTTACCGATTTGTATGGCGCCTTTCTGTTCAGTCTCTCCGGTCCGGCCCGTCTCAATCACCTGGTGTCCCGATCCATCCCACTTCTGACACCATAAATGACGGAGAATTTTTAATCCGAGGGTTCGGATGGGGGCCCAAAACCCCTACCAAATCAGTTCCAGACACCCTTCTTAAGCAACCAGCTTTATTCAGGAATGCATTCCAGGGCAAAAATCTCCAGGATACTCTCAGGAAAAGTTTCTGCAACTTCCCAAACAAAAGGCAAGGTCTTTTGTACCACCTTACATGGTAATTACCTTTTTCTCACTGACCACTTACAGTTGCATGCATATACAGGTCATACCCCTTTGCACCAAATTCCCTCCAATCATTATCTGTCCCCTCTCAGTCCCTTTGCAGGCCTTACAACAGGTTCAAACCAGTTTTACCTACTCCCCCTCCTTTTGCTCACCTGAGTTCAAGCACGTACCTCTTTACAAAGACCAGACTTAACATCCAGGTGTCACAGAGGTCATACTGACAACAAATTAAGTTTATCCTTCACAAGCATAACGACTCGATAGAAAAGTAACAAAATAATATACCCATGGAGAAACTTAGGTACAAAAGAAAGCTAAAGCATCACAACTCATTTCCCAAACCATAAAATAATAAAACCTAACGGATTTATCTAAACTTTACCCTACGTACAGAAAGTGAAGTATTGATTCTTGGAGAGAGACATGTCTGTCTCCTTCAGTAGCTGGAGGGAACTCTCAGGACAAAAGGAGGGAAACCCAAAAATTCCTTTGTTCTAGTTTGAGATTCATGACACCCCCCAAGACAGCCTGCAGGCCATGGGGGGCAGCCCACTCACAGGGGAGCACTTCCCTGGCCCCCTGAGAGGATTTACCACTAGAGCAATATCACCCTTATCACCATGGCAGCCTCTGTCAGCTCCCCCAACTTGCAGCCCTCTCTTCTGAGTCACCTACCCTGGACACACACACACACACACACACACACACAGCATTCCAGAGCTCAGATTCTACCCTAGAATGTGAGAGTTCCATCCCCACCAGCAGTGATGTCCTCTTGGGTCAGGAGGTACCACCTTATCCCCCTGTCCATCAATCTGTGCCAGCCCCTCCGGCCCCTCTCTCCCTAGGTTCCCTCCCAGCGCCTCTGCCCTGGTCCATTATCAGCCCTCCTGGGCTCAGAGCCAGTCCAGCACCATTGGGGATTCACACACAGAGTGATACCAGCCCCGGCTCAGCTCCCAACATTGTGGCAGGTTGGGGTGAGGTGCCAGGCTGGGCCATAGGAACTTTCCGGGTTGTTTATTCTCCTCCCAAACTGAATTTCCACCTGCTCATTCCTTCCCCTGATGGCATCTTGCGGTGCTTCTCTGTGTGGTCCCTTTCCCCACTGTGCTCCCCCTAACTTGGACAGCAAAGGGTCCTGCCAGAGGGCAGCACTGCTTGAGGGTTGGGTGCAAATAGAGCAGGCCCTGCACAATGAGGGTGTGTGTAGACTACAGGGTTTTGTCGACAAAAGTGGACTTTTGTCAACAAAACTATACCTGCGTCTACACTACTGCCGAGTTCTGTCGACATAACGTCAATAGAACCCGGCAGTTTTGTCGACGGTGGTAAACCTCATTCTACGAGGAATAATGCCTTTTGTTGACAGAGTTCTGTCGACAGAAGGTGTTATTGCATCTACACTGTCCTTTGCGTCTACACTCTCATGTCGACAAAGGGGCTTGCTTTGTCGACTGAACTGGATGTAGTCTAGACGCTCTTTGTCGACAGAAGCTTTGTTGACAGTATCTGTTGACAAAGCCTCTGTCGACAAAAGCCTGTAGTCTAGACGGACCCCTGAGGGTCCCAACGCCAGCCTCGGCACTAAGAAACTGGGGGTAATATGTGGTGCAGAACAGAGCAAGAGGGGTGGGGTTGAATAGGAGGAGGGCTGGCCAGCATTCAATGTCTAAAACTTACACTCAGGTAGCTAGGGAGTATTGGGAGGGAGGAAGGGCAGCCAATGACAGTGGACGTTGAAATTTAAATTGGAGGATACATCTAGCTGCTGTTCCCTTTGCGGGAGTTTTAAGTCAGGAGTTGGGGGAACAAGATGAATTGAACCAGGCAGGACTACCCGGCCTACAAGGAACTCTGGGCATGGAAATCGACTAGACCTTGAAGTACAAATCTGTGAGTAGCTAGGGAATGTCTAGTTAGTTGTGATCAGGTTATTTTCTTTGTTCTGTTGTTTGGTTCAACTTCTCTGTGCTACGCCCATGTGTCCCCCTTCCCCAGCCACTGTACTGTTTAAGCTTTAGCCGAGAGATACCATTTCCACTGTGTTTTAATCTGTTCATTCTCAGTTGTTCTGTAGCAACTGGCAACCAAGTATGCTTTACCAAGTGTCTCTCCTTTTTGTTTTCTTCGTAAAATCTCCTTTTCTAAGGCAACGGTTGGATTTTTGTGCCCTGGCAGGTAGCAGGAGGTCTCTGTGTGTGTGTCTAAAGCAGAGAGGTCAGCTCTTAGAGATTGCCATTTGTTCTCTTTTTTTCTTCAAGCTCTTTTGTGGTAGAGGAGCTAGGGGGTGTCCCTCTGGAAGAATTTTCAAGTACTTCATTCCTGGGCCCAAGAAGAAAGGAGTTTCTGGTTCACTTGGTGTGGTGGCAGCTACCTCCCAAAGCCAAGGATCTGTGACCTTGGGGAGCGTTTCAGCAGAAGCCTATAGAGGCCAGGGATTAAAGGTCTCTTGTGGGCCCCACCTTGGGCACTTGAACTGCCAGTGGGGAAATGCCTTGGCAAAGGGAAAGAAAGTGTGACGGGGGGAGCAGCGTGGTGGGGAGGAACTGCAGAAGCACTAGCTTGTGTCTGCTCCAGAAAGCAAGTAAGTTAGAGCGTGAGAACAAGCAGAACCTGGGTTCTAGCCAACGTCCCAGTCAGTCCGCCCACCATTGATGCAGGGCAGCTCCAGGGACCACTGTGTGAACTAACGGAGTGTCTGTTTGTCTGTCTGTCTGTCCAACCCCATATACCACATCTATCTGTCTACCTATCTATCTATCTATCCCCATATACCCCCGTCTATCTATCTATCTATCTATCTATCTATCCCCATATACCCCCGTCTATCTATCGATCTGTCTATCCCCATATACCTCTCTCTATCTGTCTATCCCCATATACCCCATCTATCTATCTATCTATCTTTTCCCATACACTCCCCTTTTATCTATCTATCTATCTATCTATCTATCAATCTCCTCACACCCCCTCTATCTATCAATCTATCTATCCCCATACACCCCCTTTTATCTATCTATCTATCTGTCCCCATACACCCTTCTCTCTCTCTCTCTCTCTCTCTCTTTTTAGCCTTTCTCCATCTAAATTCTTTCTGTCCATCTGTCACAGAGTGTGGTGGAGTCACCGGGCCCTGCCTCCCATCCCCAGCCAGGTGTGACTGTCGGGTGGCAGGTAGCACAGAAGGTTTATTGGTTCACAGGGACACAGCGTGGCCAAGACTTGTTGTGACAGGAACCAGGAGCCGTCAGTGCAATCCATCTTGGTGAAAGGGTGGCCCAGAGCCCCAACTCTGGGCCCCTGCCCCAGCCCCCCAGGCCAGCTAGGCACCCTTCTCCCCTAGGCCAGCCAAAGCTAACTCCCACTCCCAGCCATGGCTCACAGCCCCCAAGAGGTCCCGCCTTCTGCTTTGTTCAGATTCCCAGAGAAATCGTCACCTACCTGAGTCCTCCACCCAGCTCAGGCGTCAGGATGGCCCAGGCCATTTTGTACATGCATCCCCCTCAGGAGTCCTCCCCCGGAGATCCCATCCCCCGCCCCCCCGCCCCCCCACACACAGAGTCACTGAAGAGCACCACAGGACAGCACAAGAAACCACTGGTGAATTCTACAACTCAGTGAACACTGTGGCTACAAGAGTGAACACCGCCCCTGCTACATCACACCCTCCAGTCTCTCTCTCTCTCTCTCTCTCTCTCTCTCTCTCGTCCCCCCACTCCTATGTCCCTACTGGTTTAGCAGGTTACATCTCTGGCTTTCAGCACTTGCTTTTTCTGACTGGATCCAAAGAGGCGACCTGTGGCTTCAAATGTCACCCTGGGCTCAGGGCCTGCCCAAACTGGGGGCCTTTTCACCTTCTCCCCACATGTCCCTTTTCCCATAGTTTCTCCCTCCACCCACCGTGAGCCCCACACCCAGCTCTGCTCATGGGGACTCAGGGCTGGGGGAGGGACTCGGGCACCTGCCTGTCACAATCAGCCAATCAGGAGTCCAGGGTTAGGGTTAGGGTCCAGACACCACCAGCAGCTTGCTGCAAGAAGCCATTTAATGCATCACCAGTGGGATGTGTGATCCACCGAGAAGGGAACGTCGCACAGTTTCCTCTGCACTTTGCAGGCACCACGCAGGACACAAGCAGGAAGGGACATGGTACCTGGGCTTTCTGCTCTAAGGGATGCCAGCTCCAGTCCAGCCCCAGGACAGTGGAGTGGTTGGCTCAGAGGTGTGGGGAAATCGATGGTAGATAGCCGGGCCCAGACTCAGAGGAAGGTCTGTTCGCATGTTGCCAGGAACAGGTTGTGTAGCAGAAGGTGGTGGCTGCTTAGCAGAAGATCAGGCCGGCATTGCTAGATTTACGGCATGTTGGCTTTGATCCATGGCACAAAGTGGGAAATCCGAGTGAACCCAACAGGAGGGTCAATGCTGTCATAGGCACCAAAGGAGACGATGCCCTCAGCCACTCCATCACACACGAGGGGGCCCCCTGAATCACCCTGTCCCAGAACAAGCCGGGAGAGAAGAATTAATGCATTGATCATACCCAGGTCTCCCGGGTTGTCTGGGCTAGTAAACCCAAAACATGTGAAAAACTGAATTAACACTGAGAAGCCCAAGATGAAGGACTCTGGGAATTTAGACCAGAAACACCCCTATCGTTATTGAGCCTGACCTCCTATCTGATGCTGTGAGCAAAGAAAGATGAGTAGCACAAGGCATGGCATGTAAGGCATCCTTGGAAAAGTTATAAGCTATTACGTGTAATTGTCCTGGTTAAATCCCTGTCTCGCCATTGTGTCTGAAGCTATGAGTATTGGCTACCTGTTAGCATCTCAAATATGTTTGGCTCTTAGGTGACACCCATTTCTACATCAAGATCAGCCTGCCGTGTAGCGATGGACAATTATGGAAAATCCACTCATCAAAGGATCAGGGCTGACCAATGGAACCTCTGGCTTGGCCATTGATAGCCCCATCACCTCTGGGCATGGCTGTTTGCAGCTGTCTCACCCCTGGTCGTGGTCGTTTATTGCCCTGTGATTTCTGGTAGTGGCTTTTTATAGCCCTGTCACCGCTGGACATGGGCCCGAGCAGGTAATTCCTTGAACTCTGGCAGCTCTTCCATTACAAATTCCTCCCGCTTGTGGCTATGACACCCTGGACGTATATTAGCCAATAAATTGGTTACCTGGTAAGTTGACTTTGGGTAGCAGGGGTCCCCTACACACAGCATGGTGGAGGGGAAATACCAACGGTACCGCTTCTGACAGACGCCATCAGTCACCATCAAGAGGTTCACTTCCCGAAGGGTGTCGGTTGCTGTAGTAAAGCTGGTCCAACCCCAGCCAGCCACGTTGCACATGGTCCCTGGGCTCATGGGATGACCAGTCGTTAAACGGACCAGCCCCACCTCCTCAGTCAGTGTCGCATTGTGACTCAGCTGTCGGGGAAAAGAGAACCAGGAAATATACATATGTCTTAGATGGAGAAATCAAGAACTGGGGCATGGAATGGGGGTGGTACCTGCAGCAGTGTGAGGTCACTGGGGGGTGGGGGATGGGATGGGGCAGTACCTGCAGCAGTGTGAGGTCACTGGGGGTGGGGGATGGGATGGGGGTGGTACCTGCAGCAGTGTGAGGTCATTGGGGTGGGGGATGGGATGGGGCGGTACCTCCAGCAGCATGATGTCATTGTTTAATGTCTCTCTGTTGAACTTCCGATGGGGGATCTGCCGGCGCACTGGTATCTCTTGTCGCCTCGGTTCCTGTTGTCTGATGTTATGGGCTCCCAGGTACACAGTGATCCTGCTGTAAACGCCGAAAGCAACACCAGGATTTTCAGGGGGTGGGGGATGGGCTCTTACATACTGATGTCCCTGAGTCTCAACTCCTTTGCATCCCTGTCATCCTTTCCTGCTGTCCTGAACCCTCCCCCACAGCCCAGTGACCTGCAGACATGCCCTGGGTCTGGGCCCCCCTCCCCTGCCGGGCCATGGTCCAGACCCCAGCTTGGGTGACTGGCCGCAGCCTCATTGATGTACTCAGTGCTGAGGCTGGGCCACGAGTTGCAGCCCCTAGAGACCCTTCAGAAGATCAGGCTCTGCTTCCTCATCCTGGCCTGTTCTCTGCCCCTCCTCTGCCCCACATGCCGGTGCCAGAGCACCCAGCTCCCCCACTGACCCCATCTGCCCCCATGTCCCAGCCCAGAGGCACTTACTCTCCCTTGCAGTGAGCGGCCGTCAGCACAAAGTTCTCCCCCACCAGGAACCCACCGCAGGCAAAAATCTTCTCTCCACGTTGTATCCGCAGATAGGCCATATAGGGCCTGGAGTGGGGCCGGGCTTCCTTTCCCCCGATGATCTCTCCTGGGGGGAGACCACATTCACACAAAGGGCTCCCTCACCTCCCTGGACAGGCACTGAGCTCCCCATCCCAAAGGGGGGCTCCCACAGCCTCATCCCACCCCCTTGATGCTCCCCCTGGGGGATCCCTGGGCCAGGTTCCCTGCCCCCTGCTCTGCTCTGCCCCACACTGGGCCCCCCATGGGGCTGGAGGTTCAATCGAGAGTTCTGAAGTGGTTGGGTGGAGAATCAGTGCCAAATGCACTGGGTGTGGGGCACTATTCACCCTGCCTCGTGTTCACAGCTCTGGGGGCCAAAATCACCACAGGATGGTCCAGCCCGTTCCCAGCAGGGCACGGACGGGGCTTCTGTGGCTGCTTCTCCGCCCGCGCACAGGGTCCAGGCCGGGCAGCTCTACACCCGAGTCACCAAAATACCAGTGCCAGGGGAATTGGCTTTGACTGAAAGAATCCTACCCCAGAAGCCTTTTCAGCCCTCTAGCCTTGCTGGATTTTTTTTTTCTTGTGCAACCTGGTTCTTTCCCTCCACTGCTGGGAAATGTCTAAGGGACAATTTTTCAGGGTGAAAAAAAAATAGTTTGGGGGTTGAAAGTGAGAATGTCCCTCGGGGAAAACGAGAAATCTTCTGGGATCTGCTGGGAAGAAGGCACCAGGCTGCTGAGTGGGAGTGTTGGAAAATCTCCCCTTTAATGAATTGCAGCAATTCTCTTTATTATGGGACCTAGATCGAGGTCAGGGACCTCTTACTGTGCTAGTCACTGCACGGACACCCCACCCTTTCCCTGAGCAGTGTCTGGTTCAAACACACAAGAATCATTTCAACCTTTATAAGGGGAATCGGAGGCCCTTTGAGCGTGTTCCTAAGGGGTTTAGGTGCCTGATTTCCATCAGCAACCCATGGAAATAAGAGACCCAGAGATCCTGGGCTGAGCTGGAAAAGGATCCCAAGTTTCTTAAGTCCAAGCCCGTCACCTTAGCTCCCTGCTCTTGCTGCCCCTCTCCACCATCTGCTCCTTGCATCCCCCCAGACAACCAGCCAGTGGCTCGTAGTTTCTCAAAGCAAGATACACGGCTTGGTAGTGGGGTCCCACAGAAGCCCTCTGGGGGCTGATCCACCCACCCCCATAGGCTGAGAGCCCTAGATGTACTCAGGGGAGGCTGAAGGGTTCCCAGTAGCCCCTTGGCCCAAGGCAGATCAGGGGAAGACCCTCACTCAACCCACAGCCCCCACCCTGCATGGGTCCCTCTCCCCACACACCCAGCACCCTTCCCCCACTCACCAGCCCAGCCCCCAGCAGGCAGGAGGAAGGCCCAGGGGAGCAGCCCCACCACCAACAGCTGCATTGTCAGAGCCATCCCAGGCCAGACACAGGGCCGCTCCCTCCGGCCTGAGGCTATATGGACCAGGCAGGGTCAGAGGGGGGGCAGGGCCAGCCAGCCACAGGGCCCCATGTACACTCCTGCCCAGGAAGATTCACTGGAGATGGGTCACAGGCTCAGGTACCCATTGGGCAATTCTCAGAACACAGCCACACCCACCTAGCAGGGAGGTTTCCTCTGTACTCCGATCCCTGGCCTGGCGCCATGGCCAATGGGTCCCCTGCCCATCCACCTGCCTGAGGATGTGGCTAACACAGCTGCTCACAGCCTGGCCCTGGCTGAGGATGTGGCTAACCCTGCCGTCCCCCCTCAACCACCAGTGTCAGAAACACTCCAGGGCCGTTCTGCAGCGAGATCCCCCAGTCCCACGATTTCAGGGGGGCCAGGAGAGACAATTCCTGCCCCTCTGCTCACTCCAGAGGCCAGACCCACTTGCTGGCAGTAGGAGACATGGGGCCTTTCACCTCTAGGGCAGAGGGACCAAAGTTCGGCCCACGGGCCATATCAGATGCTTCTCTTCCACCCCTAACCTCCTACCTAGGGATGGCCCCCAGCCCTCTCCATCTTGCCCCTTTCCCCACAGCTTCAGCTCCCCCAGCACCGGGGCTGTGCGCTTCTCAGCTCCCCCGCCCTGATGCTCTGGGTAGCACCGTGGTAGGTCCAGATGAGTGGTGTGGCTGTAGCACCACGAGCCTGGGGTGCCAGATGGCACAGAGCAGGGAGGGCCGGTATCACCCCGCCACACCCCATGAAACCTCCTACCCCCACCTAAGTAACCTCCCTCTTAGAGCCCCTCCCCAAACTGTGCCTCATACACCCCCCCTCTCCCACAGTGGTAACGTCCCCATTCATGCCACCATCTAGTGTCAGGTCCCAGATGAGATCCTCAGGCCAAAGGATTTGTCCACCCCTGCCCTAGAGCATCTCTGTGCTGCTGTGTCTGCTCCAAGCCTCTGTTTCTGCTCTACCCCATCCTGTTTACATGGGCTGTGCACAGGATGGATCAGTATCGGTGCTGGGTGAGAAATCACACCCTGTCCCCTGTGTGAGATAGAGACAAGTGGCTCTGATCTCCCGGATACCACCTCCCACCTCAGACCTTGTGTATGTGACACCCAAAGCATCTCTGCTCCCCACCACCAGAGATGTCCAGTGACAGGCACTTCTGCCCCATTCAGTTTTCCAGCCCTCAGTGGGTCTCAGCCCCATCCCCTGTCCATCTGGTCCCTGGCCAGTGGGGGAGGTGTCATCTCCCTACAAGGAATACATCACACAGAGCCAGTTACATCCTTAGCCCAGCCTTGTCTGAGTGGAAGATCCCAGTGAACCCCCTGCTGCCTCTGGGTCAGGCCAGTGACCCCTACTGGAGCAACATGCAGTGTCCAAGTGGTGGGTGGGTCCAATACTGGAAAGCCTGGGAGATGGGTCTCCAATAGAAGTATGGGCTCTAGATATTGCAGGCGTTGGGGGGACAAGATGAATTGAACCAGGCAGGACTACCAGGCCTACAAGGATATGGAGCATTGAAATGGACCTTGAATGCAGATCCATGAGTAGCTAGGGAATGTCTAGTTAGACGCAATCCAGTTCTTTTCTTTCTTTTCTTGTTTGGATGAACATCTCTGTGATAAATCCCTGTGCTTCCTGTACACTGTATTTTTCAATACTTTAGCCCAGCTGCACTGTGTTCTCTCTGTTTTAACCTGAGGTGGTCTCCTCACCTCAAAAAAGATATTTTGGCTTTGGAAAGGGTTCAGAAAAGGGCAACTAAAATGATTAGGGGTTTGGAACAGGTCCCATATGAGGAGAGGTTAAAGCGACTGGGACTTTTCAGTTTAGAAAAAAGGAGACTGAGGGGGGATAGGATAAAGGGCTATGAAATCATGAGTGGTGTGGAGAGGGTGAGTAAAGAAAAGTTATTTACTTGTTCCCATAATATAAGAACTAGAAGACACCAAATGAAATTAATGGGTAGCAGGTTTAAAACTAATAAAAGAAAGTTCTTCTTCACACAGTGCACAGTCAACCTGTGGAACTCCTTGCCAGAGGAGGCTGTGAAGGCTAGGACTATAACAGAGTTTAAAGAGCAGCTAGATAAATTCATGGAGGTTAGGTCCATAAAAGGCTATTAGCCAGGGGATAAGGAATGGTGCCCAGGCCTCTGTTTGTCAAAGGCTGGAGAAGGATGGCAGGAGACAAATCGCTTGATCATTGTCTTTGGTCCACCCCCTCTGGGGCACCTGGCACTGTCCATTGTCCACAAACAGGCTACTGGGCTAGATGGACCTTTGGTCTGTTCCAGTATGGCCATTCTTATGTTCTTATGTTCTTTTCTTAGTTGCTCTGTAACACCCGGGAACCTGGAATGCTTTACCAAATAGATCTTTTGTTTGGTTCATAAAATCTCCTTTTTTCAGGAGACTATTGGATACTTGTGCCCTGACAGGTAACAGGAGGTCTGTGTGTGCATGTCTAAGATAGAGGTCAGCTCTCAGAGACTGCAGTTTGTTTTCTCTTTGTATTCCCAGCTCTCTTGCGGTGAAGGAACTAGGGGTTGCCCCTCTGGTAGAAGTTGGTAGTGCTTTCTTCTTCAAGAAGAAAGGGGTTTTTGGTTCACTTGCTAGTGGCAGTTACCGCCCAAGGCCGCAGATCTGTGACTTTGGGGCGCTTTTAAGCAGAAGCCCATAGAGACAAGGGATTTAAGGTTTCTTGTGGGCCCCACCTTCTGTACTTATAATGACATAGTGGGGAACAGCCTTGATAAGCCACAAGCCCAGCCTTCCTCCATAGGTGTGACACCGCCAACCACCACCACAGCCCTGGCAGAGGCAGTGGTTGCTCTGGCTTTCGCAGCTCATGGTGATCATTCAGTCCCAGAGTCACTTTTTTTTGGAACTTCATTTTTATTCAGTGCTGATTATGAAACAGGGAGCAAAATGCAGCAAAGCAGGGGTGTGGAAGGCCGAGGGAGGTGGGACAGAGGGCTCAGCCCTGGGGATCGATCTGCAATTGCCCAGCGTGGATGTCGCTCAGGTCCCTTCCGGCTGGCTGTCCAGCGTGGGGCACAGGGGCATGTGGAATGGGCACTGCCCCCGGGAACCAGCTGTGGGAACGGTCCAGTGAGCGCAAGGCAGGCGGCAGGTTTAACGTGGCCCAGAATGGCAGGGGATGGCGAGGATCTGCCAGAAACTTTACTTGCCTGGTGGGGAGAGCACCAAACTGCCAGGTCTGCCCCAGGGCTAGGGTCGTGTCCAGTACCCCAAGGGAAATGAACCTGGGAAGACGCAGCCAAATGGTTAGGATTTACCAATTGGAACTCGGTTTGATCCAGCTCCTAACTCTCCAAGGCTCCCTTCCTTGATGCTCATGGGCTGGGGGCTTCCTCAGTACAGCGATGATTTGGGGGTATAAATGGGGAGGGGGAGCCCCCTGCAAAGCAGCCCTACATCTGTCTCCTCCAAAGCACAGAAGCAGTGCAGCTCCAGCTGGGGCAGCGATTCACAGCCAGGCTCCGGGTGGCAGCCTCCTCATTGTCTTTTCGATCCAGGCGACGAAGGTGGAGACTTTGACGTACACAGTGGGAGCTTTGCAAATCCCCCAGGAGACGATGCCCTGGGCTTTTCCCCCACACACCAGGGGGCCCCCGGAGTCGCCCTGTGAAACAGGAGAAGCCACAGATGGAAAACGGCTTAAGGAGTCGTTTCTTGCTGATACCCAGATCAGCAACACCTCCCGGTTTCTGCTTGGCCCCTCCCATGGCCCTGCTGGACTCAGCCCCCCTCACACTGTCCTGCTGGTCGTTGTTTCCCCCTAAGACCAGACACATCCCCACTGGCTTTTCCACCACCTAGTCCAACATTTTCTGGTTAGAGCAGCTTCATCAAACCCAACCATTTCTCAAGGGGGGTGGATGCGAGGGGCGGGAGGCACCTTGGCAGAGTCGTTCAGAGAGGCTGGGTCCCCCACACACATCATGCTGAAGGGGTTATAGAGACGGTACAGCCTGTAAGGGTGTTTCAAACATGCGGCATCCGGCATCACCACCACGTCCACTTCCTGGAGCGTGTCCGAGAGAGAATCAATACCGGGCAGAGTCCAGCCCCAGCCAGCGACACTGCAAGTGGTCCGTGGTGCAACTCTCTCCCCGGCACAGGGCAGGGCAATGGTACCCACCCATCTGTTCAGGACCGCAATGTTCTCCAGCTGGGAGAAAAGAACCATGAAGTTAAATGGGAGGGTTGCAGCCAAAACCTGTGTGAAACCCATAACAGTATGGCTGGTACCTGCAGCAGTGTGAGGTCACTGGGGGTGGGGGGATGGGATGGGGCGGTACCTGCAGCAGTGTGAGGTCACTGGGGGTGAGGGATGGGAGGGGGTGGTACCTGCAGCCGTGTGAGGTCACTGGGGGCGGGGTATGGGATGGGGGCAGTACCTGCAGGAGTGTGAGGTCAGTGGGGGTGGGGGAAGGGATGGGGGTGGTACCTGCAGCAGTGTGAGGTCACTGGGGATGGGGGATGGGATGGGGGTGGTACCTGCAGCAGTGTGAGGTCACTGGGGGTGGGGGATGGGAGGGGGCGGTACCTGCAGCAGTGTGAGGTCACTGGGGATGGGGGATGGGATGGGGGTGGTACCTGCAGCAGTATGAGGTCACTGGGGGTGGGGGATGGGATGGGGGCGGTACCTGCAGCAGCATGATGTCGTTGTTTACATTCTCCCTGTTGTACTGGGGGTGGGGGATCTGCCGGTGCACACGGATCTGTTGTTGGCTCCATTCCCAATGTTTGATATTGTGGGCTCCCAGGTGCACAGTGATGTTGCTGTGAAAGCCGAGAGCAACCTGCCTCACGTTGGTCTGGCTTATTATTTCTGCTCTCATTGGGTTGGGGCAGCCCGGGCCTCTCTGGACGGGTCTCAGATTCCTTCCCTTCCCTTCACCTGGGGCCTCAGCTGCTCCCCAGCCCCCCAGCCCAGCACTCTGCAGAGCTGCCCTGGGGCTGGGACCCCTCTCTGCCCTGTGCTTTAGCCCCATTGATTTCCCCAGCACTGGGGCTGGGCCGTGGATTGCAGAGGCCCCTGGAGACTCACCGACGCCCCCTGAGCAGGTCAGACCCCTGGGCTCTGCTCCCCCAGCCTAGCCACCCCCTGCCCCTTCCCTGGCCCCCACGCTGGCACCAGAGCTCCCAGCTTCCCCTCCTCCACTGACCCCACCCGCCCCCACATCCCAGCCCAGAGGCACTTACTCTCCGTTGCAGTGAGCAGCCGTCAGCACAAAGTTCTGTGACACCAGGAACCCGCCGCAGCGAATCCGCTGATCTCTGCGTTGTATTTCCAGAAAGGCCATGTAGGGCCTGGAGTGAGGCTGGGCTTCCCTTCCCCCGATGATCTCACCTGGCGGGAGGTCCATACAAAGAGCCCCCTCAACTCGCTGGGCTGGGATCCAGCCCCACATCCTCACTGGGAGCCTCAAAGACTCATCCCTCCCCTTCTGATGCTCCCTGGAAACATCCGTGTCTCTGGATCCTGGCCCCCTGCTCAGCTCTGCCCCACACCGGGGCCCGCATGGGGTTGGAGGGCAAATCTGAAGATCTGACATGGCTGGGTGGGGAATCAGTGCCAAACGCACCCAGAGTGGGGCAGGAATCACCCTTCCTTGTGTTCACTGCACTGTGGGCCAAAGTCACCCCAGGCTGGTCCAGCCAGTCCCCAGCAGGGCACGGATGAGGCTTCTGTGACTACTTCTGCATCCACCTGCAGGGACCAGAGCAAGGGGAAGTGGCTTTGACTGACCTCAGAGAGCCCTTTCTCCCCTCCATTCTGGCTAATTTTTGTCTTGTGCATCCTGGCTCTTTTCCTCCCCGGCTGGGAAATTTCTAAGGGACAATTTTCAGGCTTTGGTAGCTGAAAAATATTAGTGTTGGGATTGAAAAATGCCAAATGAGAACGTCCCGCCGGAAAATGACAAATGTTCTGGGATCTGCTTGGGAGAAGGCGCCAGGCGGGCGGGCGAGAGTGTTTTAAAATCTCCCCTCTAAGGAATGGAAGTGATTGGCTTTCCTGCAGGACCTAGACTGAGGTCAGGGACCTCTTACTGTACTAGTCACTGCATGGACCCCCCACCCCTTCCCTGAGCAGTATCCAGTTTGAAAGCAGAATAATTTTCATCCTTAAAAGGGAATCGGAGGCCCCAGGAGCGTGTTCCTAAGGGGTTCAGGTGCCGAATCTCCATTAGCAACCCATGGAAATAAGAGCCCCATAGAGATCCTAGGCTGATTTGGGAAAGGATCCCAAGTTTCTTAGGTCTGAGCCTGTCACCTTAGCTCCCTGCTCTTGCTGCCCCTCTCCACCATCTGCTCCTTATGTCTCCCCAGCTGCCCTGCAGGTGGCTTGTCGTGTCTCCAAGAAGGGCACATGGCTTGACAGTGGGGTCCCACAGAATCCCTCTAAAAATAAATAAATGAATGGAGCTATATCTATCCCCCAGAACCGGAAGGGACCTCAAAAGGTCATTGAGTCCACTCCCCTGCCTTCACATAATCATCTCAGACAGATTTTGCCCTAACTCCCTAAATGGCTTCCTCAGGGATTGAGCACAGAAACGTAGGTTTAGATGGGCTAATGCTCAAGCCACTGAACTATCCCTCCCCTGTAAGCTGAGGGCTGCAGAAGTACACAGGAGAGGCTGCAGGGATCCCAACAGCCTCTCGGCCCCAGGTGGGTCAGGGGAAGACCCTCACTCAACCCACAGCCCCCTACCCTGCATGGGCCGCTCTCTGCATACCCCAACACCCTTCCCCCACTCACCAGCCCAGCCCCCAGGGGGCAGGAGGAAGGCCCAGGGGAGCAGCCCCACCACCAAGAGCTTCATCATCAGAGCCATCCCTGGCCGGGCACGAAGCCGCTCCCTCCGGCCCGAGGCTTATATGGATCAGGCGGGGGCAGTCCGGGGGCAGGGCCTGCCAACCAAAGGCCATGTACACTCCACGAACATCCATTCAAGATGGGCCATGGGCCAAGGTGCCCATCAGGTGACAGCCATGCCCACCTGCTGGGCGGTTTCCTCTCTGCTCCAGTCCCTGGCCTGGCGCCATGGCCAACAGGGCCCCTGCCTGAGGATGTGGCTAACACGGCTGCTCACGACCTGGTGCTGGCAGAGGATGTGGCTAACACTGCCCCTCCCCACCTACCAGAGTCAGAAACAGGGCTGTGCACAGTATTTCTGCTGGGTGAGAAATCACACCCTGTGCCCTGTGTGCCAGGTGGCTCTGATCTCCCTGATACCAGCCTCCCACCTCAGGCCTTGTGTACGTGACACCCAAAGCATTTCTTCCCTGCCCAGATGTCCAGTGACAGACACTTCTGCCCCATTCAATTCATCAGCTCCCAACAGGGCTCAGCCCCATCCCCTGTCGATTTTGTCCCTGGCCGGGCCGGCCCTGCCATGAGGCAAACTGAGGTGGCCACCTCAGGTGCCAGACTGGGGGGGAGCGCCACTAGGACCCAGAGTATAGAAAATTGTGTCTGCTGCTGGTGCAGATGTATTCTCTCTGCTCTAGATGCACAGAGATGGTGGAGTGCTGTGCTGGAGGAAGGAGGGCACAAGAGACCTTTCAAAGTTTTGGCCCAAGTGAGGGGGCATGGGGGTGTCATTTGAGCTCCACACCTCAGGTGCCAAAATGTTATGGGCCGACCTTGGTCCCTGGCCAGTGGAGGAGGTGTTATCTCCTGACAGGGAATTCGTCACACAGAGCCAGGAGCCTCCCTGGTCCAGCCATGTCTGCCTGGATGGTCCCATAAAACCCCTTGCTTCCTCTGGGTCAGGCCAGCGACCACTTCTGGAGCAACTGGCAGTGTCCAAGTGGCAGGTGGGTCCAATAGTAGAAGGGCAGGGAGATGGGTCTACAATAGAAGTAGGGGGCTCTAGATCTATCTAGAATGGATGTCCAGGCATTTGCATTGATCTCAAAACCATCTATGGGTGGCCAGGTGGGTCTGGATGGATCACAACTGGAGCAGCAGATCAAGTAAGAACTGAGATGCAGCTGGCTGAGTGTTCATGCATCTTCATTGGCCTCGAAAGGCTACAGAGCTCTTTCAGAATGTCTCTTGATGGTGACGCAGAGATCTACTCCCATCGGGGTGGATCCATCCCATCCCTCCTCTGTTGGACGGTCCAGTTCCAAGAGAAGGAATCCAGAGATGAAAACCAGAAGAGACGAGATTGGGTCTACCAAGAGGTGGCCACTAAAGGATGGACACAGATTTTCTTTCTATCAGGCAGCATTGGGTCATGGAAAACTGGCCATGTTCACCGACCTTGCTGTCGTTTCTGTGCAATGTTAATCATCTGGGTCATGAAGGTGACTGGGATAAGGTGAGCTATACACAGATTCTCAGAGGGAATTTCCCTAAGTACCATATGACATTTGAATAAAGGAATTAGCTCTCTCTTAAAAAATCAATATGCCCCCCCAACAGACTTAGATACTGTAGAGACGAACAAATATAGATTTTTCATCATATATCTATTATTATGAAGTTTTGTGGGTGAAACCCACTTCATCGATGTGTTGGAGTGGAAACAACAGAATCCATGGTAAATAGTACAGCAAAAGTAATTTCCTGTCATTTGTAGGACTTGTGTACACAAAGTGTCTTAAGGAGGCTGGATGTGTCCCTTTTGTCACTTTCTATGTGAAAATGTGAATGTCAAAGGCAGGGGAAATGGGCTTTGTAGTGTGTTAACCAGTTATTGTTTCTGTTCAAGCCCAGGATAACGGTATCAAATCTGTCGATGATAGATTCTGAAGACTCTCTCTGTGATTGGCTAGTGAAATCCTTTTGTCGAAGAATGGCTACCTTTAAACCCATGATCAAGGGATCAGGCAGGTTAAAAAGTTCCCATATATGTTCATGTGTGTTACCATTTCTGATGTCTGATTCGTGGGATAGGACGCAGAAGTCTTGACCCCCAGGCATCTGTGACCGGGTGCTGCCCTCTAGCTGGCTTGGGCATGTCTGGGAGATATTTCCTGGAACTCGGGGGGGTGCCCCTGTCCATGGAATTTCGTGTACGTGTCATGCCTGTCATAGAATCATAGAATCCTAGAGCTGGAAGAGACCTCAGGAGTCATCAAGTCCAGCCCCCTGCCCAAGGCAGGACCATCCTCCCAACTAAATAAACTCAGCCAGGGCTTTGTCAAGCCGGGACTTAAACACCTCTAGAGATGGAGATTCCACCCCCTCCCTAGTGAACTCATCCCAGTGCTTCCCCACCCTCCTAGATAAAGAGTTTTTCCTAATATCCAATCTAGACCTCCCCCACTGCAACTTGAAATGATTGATCCTTGTTCTGCCATCCATCACCACTGAGAACAGCATTTCTCCAGCCTCTTTGGAACCCCCTTTCAGGGAGTTGAAGGCTGCTCTCAAATCCCCCCTCACTCTTCTCTTCTGCAGACTAAACAAACCCAAATCCTTCAGCCTCTTCTCGTAGGCCGTGTGCTCCAGCCCCCGAATCATTTTGGGTGCTCCCCACTGGACATTCTCCAAAGTGTCCACATCCTTTCTGTAGTGGGGGGCCCAGAACTGGACACAATACTCCAGATGTGGCCTCACCAGAGCCGAATAAAGGGGAATAATCACGTCTCTAGATCTGCTGGCAATCCTCCTCCTAATGCACCCCAGTACCCCATTAGTCTTCTTGGCTACAAGGGTACACTGTTGACTCATATCTGGCTTCTCATCCACTGTAATCCCCAGGGCCTTTTCTCCTGAACAGCTGCTTAGCCAGTCGGTCCGCAGTCTAACAATGCTTGGGATTCTTTCATCCCAAGGGCAGGGCTCTGCACTTGTCCTTGTTGAACCTCATCAGATTTCTTTTGGCCCAATCCTCTAATCCGTCTAGATCACTCTGGACCCATTCCCTGCCCTCAGCGTATCTACCTCTCTCCTTAGCTTAGTGTCATCTGCAAACTTGCTGAGGGTGCAATCTATCTCCTCATCCGGGTCATTCATAAAGATGTTGAACAAAACTGGTCCTAGAATTGATCCTTGGGGCACTCCGCTAGAAACTGACCAACTTGTAGTGTGACAGCAGCATCAGTGTGGAGGCGGCTCGGGGTGTATGTGTGAGTGTATTGGGCTCACAGTTCCCACAATCCAGGGAACCCCATTGCATTCACCCTGATATGCGCAGACTGACAGGTTACAGCCTAGATCTAGCCTGGGTAAAATACGGTCCGTGGGCCAGATCCGGTCTGCTACGCCACTGGATCCAGTTGGCAGAGGCAGCGGGGAGCCCCAGGCAGGCTCCTCTGCTTGCCCCGTGGACTGGGCAGAAAGGCAGCTACCGGGCTCCCTTTTGGTTTCAAAACTAGAGGGTATGGGGGTAATTTCAGGAACTGCCCCGGCCCAGCACAATCCCATTGGCCGGTTTCTAGCCAGAAGCCGGCCAATGGGAGCTGCCTGTTTGAATAATAGGCAGCCATGAAGAACCAGGCCCCCTCTCCTCAGCTCAGCTATTCACTGAAGCACATGTCCAGGCAGGCAAGCTGGGAAACATTTTAAGCCCTGCAAGTCTTAGGTCTGCAGGCAGGCAGGCTGGTTTGGCTGCAGGCTGGTAAGTCTCCTGGCCAGAGCCTGCCTCTAGCAGAGCTTAAAACGTCCCTTCCCTTCCCAAATCCTCTGAGGTTGAGGAGGGTCTTCAGGGTGCAAGCTTTGGGAAGGAATTTGGGTGCAGGGGGACTCACTTCTGGGGCAGGAGGTTGGCTGCAGGATGGGGTTCAGGGCCGGGACAGGGTTTCAGGATACAGGCTCTGGATGAGCATGGTTTCACAGAGACACAGGTTTGCCAACCCACAGAAATTTATTTACGGACAAAATGGAAAAAATGTATGGACAGACAAATTTATTTATTGACATAATTTTTATACTAAAGACGACATAAATAGCCAAAAGTGAAAAGTAATCATTGTTATTCATACTTCACAAGAACAATATGCTATTTAACTCACTTTCATTTAGTTAGTCATGGTCCTGAAAGTTACATCACCCCAACCACTGAGCTAAATAAACAACTAAAATGTCTAATTTCCACTGCTCTGCAGTAAAATGTCTGAAGCAGCACAGAGGAACTGTAATTGCTATAGAAGGATTGCTGTTTTTTGACATTTTATTGCGCTTTTATGAAATTTACGGACACTTGCATTTTTTTACCGACTTTACGGATATGTCCAATTTTGGCTAATTTTTTACGGACTGTCTGCAAATTTACTGACAATTGGCAACCCCACTGAGATGGCTTCTGGGTGGTGGAGCAATGGCATTAAGGCAGCTTGCTCCTGCCCTGGCTCTGCCCCACTCCTGAAAGCAGCTGGTATGTACAGCTATGGCTCCATAGTGCTACGTGCTGCCCATCACCGACTGAGCCCACAGCTTCTACTGGCCACGGTTCCCCATGATTGATCAAAGGGAGCTGCAGGAGCGGTGTCTGCAGACAAGGACAGAGTGTGGAGACCCCCTGCTTTGCCTCTCTCAGGGACATGCCAGCCCCATCCAGGAGCAGCACTTCATGGGGATAATGACTCCAGCCACAGCAAGTTGGGCAGTTTAGGACTCACTCCTCAAAGAATTCAATTCAAGGATGAGAGAGAAATTAAATTGACGCAATGCCCAGACCAGTCACAAACCAAAACTAGCCCAAGTTGTGAGCAATAACAGGAGTAAACACAACCCCCGCATGTGTGTGTTGGGGCAGGAGATGCGAGGGGAGGGCAGTGTGTGTTTGTGAGAATGACAGAGACACGCACAGTGTGTGAGAATGGCCGAGATTTGCATTGCCAAGCTCCCTCCATCCCCCTCTTTCTGTGTGGAGATGGGATACAGAAGTGGAAGGGGAGGGGCACCCAGACATCCGCCCCCCCCCATCTCTCTCCCACACCCTGCCCAGCAAGCAGGAGTCTCCCAAGGGGGCTGCTCCAAGGCAGAGGGAAGGAGCAGCAGGACAGTGGTTGGAGGGGCAACTGAAGTACCAGCGCTTGATAGCTTCCCAGCCAAACCAGTCAGGATCCCCTGACCGACCAGGAGGAACTGATTGCGACTCTGGAGGTGGAAGGTGATGCCAGTGAAAGAGCTCCTGAAATGGTCACATCCCTGATCCAAATGAGAGGCAGGAGCGGGAGTAGAATAATAAGGCCCAAAGACATCAACGAGCCGGCAGAGAAAATGGAAGGGCTGATGGAGTGCTGAAGATCAGGCCGCTTCTCACGGAGCCAATACAGAGGTTACAACTGATGTGGGGGGAGGGGCTTATCGGCCAGGGTTAGCCTCTGGCAGGCCGCCATCCCCATCGTATTTACCTGCGCCTATGCAGGTACAATGGATCACACCTCCCATTGGCCGCGGATCACCGTTCCCAGCCTATGAAAGCTGTGATTGCCTGTCCCTTCAGAGGTGCAGGGAAATAGCGCATCAGTGGTCCACAGGGAGGGAATGGGGGCTAACCCTGGTGCATTGCCACAGATTAATTGCCCACCCCTGGCCTAGCTCTTACCGTGTAGGAGGAGTCTTTGAACAGACTCACAGACAGAAGACACATGAAACTCTACAATATACAGCTCAATGATTGGGACGGAGCCCAATCAGGAGACTTGTACGAGACGGACCATGTAAGGTGTCATTGGAAGCGTGAGGATCGAGCCAACAGGACATGTCCTATTTCTGGGCGTGTGTCAACTTCATGTCTGAGGAGAGGAGTATGCACAATGAATCTGTATTTCAAATACAGGACACGGAGCCGCACCCATGACCAGCGGAGACGCTAAAGAGAGTCGATGGGCTGTCAATGAAGACAATGGACAGTGCCAGAGCTCAGCCTTCTTAGGAAGCATTCAGACTACCTGTGAGTAATGGCGGCTGTCACTCGGCAAATCATGCGAGATCATGTGACCAGACCACATGACACTGAACTCCAGTTTAGTGCCTGTATTTTCCCACACTCTGGGCTGGGAACTGATCTGGGAAAAAGGGGCTCCTGCCGTGTGGAGAAATGATTAAAGGGAGGGAACGACCTTGTGAGAGGTCCACTGTCATAACCATGAGGGCTGGCCAGCAGCCTGGTGGCTAAGGGGTTAACTATGTCTCCTGTCTCTAGCCAGGTATCTAGTCAACCAATAGCAATGCAGGTAGGGGTTTCAAACTGGGACAAAGGAATTTTTAACTTTTCCCTCCTTTGTCGGAGTGCAAGCGGTTTTCTTCCAGGTAACAGGGAGATGGGAGGTCTGTCTCGCTCCAAGACAAGTCTTTTCACAATATGTAAGTAGAGCAAAGTTAGTTAAACTGTCAGGCTTTCTTGTTTTCCTGGTTTGGGAATCTGGGAATGATGTCTGTGTTGTTGGAGTTTTCTTCTCTTTTCTAATTAAGTCCTGAGCCCAGGGGATTCCCCTCTGTATCTAGATTAATTGGTGACTCTTTTCCATCTAGTCACTAGGCTGGCAACTATGGTTTTATTGTGATAATTCAAGTTTGTTTCTTTTTTTTTAATTAACTTGGTATTGGTTCATTTCTGTGTCCTGAAAAATTTGTCTGTGGGATCTGCAGGCCTCTGACTAGGGGGCAGCTACCCCAGACTGCAGCTTGTATTTTCTCTTTTCTTTTTCAAGCTCTTTGGGGAAAAGAGCTTGGGGTACCTTCAGGTTTTTAGGGAGGAGATAGCTCAAGTGATCTCTTCCCTGGTTTCTTTGGAATACTTGGGTTGTGGCAGCGGATTTATTCTCCAAAGTCCGGGTATTAGGATTTTGGGGGGAGTTTTTGTACCAAAGCCTGGAGAGATCAGGTTTTGGGATTGCTTTTGCAGGCCCCCACTTCTGCATTCATTGCTCCAGAGTGGGGAACAGCCTCGACACTGCATTCCTCCCCAACGCAGCAGCGGAATGAACCCTTGGAAGACAAATCACTAGGAATGAGGGAGGGGGACCCAGGCTGTGTCTCACAAATCTGCAAGTCTGCTTGTATCATCAGCCGGGGTGAGAAATTGCTCATTCAGATCCCAACTATCCAGTCTGTGGCAGATGTAGCTTGTGGTTTTGCTTATTTTCTGGTTAATCTGCTTTGATCTGTTTGCTTTCACTTGTAATCCCTGGCAATCCATCTTCCTGTAGTTAATAAATCTGCTTTATGCTTTAGTTTAACCAGCATGTCCTGAGACAGGTAAATGATGGGGATCGATCGATCGATAGATCGATGGGGGGTGTACGGAGATAGATAGATAGATAGAGGGGGTATATGGGGATAGTTAGACAGATAGATAGAGATTGGTTAGAGAAATATTTAGAGCAAGATAGGCATATGGGGATGGATGGATAGAAGGACGGACAGAGGGGTGGGTGGGTGGGAATTGGAAGAGTAGATTTTTGCAGCTGGAACTCTTTCAAACCCGTGCTATTTCTGTTCCAGACGTAGCGGCCTCAGGAGTCAGGACAAGCAATGGCACAAATATCTTTTTTCCTCTGAGTAACCTTTGTGCCCATCCCAGCCAGCAGGGACCCCTCCCACCTTGAGGGGTTCAGTTCCCACCCGCACCCCAAGATCCTCCTTGGGCATGAAATCACTGAACCCAGGTGTCCTGGGGCCCAGCCAAGAGCATTAACCACCAGCCCAGCCTTTCCTGTAAGGTCAATTCCCTCCTGGCCTGGGCAAGTCCAGCAGCTGCTCTGGATGGCAAAGCTCTGGGTGGATGCGTCAGTACCTGAATCACTGACTTTTGTAACTTGACTTTATTACTGGCTGGCTGTGGAGTAGGCAACTGGGCAGGGGAGCTGGGCAGCAGAGGACCAGGGCCGATGTTTGATCTGCAGCAGATCAGCGCAGACATCCTGGAGTTCCCTCCTGCCGGCCTGGCCGCCTCCAGGACCAGGAGTGTTTCGAAGGGGCCAGCATGTTGGGAAGGCCCGGAGAGGACAGGGCCGGGGGCGGTTCCAGCAAGACACTAGGGGGAGGATCTCCCCCACCGGGGAGACCTACAACCCGCTGGGTCCGCCCCAGGGTTTGGCTCCTAACAGACACAACCCAGCCGTTCACTACCAAAGAGTCAGCCAGCCTTAACTGGGGCTCCTAACTCTCCTGCCTTGGTGCTGATGGGTTGGGCGCAACCTGAGCAGAAGAACGGCTGGGGGAGGGAACACTGCCTTGAAGGGGGGAGGATCCTCAGGCTGGGAGGTGGGGGCCTGAGCCCCTCTGCGAAGCTGGATCCACATCTGAGCGTCTCCAAAGGATGGAAGGGAGGCAGCGCCTGTCTATACTGTAATTACCAGCCGGACTCAGGGCTGCAGAAGGCTCTTTGTATTGTTGATCCAACCGATGAAAGTGGTGACTCTCGGCCCTGGGCTTTACCCCCACACACTAGGGGGCCACCGGAGTCGCCCTGCAGAATAAAACAGGCCACGGACGCAGAACAGCCCAGCGAGCGGTTTCCCACTGACGCTCGGCCCAGTGTCACCCCGGGGAGAGCGGGTCTCAGGGTCACCCCCAGTGGACCCAGGTCTCCCCACCCCCAACCCCGATTTCCCAGCCTGCTGGCACCATTGCGGACACCCTCATCATAGCGATGTCCCAGTGGGAAGTCCCACCCACAGCAGACTCACCTTTGCAGAGTCTTTTCCCGCCCGTGGGTGCCCGGCACACAGCATGGTCGAGGCATTGTAGCGACGGTAGGTGCATGCGGCATCCTCCAGCACCACCACCTCCACCTCCCGCAGCGTGCAGGCTGCAAAGAAATAATCACTGGTGACAGTGCAGCCCCAGCCAGCCACACTGCACTCCATACCAGGCTCCGCCAGCTCCTCGGCCCACAGCAGAGCAACGGCTTCCACCCACCCACCCACTCAGCTCCGTCGGCTCATCCAGCTGGCACACAGGGCGAATGAAGATGACTATTAGGATGGCACACATGGGGAAAGAGATGGACATCATCCCCAGTAAAACGCCCAAGCTCCGGGGCCATTGAGCAGTGTGAGGTCACTGGGGGTGGGGGATGGATTGAGGTCAGTACTTGCAGCAGTGTGAGGTTACTGGGGGTGGGGGATGGGATGGGGGTGGTACCTGCAGCAGTGTGAGGTCACTGGGGAGGGGTACCTGCAGTAGCGTGAGGTCACTGGGGGTGAGGGATGGGATGGGGGCGGTACCTGCAGCAATGTGAGGTCACTGGGGGTGGGAGATGGATTGAGGTCAGTACCTGCAGCAGTGTGAGGTCACTGGGGGTGGGGGATGGGATGGGGGTGGTACCTGCAGCATGTGAGGTCACTGGGGGACCTGCAGTGTGAGGTCACTGGGGGGTACCTGCATGTGAGGTCACTGGGGTGGGATGGGGGTACCTGCAGCAGTGTGAGGTCACTGGGGGTGGGTGATGGTGTACCTGCAGCAGTGTGAGGTCACTGGGGAGGGGTACCTGCAGTAGCGTGAGGTCACTGGGGGTGAGGGATGGGATGGGGGCGGTACCTGCAGCAATGTGAGGTCACTGGGGGTGGGAGATGGATTGAGGTCAGTACCTGCAGCAGTGTGAGGTCACTGGGGGTGGGGGATGGGTTGGGGGTGGTACCTGCAGCCATGTGAGATCACTGGGGTGGGCGATGGGATGGGGCAGTACCTGCAGCAATGTGAGGTCACTGGGGTGGGCAATGGGATGGGGGCGGTACCTGCAGCAGCATGATGTCCTTGTTTAAAGTCTCCCTGTTGTATTGTGGGGGGGGCGGGAGGGGGAACTGCTGGTGCACACGGATGCGTTGCTGACTCCATTCCCATTGTTTGATGTTGTGGGCCCCCAGGACGACCGTGATGCTGCTGTAAAAGCCAAGAGCAGCCCAGGGGGGGCATTAGGGAGGGAGATGAACACGTGTTTTGCTGGCTCATAAATTCTGATTTGCTCGGACAGGGCAGCCCGGGGCTCTCTGGCTGGGTCTCAGATTCCTTCCTGCCCTTTTGTGCTTGGATGCCAGCTCCCCCCAGCCATCTCTCCCTCCCAGCTACATCCAGATGCCCAGTCCCCCAGCCCAGCACCCTGTAAAGCTTCCCTGGGACTGAGACCCCTCCTTGCTCCATGCTGGGCAATGGGCCAACCCCAGCTGGGCTTGTTGCCTGTAGCCCCATTGATTTACCCAGTGCTCGGGCTGGGCCATGGGTTGCAGAGGCCCTTAGAGACTCACCGATGCCTCTAGAGCAGATCAGACCCCTGGGCTCAGCTCCCCCAGCCTGGCCATCCCCTGCCCCTCCCCTGCCTCCCATGCCAGCACAAGAGCTCCCAGTTCCCCCTCCCCCATTACCCCGCCCGCCCCCACATCTCAGCCCAGAGGCACTTACCTTGCCTGGCAGTGAGTGGCCGTCAGCACAAAGTCCTTTGCCACCAGGAACCTGCTGCAGCGAGTCGTCTTGGTTCTTTGTTGTATTTGCAGATAGGCCATGTAGGGCCTGGAGTGGGGCTGGGCTTCCCGGCTCCCGATGATCTCACCTGGCAGCAGACCAGGTCCATACAAAGAGCCCGCTCACCACCCTGGGCTGGGACCCTGCTCCCCATCCGAACTAGGAACCTCAAAGCCTCATCCCCACAGATGCTCCCCTAGGGGATCTGTATCCCTGTATCCCTGCTCCCTACTCTGCCCCACACAGAGAGCCCCCCATGGGGTCAGAGAGTCAGTCTGCACCTCTGACCTGGCTGGGTGGGAAATCGGTGCCAAACGCACTGGGAGTGGGGCACTAATCACCCTGCCTTGTGTTCACCACACTGTGGGCCAACGTCACCCCAGGCTGGTCCACCCAGTCCCCAGCAGGGCACAAACGGGACTTCCGTGGCTGCTTCTCCACCCACCCGCAGGGACCAGGCCGGGCTGCTCCTCCGCTGACTCACCGAATTACTGGTGCCAGGGATACTGGCTTTGACTGAATAAATCCTACCCCCAGAAGCTTTCTGCCCTCCAGCTTGGCTGAATTTTTTTCTTCTACAGCCGGTTCTTTCCCTCCAAGACTGGGAATTTTCTAAGATTTTGGTGGCTGAAAACATTCATTTGGGGGTTGAAAATGGAAAGTAGGAATGTCCCTCTGGAAAACAACAAACCTTCTGGGATCTGCTTGGGAGGAGGTGCCAGGCGGGCGGGCAGGAGTGTTGCAAAATCTCCCCATAAAGGAATTGCAGTGATTGGTTTTAGTGTGGGACCTAGACTGAGGTCAGGGAGCTCTTACTGTGCTAGTCACTGCGTGGACCCACAACCCCTTCCCCGAGCAGTGTCCGGTTTAGACACAGAATCATTTTCATTCTTAAAAGGGGATTCTGAGGCCCCAGGGGTGTGTTCCTAGTGGGTTTAGGTGCCCGATTTCCATCAGCAACCCATGGAAATTGGAGCCCCATGGACAAGTTGAAGTTCCCCTCAGAGATCCTGGGCTGAGCAGGAAAAGGATCCCAAGTTTCTTAGCTCTGAGCTCGTCACCTTAGCTCCCTGCTGTTGCTGCCCCTCTCCACCATCTGCTCCTTGTGTCTCTCCCCAGCCGCCCTGCCGGCAGCTCGTGGCGTCTCCAAGTAGGGGACATGGCTTGGCAGCAGGGTCCCACAGAAGCCCTCTAGGGGCTGATCCAGCCACCCCCATAGGCTGAGAGCCCCAGAGGTACTCAGGAGAGGCTGCAGGGGTCCCAATAGCCCCTCGGTCCCAGGCAGGTCAGGGGAAGACCCTCACTCAACCCACAGCCCCCTACTCTGCATGGGCCGCTCTCCGCACACACCCAGCTCCCTTCCCCCACTCACCAGCCCAGCCCCCAGGGGGCAGGAGGAAGGCCCCAGGGAGCAGCCCAACCACCAAGCGCTGCATCGTCAGAGCCATCCCGGGCTGGGCACGGAGGCTTTTATGGACCAGGTGGGGACAGAAGGGGGCAGGGCCACATACACTCCTGCCTGGGAACGTCCATTGGAGACAGGCCACGGGGGGAGATGCTCACTGGGCAATTCTCAGGTCACGGCAGCCCCCACCTAGCAGAGAGGTTTCCTCTTTGCTCCGGTCCCTGGCCTGGTGTCATGGCTAATGGAGCCCCTACACGTCCATCTGCCTGAGGATGTGGCTAACACGGCTGCTCACAGCCTGGTGCTGACGGAGGATGTGGCTAACGCTGCCCCACCCCAGCCAGCAGTGTCAGAAACTCTCCAGGGCTGTTCTGCAGCGAGATCCCCCAGCCCCGGGTGGGTAATTGAGGTTTATAAATGCTTGGTAGAGATCCTGAGGTTTCTGGTCTCTGTGAGAGGAAACTTAAAACAACGTTTCCTCAGCTCCCGTCCCCTTTTCCCCTTCTCTACTTATGCTACTTCGATGCCATCTTTATGATCTGGACCCATGGCCAAAAAACACTGGATGCATTCCACAGAGACTTTAACAACCTACACCCCACCATCAATCTCAGCCTGGACCATTCTACATGAGAGATCCATTTCCTGGACACCACAGTATAAATCACCAATGGTAAATTAGATACCACTCTCTACAGAAAACCCACTGACTCATACAGATACCTGCATGCCTCCATCTCCCATCCAGAACACACCATATGATCCATTGTCTATAGCCAAGCCCTTTGATACAACCGCATCTGCTCTAATGCCACTGACAGAGACCAGAAACTTCAGGATCTCTACCAAGCATTTATAAACCTCAATTACCAACCCAGAGAAATAAAAAAACAAATTGAAAGAGCAAGACAAATACCCAGAAACCATCTACTTCAAGACAGACCCAAGAAAACCAACAATAGAACACCACTTGTCATCACCTATAGCCCTCAACTTAAACCTATCCAACACATTATCAATAAATTACAACCTATACTGGAACAGGATACTACACTCCGAGAGGCTCTGGGAGACAGACCCATAGTCTCCTGTAGACAACCACCTAACCTCAGGATGATTCTTACCAACAACCACAGGACATACCACGCTAATACCAACCCTGGAACTTTCCCTTGCAACAAACCCCGTTGCCAGCTTTGTCCACATATTTACTCTGCTGACACCATCATTGGACCTAAACATTTCAGTTACAAGATCAAGAACACATATTCCTGCTCATCCAGAAATATAATTTATGCCATCATGTGCCAACAGTGTCCGTCTGCTATGGATATTGGACAAACTTCTCAGACACTTCGCCAAAGAATCAATGCACACAAAACAGACATCAGACAGTTTCACAAAGAAAAAATCAGTTTCTTGCCATTTCAACCAGACTGGGCATTGTCTTAATGACCTCACTACATGCATCCTGCTTCAAAGAGACTTTAACACAAGCCTACAAATGACACAAACTGTCATTCATGCTTAAATTTGACACTTTACGAATGGGCCTCAACAAAGATGCTAATTATCTTACTCGTTAACAAAGACAGCTTCCCCAATTATCACCCCATGTACAGAAGAGCTGGGGAAGGGCAAAACTCATCCCTTGGAACAGGGACAGCAGCTCCGAGTGGCCCTAGAGAGGAAAGGTCCCCCCTGTCCCACTCCCCACCCCCAGAGCCAGCCTGTCCCCCAACCTGAGGCCAGAGTGAAGCTGGTGCCCCCTAGGAGGGACAGGACCCCAGCATGTGAGACACCCAACTTTGGAAGTAAGAAGCCCAGACATGGCACAGGTGTAACCATGTGGGTTTCCAAAGCATGAGCTTTGCCTATCGAGGTCCTGACCACTAAACCCAAGGGGGGGAGTCTGTTCAATCCTTGATTTCCAAGCGGTCTCCTCAGGGTCCAGTTTGGGGGGCAGCTGTCTCAGGCAAGACTGTCTGAGGTGCATGGGGAGGAGACAGGCCAATGGGATTGTTGGCGGTTGGGTTCAGCCATGTCCTGGGGGGTAGGGCTTTCCTTTGTGTAGGGTCACCGCAAAGAAGCCATTTCTCCAGGGAGGAACCTACGATGGTAGCCCCTGAAGACAAGGGTGCAAGGAGAAGGTAGAGGAGATCCCAGACCATGTGGCTTCCCAGATTTCCCAGGCTGCACCTGGAAGAGACAGGGGCTTTATGTGATGGGATCTCTGTCCTCTCCATGCATGAGAGGTGGCAAGGGGACCGAGTGGACAATAGGAGTAGTTCTGATCATGTGGCTACGAGGCCTGGAATATGATAGCTGTGGTTGCTGTTGATCCACCAGGGTGGGAAAGGGGAAATCCAGAGCTAACCTGCGAGCTGTTCCCAGGAATGGCGTTGCCTGGGAATGGCCCTTCGGTGGCTGGGTCGCAGATGGCGCTGCCCTGGAATGTGCTGGATTCTCCATCCCCCAATGGGTGGAACTCAAGCAGGGTGTTTCTCTCACAGCTGCCCTCGAGTTGGAGCCAGGAGTAACTCAGGGCCGGCCCAGGGCCAGGGCTGCACAGGGGTCAGACAGGACAAGCACTGAGTTCCCTTCTGGGCTAGGAATGGATGATCTCTCAAAGCAATGTGGCTCTGTCATCACAGCGGGGCAGAGTGGAGGGACTCAGGGCATCTGGGGGCAGCTCTGGGAATCTCCCACTTGTCTCTGGCTCACACACATCTGGCCTATGCCAACACAGTGATCAGACACACAGCCAGCCAGCCCTGCCCTGGGTACCAGAGGGAGGGGTGTGTGGAGACACCCCGATCGGTTCTGTCAGTATCTGCCCCACAGCCGCTGGATGTGGGGGGTGGGCGTAATTCCAGCCCTGCAGAGGCTTTCTCCCCACACTCTCCACCAAAACCCGGCTCCAGAAGTCTTGGGTCAGAGGGGAGCTCAGTGCTGGAGATGTTTGGGGGTCAGAGCTGTGCCGATCACAGCAGATCTAGGACAGGGAGTGAAATTAACAAGCAGTGGGGTGGAGGGGCCAAGGAGGGCACAGCATCTGAGCTGTTGCAAGGGGTGGGGCAGCAGTGTGGCCTAGCAGCCACTGCACAGGCCTGACATTTAAGCAGCCTGGGTTCTGTTCCTGGATCTCCTGGTGGATGAGCTTGGGCAAGTCATTATGCCTCAGTTTCCCCATCTGGACCTAATGGTGCTTAATATGCTTTGAGATCTGCTGAAGGGAGCAGTGTGGGGCCCACATCCTCACAGGTATTGAGGCTCTTGGCTGTTTAAATGGGAGTTAGGTGTCAAAACACCTCTCAGGATCAGGGCCTGGATTGCCTCATCTAGCTCTAATTTTGTCCATCCATCCTTCCCACTGCCCCATGGTCCCCCCACAAGCCTGGCTCATTCACACCATCAACATCCAGGCTTCAGGCCAGTGACGGAAAAAACAGCGCAAACCATTCAAAGAAAAAGGTTTTATTCAGAAATAAAATAGCTTTCATTCTCCCTTTCAAGCGCCATTTGTTTTTTCAAACAAGCATCTATTTTGGACATGTTCCAAATATTTGGAAACACCCAGGTCTTTCTCTTGTCCCCATCTCTTCCAGCGACGCTTTCTGGGTTCCTGTCCTTGGCGGGGTTTGCACCCTCCCATCAGAATCACAATAATAAATAATTAAATAGACATGGGGGTTAGGAGAGGAAAACAGAAAAAATATCCCTTAAAGCAAGCAGAAGTAGGGTCTGGCTCAAAACGTGTGAAAGAAATTTGAAATTTCATGGGGTTTTTTTCAACGCAGCCATTTAAGTACCAAATGTTGATGTGCTGTTCAATCCAACTGTCCATGCTTTGTGATGGCAGGTTGGCCTTCTAAACCACAGGGCTGCTTTGCTCCTCTCTGGCTGGGTGAAAGAAAGTTTTTAAGCCAGCTAGGGAGTTTGATGGTGGAAACCCCTTACAGAAAGGATCATGTATAAAAAGGCGCCACATTGGTCAACTGAGAAGACTCTACCCCACTGCAGAATCCTCTCAGAGGATGTAACATTTGATACAACCATGAAAACCTGAAAAAAACGACACATAGTCATAAAGACTAACCAAACATGTAGATGGCACCATGAGCTTTCGTGGGCACCGCCCACTTCTTCAGATGACTGGAGTATTAAAAGTCCAGATCCAAAAATAAATAAGGGAAGGAGGGGAGAAAAGAATAAGAAAAAAAAAAGAGAAAAAAATAGTGAATTAGATTGTTCAAGTTAGAACAAGCTGATAAGTTGTTTTTTAAAGTTTTTCCAGTTGCAGACTAACACGGCTCCCCCTCTGAAGCCTCAATATATCTGAGGAAGTGGGCTGTGCCCACAAACATGCATGATCCCATCTACATGTTTTGTTAGTCTCTAAGGTGCTACGAGAATATTTGTTACTTTTTAAAAGTTTTTCCAGTTACAGACTACTGTGGCTCCCTCTCTGAACCTTTTATAGAAGTGTGGGAATGCTATCAACTCAGGAGAAAAAAAATGTCACCGATTATTGGTCTTGGGCCACAGGGCATTTGCATTGGACAGTCACAGCACAGACAGAGAGACCTGAGGGCAGAAGGAAGGGAAATGCAGAGTAAAACAGCCAGGCAAACACAATACAGAAGTACACAATTGTGGCGTCAGAGGCAGCTTTTTGGGCACAAAGTCTTGGCTGGGCTCGGGACAGCAAACAGGGGACATCTCAGCTGCTGTTTGAGTCCCGCTGTGTTCAGGGAATTCTTCAGATATTCCTCGCCAATAAACCAGATTGCATCAAAGTAAATACCAGAAATGATTGCCAGTTTCTGCTCCCAGCTGGGCCATCGGTATGACCCAAATATTGACCAGCCGCTTGGGGTGACAATACAACAGAACAAATTTTCAAACATCAAAAGGCGTTTCTAGCCCCGAAAGTGTTTCATGACGGACGCATTCGGGACATTTCTCTAACACTATTATAAATATTCTCATGTAAACCCCCTCAGGGTTCCCCACAGGTATGGAGACCCGTCTGGGCAACTGGGCCCTTCAGCGGGGAGTGTCTCCTTCAACTCAACTTCTCCAAAGTTTCATTGATCCAAGGGATGAATTTGGAGATCCTTGTGTAGATGCTGGGGGGGCGCCCATCCGGATTTCCATTGGAGACGATGCCCTGCACCACACCATCACACACCAGGGGCCCACCGGAATCGCCCTGCCAAGAAGAATAACATCGGTGATCAGCAAGGGAGGTCAAGGTTGGACATGAGGAAAAACTTCCTACCTGTCAGGGTGGTTAAACACTGGAATAAATTGCCTAGGGAGGTTGTGGAATCTCCGACATTGGAGATATTTAAGGGCAGGTTGGGTAGACACCTGTCAGGGATGGTCTAGATGGTACTTGATCCTGCTATGAGGTCAGCAGACTGGATCTGGTGACCTCTTGAGGACCCTTCTGGTTCTAGTGTTCTCTGCTTCCATGATATTGCGTTACTTCCTCCCAATTCAGAATTTTCCATAGTTTGGAATCAGCTGAACAAAATGTTAAACTGCCTTTTCCTATCGGTGCAATGGCTTATGGGTGTTGTAGTTCAGGTCTTCATTCCCTCCTGAGGGCTTGGCGCATTCAAAGACTTCCTCTCCTATCCTGCAACCCAGATTTGCCTCTGACTGAGCAGTTTGGGGCCTCGTGGGAATGGCATGACTCAGAGCGTTATGGGAGTTGTCGTTCTGGCTGCTTAAGAGAAATGACGGGTCTCAGCGACAGCTCCCAGAAGACATTGCAATGATAAGAAACTGCTGCTGAATGCTGACAAGGCTTGAAATGAAGCATTTTGGATCAACTCAACAATCAAATTCCTAGATTGATAGAAATGCCAGGCGGGAAGAAACCTTCAGAGTTCATCTAACTCTCTGCTTGGAGGCCAGGCCAGAATGAGCCTAGACCCGTGTTTCTCACCCAGTGGTACAAGTACCCTCCAGGGTACTTGAGAGAAGTCTGGGGGCTTTGTCAACACAACCGAAATTTGGAAAAAACTGTATTTGTGTTGTAAGTTTTACAGCGCTTTATTAGTTTTTACTTTTTACACCCACAAATTTAAGTTGTTTAAGCAAATGTGTTGCAATAGTAGAAAAAAAAATTGTGTGTCTGAAAACTGGAGGTACTGGGGGTACTTATAATTTTTTTAAAGGGGTACTTTATAAAAAAAGTTTGAGAAACACTGGCCAAGACCATTCTTGATGGGTGTTTGTCCAACCAGGTCTTAAAAAACTTCTACCAATGGAGATTCTACCCCCTCCCTGGTAAACCTTTCCCAGAGCTTAACTGTCCTTAGAAAGTTTTTCATCAAATCCAACCTACAGCCCCTGGGTTGTAGATGAAGACCATTACTTTTAGTCCTAACTTCAGTGGACATGACAATATTTGCTCCCTGTCCTCTTTAGAAGAGCCATTAAAATATCTGAAGATATTTATCATGCCCCTCCGTCCGTCTCCTCTTCATTAGCTTAAGCACGACACATCTTTCCCCCCGATCAAAGTTGCTAAACCTCTGACCATTTTTTTTCCTCCTTGTTTTTCTTAGTTCACATGGAAGGAAAGATGTCCTTCACCTCTTTGCCTGGTCCCTTTTCATGGAAAATGTTGAAAGCCACATTTCAACATTTCTGAGTCAAACCTGGGTTTTTTTGAATTTCCAGTCAGACCAACATATCGCCATCTCAACTTTTCTTTGAAAGCAAAGACTGAAATGTTCCCATTCCCTGTTGGACAGGAACACTGAGTTCTCCCAGATCCAGTTGCATCCTAACCCTGCAGCAAAGAGCCCCTCCACACTTTTGGGACTAGGATTTCACCCAAGGTCTTGTCTATTGGGTGAGCCTCAAGGCTGAACACACCAGCAGACCTTTCCAGTGATGGGGAAGAGCAGAAAAGTTCACAAAATGTGATTCTGAAAAGGGCTGGGAGTTTCCCCTTTTTCCTTAACATCTTCCCAGGAACAGTTTGTTTCAAAACCCAAACCCAACACTTCCTAATCCTGGTACATCGTGGGAGTTGTATTTTATAGAATCCTAGGGTGGGAAGAGACCTCAGGAGGTCATCAAGTCCAAACTCCTGCCCAAAGCAGGACCAACCCAACTCAATCATCCCAGCCAGGGCTTGGTCAAGCCGGGACTTCAAAAGCTCTAGGGATGGAGATTCTACCCCCACCTTAGGGAACCCATCCCAGTGCTTCACCACCCTCCTAAGAAAATTTCAGATGCCTCATGCCCTGATGGGAATGCAGCACTACAAGGGCCCTAAGAGGACATGAAGTCAAATCCCTGCTCTCTCCGTTGTGTTATCCCCTCCGTAAACTCATCAAGGTCCATCTGCATCCTTGCTAGGTTGTTCCCCTAACTCCTTCAGAACCTCCTCAATCTGGTGGTTAGAAACCTTCTCCTCACCTCCAGCCGCCATCCATTCCTGCTTCATTTACCCCTGCTTCATTTGTTCTATAGCTTCAATGTTTGTCTCCCTCCCTGGTGTCTCCCCCTGCCCTCCTATGTAGTTACAGGGCAATCAGACCACCCTTTGCTTGTGTTCTACACACATGCACCCAGGTACTTTATTCCCTTCTGGTCCCATTCCCCTGACTCTCCCACCAGCTCTTCTCCACACCGGAGCCTGCCCAGGTCCCTCTTTCTGGGTCAGGTCTGCCCAGAACTGGCCACCTCGGGGTCAGCTTCTCTTTGGCCAGCTGCCTCCCATTGGGCACCAATGGTCCTCGTCTGATGTAGTGACATCCTCAGGTCTCCCTCCTCCTCTATCACTCCCGGAGGACGGTCCCCGGCTCAGAGCAGCAATGGTTTATGGGAATATCTTACTGCCCCTGTATAAAACTATGGTACGCCCACATCTTGAATACTGTGTACAGATGTGGTCTCCTCACCTCAAAAAAGATATTTTGGCCTTGGAAAGGGTTCAGAAAAGGGCAACTAAATTGATTAGGGGTTTGGAACGGGTCCCATATGAGGAGAGGTTAAAGCGACTGGGACTTTTCAGTTTAGAAAAGAGGAGACTGAGGGGGGATATGATAGAGGTGTATAAAATCATGAGTGGTATGGAGAGGGCCGATAAAGAAAAGTTATTTATTAGTTCCCTAAATAGAAGAACTAGAGGACACCAAATGAAATTAATGGGTAGCAGGTTTAAAACTAATAAAAGAAAGTTCTTCTTCACACAGCGTGTAGTCAGCCTGTGGAACTCCTTGCCAGAGGAGGCTGTGAAGGCTAGGACTATAACAGAGTTTAAAGAGAAGCTAGATAATTTCATGGAGGTTAGGTCCATAAAAGGCTATTAGCCAGGGGATAAAATGGTGTCCTTGGCCTCTGTTTGACAGAGGCTGGAGAGGGATGGCAGGAGACAAAGCGCTTGATCATTGTCTTCGGTCCACCCCCTCTGGGGCACCTGGTGCTGGCCACTGTCGGCAGACAGGATACTGGGCTAGATGGACCTTTGGTCTGACCCGGTACGGCCGTTCTTATGTTCTTATGTTCTTATGTTCTTATGTCCCTATGAATCTGGGTCCATGTGAAATTTCATCCTGTTTCTGCTAGTGCCTTGTGCTAGGGCACTAACTCTAGAGATGTCTCCTTGGAGATACTCACTGAGCTAGGCTGTCTGGCTGGGCTGAATGCACCAGGGGCTCCCTTCTTGGGGAACTGGCACATGGGAGGCCCATATTAATCTCCACCAGCTCCCTCTCCTGCACCTCTAGTGGCTCCAGGTGGGGGGATATGTACCTCGAAAGCTGCCTTCTTGATGTGGGGGCTCCCAGCACACAGCATGAGGGAGGGGTCGTAATGCCAGTACCGGTCCCTGCACACATTGTCGGACACCACCTCCTGCTCCACTTCCTGCAGAATGTTGCTTCTGGTGTTCGCTCCCGTCCGACCCCACCCGGCCACGCTGCACTTGGTGCCTGGGACCACAGAGACATTGGCCTCCGGCAGAGGGATGGTTCCGACCCATTCATTCAGCTCTGCACTGTGTCTCATCTGCCGTGGGTGAGAGAGAGAGAGAGAATGGACCCAGACCAGGGCAGGGATAACATCTGGGAAGGGGTAGCAACAGCCAACCAGAGCATAGGACTGTGTGTCCAGGGAATGAGTGTGAAGTCACTGGGGGTGGACAATGGGATGGGGGTACTACCTCCAGCAGTGTGAGGTCACTGGGGGTGGGGGATGGGATGAGGGTGGTGCCCCAGTAGTGTGAGGTCACTGGGAGTGGGGGGGTGGGATGGGGGTGGTACCTGCAGCAGTGTGAGGTCACTGGGGCTGGGGGATGGGATGGGGGTGGTACCTGCAGCAGTGTGAGGTCACTGGAGGTGGGGGATGGGATGAGGGTGGTACCTGCAGCAGTGTGAGGTCACTGGGTGTGGGGGATGGGATGGGGGTGGTACCTGCAGCAGTGTGAGGTCACTGGGGGTGGGGGATGGGATGAGGGTGGTACCTGCAGCAGTGTGAGGTCACTATGGTTGGGGGCTGGGATGGGGGAGTTGCCCTAGACAGTGTGAGGTCACAGGGGGCGGTACCTTCAGCAGCATGATGTCATTGTCTAAATTCTCGTTGTTGAAGTCGGGGTGCTGGACCCAACGACGGACCCGCATCCGTTGCCAGTTCTGTCCTGGCTTCATGAAATCATGGACTCCCAGGTAGACAAAGATGTTGCTGGAAAATCCAAGGGGAGAATATTGGGGTGTTACAGCCCATTGGACAGAGGGTGAAGCTGTCACAGGCCCTTAGAAATGGACACCAGCCCTGCTCCTGGCCTGTGAAAATTTCTACCTCCTTTTGGGCAACTGAAGACCACATCAGATTCACCTGTATGTGTCTTTGGACTTCTCCTCCTCTCCTTTGGTTTGCCAAAGAGACCTGAAAATACTGACCGGTAGACTGCTTTCCTATGTGGGTGACCTGTTGTCCATTTCTGTTATTGATGGTTCAAGAGAGATGCTGACAAATTGGAGAGGAGGCAGAGATGAGCCAAGAGATTGATCAAAAGATTGGAAAACCCGCCTGATACCGAAAAACTCTAGATGAGATGGCTTCACAACCAGTGCGACTATTAAGGAATCCATTGGTTTTTCTGTCTCAGTGATGTTTTCCTGTACAATTTTTCACAGGGATAGAAACTAACCATGGGAACAATTTACCAATGATCCTGCTCGATTCTCCATCTCTGGCAGTTTTGAACCCAGATTGGATTTTGAAGGATCTGCTCTAGATAAAAATGAGATTGTTTGGGAGATGTTCCCAGCTCTGTGTGATGCAGGAGGTCATGCAAAATGACCAAAATAATCTTGGAATCCATAAATCATTGATGTGCATATGGCAGAGGGAGGAAAAAGTCCATGGAAAAACGTTAAGCCATAGCGGGTGTGTTATCTGTAAGCATTTGTTTCAAATCGGAGAATCTCAGACAAGGAGGCTGGGCGGAGACAGAAAGCAGTGTGTCTGAATGAGTGAAACATACAAATTAAGAAGATCGAAGAGTTTTTTAATGCACCACTGCCATCTCTTGGCGATGGACAGAAACCACAGGAAGCTCTGATCTGCCAGTTCAAATGACCTCTGGAGATGCCTCCTCATGTGGTTTGCTGGATCCATCAGAGAAGATGTCAAAGACTAGAAAGCAGCCCCAACACTTGGTCCAGCTCCCCTGGACAGACCGTTCCCTCATCCAGGGTTAGCAGCTCATGAGAAGAAGTGATGAGAGATAAGGCCAGAAACTGTATCGCCTCATCTTTCTTTCACCTCTGCATCTGGGTGTTCCCCTTTGCACCCCGAGAAACAGGCTAAAGCCACAAAAGAACTGATGGCCAATGATCACGAGTGAAGGTCGCCGGAAATGCTCGGGTACAACCGTTGATCTTCAACCCCCATCTATGTGAATTCCCAATAATGTTGTTCTCGTCAGACCCCCAAAGACAATGAGGAGATTTCTTGATGGGCGAAGAATCACGTCACGTCCGGCTTTGGGAGGCGGCAGCCGCAGGAATAGACGGGAGGAGACGCTAGGTTGCTGTTGAGGGAAGTCACTTGGCGATGGGGTTGTCCATATTGGACAGAGGAGCAATGTCGGCTGGGATGTTCACCCCAGCAGGGGAGGTCTAGCTAGGTGGGGTTGGGATTTGGAGTCTAACAGGCACCTAGAGAAATGGGCAATTTTCATGTCCCATAAACGTGTTGTATGTGGGGCAGCTCTGATCCCGCCTCCAAGTCGGGGCTTGGCTGTCTCATTGGGCTGAGGGAAATGGGGGCACGGTTGGCTCGGGGCGGGGGTGGGGGCATGGGACTTGGCGTGGGTCCTTTCGGGGGGCACCAGGAGGGGGAGAAGGGGCGTGTCTTACCCCAGGTTGCAGCTGCAATGAGCCGCCGTCAGCACCACGTCCTCCCGGATCAGGATCCCCCCGCAGGTCCCTGCGGAGCCGATTTGCACGTGGGCCATGTAGGGTCTGGAGGCGGGTGAGGCCTCCTGGCCCCCGATGACCCGAGCTGGGGAGACACAGGGAGGGGGGCAAATGGGAGGGTGGAATCAATATCCCAGGGGAACCCAGACCTGCAGCCCTCAGCCCTGTCCCCATCTTCCCTCTGATCAACCCCTCCCCCCTCCAGCCCTCTCTATCCCATGCACCTACCTATTCCCATGTGGACCTCTGCATCCATCACCCCACTCACGCCCGTCCATCTCTCTGCTGTGGGGCCACCCCCGGGCACTCAGAGAACTAGCCACCAATTCTCTATCACTACCTCTTGTCCCATGGCCCCAACTCCTAAGCCTCATGGCTAATCGTACCCCATGCTCCTGGGGTGGGCGGGTGGCCCACCAGCCTGGATCCCCCCTATTTCACCTCCCGAGCGGCGCAAAAATGTATAAGCCATTGGCAAATTTGCCATTAACAATAGAGCAATTTTGGTGTCTCAAAACTACCTGCAAATTCCAGTTAAACTCATGGAATTGTTTAGATTGCAAACTAATAATAATAATAATAATAATAGGATTTTTTTTCTGGAAAAAGTAGAGAAGTTTCTTTCTTGCCATTGGGCAATGAAACGTCTCTCCTTTTTGGTTTGAAATGTGTCATTTAGCAGTGGCGTGAATTGGTTTTTTAAAAAAAAATTAGAGTGAAATTAATCCTATCAACTGAACTGAAATCAAAACAAAAAAACCCCATAAAATTATTTTACGGTGAAATGAATCCTATCAACTGAACCGAAATCAAAGGAAAAAAACACCCCCTAAAATATTTTTACAGTGAAATTAATCCCATCAACTGAACTGAAATCAAAACAAAAAACATCCCCTAAAATATTTTACAGTACAATTAATCCTATCAACTGAACTGAAATCAAAGCCAAAAAACCGCCCCATAAAATTTTTTACAGTGAAATTAATTCCATCAACTGAACTGAAATCAAAGCAAAAAAAAATCCCCTAAAATATTTGACAGTGAAATTCCTTCAATTGAACTGAAATCAAAGCAAAAAAAACACCCCATAAAATTATTTTTGCGGTGAAATTAATTCCATCAACTGAACTGAATTCAAAGGAAAAAACAGCCCCTGAAATATTTTTAGAATTAAATTACTCCTATCAACTGAACTGAAATCAAAGAAAGAAACACCCCCTAAAAATTCTTTTACTTGGAAGGTGGAACCTGAAAAAATGGTAAGAAAAAAGGTTCCAAATCAAGATTTGTATCAAACTTGCATGTTGGGTTCAAAACACAACACATTTAAAAAAGGGGGATTAATAAGCACATGATCGGGACCCAAAATTGCATGAAAAAGCAGAAAAAAATGGTTTCTGATTGATGAAAATGCCTCAAATCAAGTGACACCCCCAAATTAGATTTGAAATGACGTTTTAGGGGGTTTCTTTGGGAAGAAAAAACAAAACAAAGATTTGGGGAGGACTTCATGTTTTTTAAGGGTTTTACCATTTGGCCCCTGAACTAAAATCTCTGCCCCACTTCCAGGGTGCACCTGCCCCACTCCCACAGGGACACCAGGGAATCAGCCAGCCTGTCGGCTCTACTCACTGGAGTGCAACGGGATAAAGGCCGTGGAGAACAGCAGTAACAGCAGCATTCTTGGTGCAAATCCAGGGGCCGGGACTGGTGGGTCTGTCCCCATCCAGGGGTTTATATAGAGCGGGTGGTGGGGAGGGGCCCCTGGGGAGAGGTGACCCAGGAAGGGCAGGGTCAGGTCCCTGGCCGGCCAGGAATTCCCCAGCCGCGATGTGTGGGGGTGGAGATTCCGCGAAAGGAAACCACCAGCCGTGTCCCTGCCCACAGCAGGGGGGCTCCTTCCTGCTCTGCTGCCTTCTTCCTGGCGTGGGGCCAAGCCTGCCTTCTTCCTGGCTGGGGCTAGAGGTGGTGCTGAGGCCTGGCGGTGGCCAGTGACTGAATCCCTCTGCCACCCCCACCCCTACCCCGTCTGTGTGATCCCGAGATTCCTAGATTTCAGGTTTCCAGGGCCCATTCTGCCTTCCCATCTGCCCTCCCTTCCTGTTGGATTTGCTCATGCCTCAGTTTCCCTCCTTGGACTGCAGAGCCCGCCCCCTCCCCCCCAGAGCCCAGCTGTGTCTCCCCACAAGGCTCTTCATCCCTCAAGCCCCCGTGACTTGTGGAGAAGCCAAACAGAGCGAGGACTTCCAATTCTCCCTCTCAGGAGTTTTCTCCAGCCCCTTAGTCATCGGCCTGGCCCCAGCTCCAATTTGCTGCCATCCCTTACTTCCCAGAACCCCTCATTTCGGCCCCATCTGGGACACTTGGGGGCCCCACAACATCTAACAGCCCTGGGTCCCTGCAAGAGTCATCCTGGTGCGGATCGGCTGTGACGAAGAGGGAATTGGTTTCACTCCATTCACTTGGGGATGTTGCATGAGATTGCCACTGTCCCGCAGTAACCCCATTGGCGTGCCTCAGTTTCCCTGGGCACTGCACACACACCTAGAAGGGGAAGGGGATTTCAATGTCTCCCCCTCGTGTACAGAAGGGCCGAGGCCGTTTGTAACCTGAGCCTGGGGGGGGGAGGGCGTAAGCCGGTGACACCTTTTGCCAGGGAAGTCGGACACAGGCCGGAGGCGGGGCTTGCTGATTAGGCTTTGTGTGGGTGAGTGAATATCATTGGCGTGGGGGGCAGACATAGGGGCAGGGCCCCAGCTCTGGGCCCCCTCAATCCCCACAATGGATGGTGCCAGTTTCTTCTGCCTCCCATGCTGACACGTCTGTTCTACGCTGAGTCCCTGTCAACAAATAAACCTTCTTCTGCCTGCCCACGGAGAGTCACATCTGGCTGCTGATGGGGGGGTGGGTGGGCCCATGGGCTCCACCCACCTCCGTGTCACTAGTTTCTGTCGAATAACTTCCCAGATGACTTAGCTAATGGTGTAGAAAGCGCATGTATCGAATAGGCAGATGACACCAAGCTGGGAGGGGTCGGAAGCACTTTCAAGAAGAGAACTCAGAATGATCTCGACATGCCAGAGAGATTCTCAGAAATAACCAGGACACAGTTCACTAAGGACACTTGCAAATCACTGTCCTGAGGCAGGAAGAACCAGTTGCACAAGTATGAAGTAGGAAGACGACCTCCTGGGACAGAGGACTGCAGATAAGGAGCGGGAGTCATGGTGGATTGCAAACTAATGATGAGCTAACAGTGGAATTCTCTTGCAAAACCAAGGAACTTCATTCTTAGCAGGAAAGTTGTCAGCAAGACACGGGGAGAAATTCTTCTGCTCTACGCAGCGCTGATAAGGCCTCTGGAACGTTATGTCCAGCTGAGGGCCTGGCACATCAGGAAAGATGTGGAGAAATCAGAGGAAGTCCAGAGAAGATCAATAACAAAGATTAAGGGATTAGAACATGTGGCCTGTGAGGAAAGAGAGAAAAACCCGGAGGGTGTTTAGTTTGGAAAAGAAAAAACTGAGAGGAGACAGGATAGAGGTTTTCAAGTATCTAAAAGGGTGTCACAAGGAGGAGGGAGAAAAATTGTTCTCCTTGGCCTCTGAGGATAGAACAAGAAGCAATGGGCTTAAATTGCAGCAAGGGAGGTTTAGGTTGGACATTAGGAAAAACTTCCTACCTGTCAAGGTGGTGAAACACTGGAATAAATTGCCTAGGGAGGTTGTCCAATCTCCATCCCTGGAGATATTTAAGGGCAGGTGGGATAGACACCTGTCAGGATGATCTAGATAATACTTAGACTGGGACTGCCGGTACCCATGGATGCGCAGGTGAATACAAAGTGTGGGAGCCTGCCAGATGCTAACCCCCACAGACTGGACCCAGCTGGCAGGCTGGTATTTATAATATGGAGAAATACCAATCTCATAGAGCTGGAAGGGACCTTGAAAGGTCATCAAGTCCAGTCTCCTGCCTTCATGGCAGAGCCAAGTACCATACCTGAGAGATTCTCCCCACTTCTCTAAATGGCCCCCCAAAGAATTGAACTCACAACCCAGGGTTTCAAAAGCCAATGCTCAAACCACTGAGCCACGCCTCACCCCTTGAGCCTGTCCCACTCTGTATTATCCGTGCCTCTGCTGGTACAGGGATCACAGCTCCCATTGGCCACGCATGACCATTCTCGGCCAATGGGAGCTGCGATGGCCCGGACCTGCGGAGGTGCAGGTCAATACAGCAGCGGTGGCCTGCCTGGGGCTAACCCTGGTGAACTGCTGCCGTTTTACTGCCCACCCCTGCTCTAGCCTGCTCATTGAACATTGTTTCTTAAAGAACCCGGAGAATGAGGGAAGGGAACATGGAAACGGTCACCACCCAGGGAGTCCCCATCGGTGTGTCAATAGAATGATGAGCCACCAGTCTAAAGAGCTGCCAAATTTTACTGAACAGCATTTGGTGATACCGAGCTGGAAGGGATCACACAAGAACATCAGAACGGTAGACTGGGTCAGACCAAAGGTCCTTCCAGCCCAGTGTCCTGTCTGCTGACAGTGGCCAATGCCAGGTGCCCCAGAGGGAATCCTCACATGATCCCTCCCCTATCACCCATTTGAAAGTGCTTTGGAGGATAGGGTCGTAATTCAACATGATCTGGACAAATTGGAGAAATGGTCAGGGGTAAACAGGATGGAGTTGAATAAGGACTAATGCAAAGTGCTCCACTTAGGAGGGAACAATCTGTTTCACACACACAGAACAGGAAGCGACTGTCTGGGAAGGAGTTCTGCAGAAAGGGATCTAGGGATCATAGTGGGCTACAAGTTAAATATGAGTGAACAGTGTGACACTGTTGCAAAAAACCAAACATGGCTCTGCAATTAACAGGAGTTTTGTGAGCAAGACATGAGAAGTCATTCTTCCGCTCTGCTCTGCACTGATAAGGCCTTATTCGGAGTATTGTGACCAGTTCTGGGCACCACATTTCAAGAAAGATGTGGAGAAATTGGAGAAGGTCCAGAGAACAGCAACAAGGATGATGACAGGTCTAGAGAACATGAGCGATGAGGGAAGACTGAAAGAACTGGTCTTGTTGCGTTTGTAAAAGAGAAAACTGAGAGAGGACATGATAGCATCTTTCAAGTACCTAACGACTATGAGGGAAGATTGAAAGAATTGGGCTTGTTTAGTCTGGAAAAGAGAAGACTGAGAGGGGACATGAGAGCGGTTTTCAAGTACCTAACAGGTTGTTACAAGGAGGAGGGAGAAAAATGGTTCTCTTTGGCCTCTGAGGATAGGACAAGAAGCAATGGGCTTAAACTGCAGCAAGGGAGGTTTAGGTTGGATATTAGGAAACACTTCCTAACTGTCTGGGTGGTTAAATACTGGAATAAATTGCCTAGGGGGGTTGGAGAATCTCTACCCCTGGAGATATTTAAGAGCAAGTTGAATAGACACTTGTCAGGGATAATCTAATGGTGCTTGGTCCTGCTGTAAGAGCAGGGGACTGGACTGGATGACCTCTCGAGGTCCCTTCCCTTCTAGTATTCTATGATTTAATCTAAGTGAAATAAAATCCACAACTGTTTATAGATATGTCAGTTGTGAAGAAATCGCAGCATCACTCATTAAAATTGGTTATTATGGCTTTTATATAAAACTAGCTGGAGTTACCTGTTGCTTGGTCCCACTCCCCGCCTGCCAATTCGCTTCCCCCCGCCCAGGCCAGCACTATTTCCTGCTGGCCGGTTCTCCTCCTCCTGATCTCCCCTGGCCAGCTCTGCTTCCTGCCAGCCACACCCCCCCATCTCCTCCGGCCAGCCCCGCTACCCTGACCCCTCCCCCTGACCAGCTCTGCTTCCCGCCAGCCACCCCCACCCCCCATCTCCTCCGGCCAGCCCCACTACCCCGATCCCTCCCCCCGACCAGCTCTGCTTCCCACCAGCCACACCCACCACCCCATCTCCTCCGGCCAACCCCGCTACCCCGACCCCTCCCCCCGACCAGCTCTGCTTCCCACCAGCCACACCCACCACCCCATCTCCTCCGGCCAGCCCCGCTACCCCGACCCCTCCCCCCGACCAGCTCTGCTTCTCGCCAGCCGCCCCCTCCCGATATCCCCTGGCCAGCCCCGCTGCCGATCTGCTTCTCGCCAGCCGCCCCTCTCCCGATCTCCCCTGCTGCCCCCGATCCCCCGCACCAGCTTTGCTTCCTGCCAGCCACCCATCCCCTGATCTCCCCTGGCCAGCCCCGCTGCCCCCAGCTCCCCCTTGCCAGCTCTGCTTCCTGGCCCCCCCCCTTCCTCCCAGCCCCGCTCCCCTCCCGGCCAGTTCCTCCCCCCCATCCCGATCAAATGTGTCTGGGGTTTTTTTTTAGACTACCTAGTAACCATAGCCGCAGGGGACAGGGTAGGTGCCCGAGCCATTGTGCGCATGGAGGTGGGGTGAGTCCCATATGGTGCTGGGGGGCCACAGGTGGCGGGTACGTGACCTAGGGTAGGTGGGTAATTTTTTATTTTTACAGGCTGAGATTGGGCCCAATCGGGTCCAAAAGTACCTTAAAACCTTCACCTGGAGGAAAGGTTCTCCCATGCAAAGTTTGGTTGTGGTGGTTCTTATACTGTCCAAGTTATTAGTGCACAGACTTACAAACATTCTCCTTTATATATTAGATAAGCATTTAAAGAGTTCTTTTACAATTAAGGAGAGAAATTAGATAGTAAGAGGTCTCCTTCCATTTTTGTTGCTCGCAGACAACTGTGCAAGAGAAGTAGATGAAACTCCCTTCTAACAGTCTTTAAGATAATCTTGTTTCTTAATTTTTTGACTCACACTGAATACGACAATACACCTTCCAATTGCAGACTGCCTCCTTCCCTCAATCAAATCTTTGCTCGCTTCGTCAGCTTTTGCTAAAGGCAAACTTCTACAAAGCAATTATACGACTTTTATTACCAAAGGCCCCTCTTCTAAGATACAGCCAAAGACCGACAATCTCATGTTGAAAAACACAGACCCACTAAACTATGTAAACTGGGAAAATCCTTTCCCCATCACTGACAAGAAACATTCCAAACAGCCTATATAATCAGGTTTTTATACTACATGACACTAAGAAGACCTCTTATACAAAAATTAGCTACTTGTAAAAAAAATTGAAAGGAAAACTGTATAATTAAAAAATTGGAGCCATCTCTTCCAAGATTAACACTGCTTTAACACAACAAGTCTATTTTTGGCAGTATTTAGCAGAAGTTTAGTCATATAAACATGTTTAAGATACACCTGCCTAAAACAATTGTCCGTTAAGGGGAGTATACACACATATTCTAATTTTAAAAATTAGCTGTAAGTCACAGTGCTAAATGTTACTGAACTCACAGAACAGCATCTCAGTAGAATATGAAAGCTGTTACTTGAGGGGGAATTGTATGGGTTCCAATAAAAAATTATCTCTAAGCCAAGTTTTTCAGAACACACAAAGATTTTAATTTAGTGCAGTCACAATTTTGCAAGATCAACCCCTGTTTATCAACAGGTCAATTGTGAAGAAATAACAGTATTTCCCAGCATATGTTCCCGTTTAGTATAGATTTCATGTACAGTAAACACTCAATGAGACATTTTACTATAAAAAAGAGAAATTACCTAGGAAGACAATTACAGATCTAGCAGAGAACCGTGCAAAGGAAGAAGATAAAATCGAACCGTTCTGTAGATAAGAGCATTTCTTAACTTTTTTGGCTAACCATGGTCACAAAGACACAGCTTCTAACAACGGACATTCTATGTGCTCCAAAGAAAACCTCTGTAAAGAAATTATATTTTTTTTTCAACCAAAGGCCCCTCTTCGAAGATAAAGCTATAGCCTGACAAACCCAGTCTTAAACACACAACACTTCTGTAAGGCCACACACCACAACTTGATACTAGCTGTTAACTTTTTACAGCATGAAAGTCCTTTTCCTTATCATGGACAATAAAAGTTGGAAAGAACCTACTGGAACAGTTTTTACATTGGATGGCATTATGAAAGCAGTTGATATAAAAGATGGGTATTTAAAAAAAATAAAGGGGAAACTTCATTATTTACAAAAAGGAGACACCTCCTCTAAAATAAACACCCACCCTGATTAGTTGAAGAGACACAGGCCCTGAGGAAGCCATAAAGATCAGTTTTGCATGGGCTGTAACGCGAAAAAGATGCTTTTTTTAGGAAAATTTTGGAGAAGTTCAGGTACATAAATATGTTTAGGATATGCTAACCAAGGGCTGAGCAAACATCAGCCCATGGGCCGGATCCAGTCTGGTAGGGTTAGCCCCTGGTGGGTCCCCACACAGCCATATTTAGCTGTGTCTCCACAGTTCGAATTAACTGTTACTCCTTGTGGAATGAGGAGTAACAGTTAATTCGAACTAAGGAGTTAGTTCGAATTAACGTTTAACTGCCGCGTCTAGCCACGGGCCGTTAGTTCAGACTAAGGGGGATTTAAAAATGGCGGCGCCCGGGAACATGCAAATGAAGCCCGGGATATTTAAATCCCAGGCTTCATTTGCAACCCCGGTTGCCCTCATTTGCCTACCTAGCTCGAACTAACGAGCTAGTGTAGACATACCCAGACAGACCAGGGCACAAAATGAGTCTCACCTACCAAGGGACAGAAAAGGCAATGAGAAGAGGGTCTTGAAATGCGTTAGGAGCAAGAGAAAGTTTCAGGAAAGTAACAACAAATGGTCTGGTAGCATTTTAGAGACTAACAAAACATGCAGGGTATAGCTAGACTACATGGCTCCATAGACGGAGCCATGTAAACTAGTTTACCCGACATAGTCAATGAAGTGGGGATTTAAATAATCCCCGCTTCATTCAAATAAAAATGGCCACCATGCTGTGCTGACAATCAGGTGATCCGGCACAGCATGGCAGTCAAGATGCGAATTGGACGACAAGGGAAGTCTTTGCTGACCGCTCCCTTATGTCTCGTGAAACGAGGTTTACAGGAGCAGTCAACAAAGGCTTCCCTTGTCGACCGATCCATGTCTTCTCTGCCGCGCTGTGCCAGATTAGCTAATTGTCGGCACAGCATGGTGGCCATTTGTATTTGAATGAAGTGGGGATTATTTAAATCCCCACTTCATTGACTCTGTCGGGTAAACTAGTTTACATGGCTCTGTCGACAGAGCCATGTAGTCTAGACATACCCTCTGATGGTATCATGAACTTTCGTGGGCACAGCCCACTTCTTCAGATGACCAGAGTTATGTGTTGGGGATATGAAAACTCGAAATAAATAGGAGAGGGGAAGGGGAGGGCGGAGGGAGAGAAAAAGGGAGGGGGGTGGGAGACAGAGCATAATTAAGTATCTGGAGAATGGGTACTTAAACCTAAGCAGATAAAAATCAAAGTTAATAAATAGATTCCCAAGAGAGGAAGGATACCGCTCAGAGAGTTGTTAGCACCTTCAGTAGTCATTAAGTAAGTAGAGTCCCCGCCAGCCCCTATCATGACTGAGTCCATTAGTATGTGAATTGAATTTGCAGATGAACTGGGATTCCAGGGCCTCCCTGTGGATCTGGCTTGTGGAGCTGGTTTGTGACAAGACAGCTACTTGCAGGTCTGTCAGACTGTGGTTTGGCAAACTGAAATGCTCACCCACAGGCTTCTGTATGTTCCCTTTATGTATTTCCGATTTGTGTCCATTGATTCTTTCCTGCAGAGACCATCCAGTTTGTCCAATATATATAGCAGTGGGGCACTGCTGGCATTTGATGGCAGTGATCAAATTACTGGATGTGCAGTCAAATGACCTTTTGATTTTGTGCCTTATGTTGTTTGCTCCAGTGATGAGTTCGCCAGTGTAGATATGTGGGCAGAGTTGGCATCTTTTTTGGTTGCAGGGCTGGGTTCCTGGAGGCTTATGATGTGGTTGTGTGGCATGGTTATCAGAAAGAATTTGTTTCAGGTTAGGGGGTTGTCTGTAAGCAAGAATAGGTTTTTCTCTTAAGGCCTCTGGGAGTGAGGAATCATGTTCCAAGATGGGTTGTAGATTGTGTATAATGCGTTGGAGGGGTCTCAGTTGTGGACTATAGGTAACAATAAGAGGAATTCTGTTATTTTCTCTTTTGGGTCTGTCTTGAAGTAGTTCATGTCTGGGTATTTTTTTGGCTCTGTTAATTTGTTTTTTCACTTTCCCAGGTGGGTATTTCAGTTTTAGGAATGCTCCGTAAAGGTCCTGTAGGTGATTGTCTCTGTGGGATTGGAGCAAATCCGGTTGTATCGTAGGGCTTCGCTGTATATAATCGACTGAGAAATGTGTCTGGGATGGAAGCTGGAAGCATGAAGGTAAGTGTGGTGGTTGGTGGGTTTCCGATATAGGGTGGTGGAAATTTGTCCATTATTTAAATGTACTGTAGTGTCCAGGAAGTCGATTTCTCTTGTGGACTGGTCCAGGCTGTGGTTGATAGTAGGGTGGAAGTTGTTGAAATCCTTGTGGAATTCTTCAAGAGTCTCTTTGCCGTGGGTCCATATGACGAAGATGTCATTGATGCAGCGTAAGTAAAGTAGGGGTGTTAGGGGGCGAGAGCTGAGGAAACGTTGTTCAAGGTCAGCCATAAAGATGGTGGCATATTGTGGTGCCATGCGAGTGCCCATGGCCATGCTGCTGACTTGGAGATAGAAATTGTTTCTGAATTGGAAGTAGTTGTGGGTGAGGACAAAGTCACAGACCTCTGTAATCAGGTGTGCCGTGTTGGTAACGGGGATGGTGTTCTTGATGGTCTGTAATCCGTCTTTGTGTGGAATGTTGGTGTAGAGGGCGTCTACATCCATGGTAGCTAGGATGGTATTTTCAGGAAGATTACTGATGTTTTGGAGTTTCCTCAGGAAGTCAGTGGTATCGCGGAGGTAGCAGTGGGCCGACACTTTCCTGCACTCCTACCAGCAAGTGTAAGTGTCAGTAAGTGCTGGTAGGAGTGCAGGAAAGTGTCGGCCCAACTGCTGAGCTGGAAAGAGGAACAAACAACCGATCACATGACAATACTGAGATGTTTGATGTGAGTTTGGCTTCCACAGTCACTAAAAGGTGAAGCCTGACCAGATACACAACACACTTATCTGAGGTTCCTTGCCCCCACACAGCTGGGGCTGTAGCCCCCCTGGGCCCAGGCAGATGTGTTGCTGCCTCCTTGAAGACGACACTCGTGGTGGGGTTGGAGAATATCCCTTGGGAGAGGCTGGGGGGTCTTATGCTCAGTGGCTGCTGACTCAAGGGTACTGGGACACCCCGAGGGAGTGGGACGGGGGAGGAGATGGCTACAGGGTTTTATGGATTTAGAGGTCAGGTCTCTTCAACCTCTGCCCCACAGCCTTGTGGGCGCCAAACATGCAATTTTACACAAGAAAAATTGAGATTTGCAGGTGATCCCTTAACACCCAACACTGAAGCATTATGAAAAATGCTGAGCCATTTCAGAGGGCTTGGGACTGGATGGAGAAATCGGGCCAGGGCCTCAGGGTGATTTTAAGTGGCTTTCTGCGACCTGGAATTGTAAGCATGTGAGAAAAGTGAAAATTTGGACAGCCAGGGGCTGGTTTCCAAGTGCTCAGTCTGTTGTGTGGGGCTGTTTGCTTTGTATTTAGCCATGCCAGCCACGGGGCAGGCCTAGATGAGCAGAGCTCCAGCACTGTCTGCTTAGGGCCTTCCCTGTCACCCATCACCATGGTATCTGTGCTCCCCCAGGTGCACCGCGTTGTTGGTTACATGCTCTGGGAGAATTTCTGCCCTGGGCTCTGTGGCCGGGCTCCAGGAACCCCCAGAAGAGTCCCCGTCCCCTGATGGCAGCTCTGAGATGTGCACTGGGGAGGAAGTAGGGAGCCCAGCCAAGCCAGTGGGTGACTCAGCATCTCCCACGTTCTCCACCAGAGGAGCTGCTGGAGTGGAGGAGATGGGTGAGCTGCAGATGAGCCAGATACCAGGTGAGTGGGATCCAGACAGGCCCCAGAGAATGGTAGGTGTGGGTGGTGGTGATGCGGGAGACGAAGATGCTCTGTCTGGAAGGGATGTGCCTTGGGCTCCTTCCTCTAGAGAAAGGCTGCTCTCCAGGCACCTGCTCCCCTCTTTGTCTCCCCCCCACACGCAGACATGTCAGCAGCCGGTTTCTGTGGGCACCTGCATTGTGCCCCCGCCCCACATGAGCAGAACCTTCCCTGCTGGTTCTATAAAGCCCCCAGAGCTCAGTCCCAAGTTCTTGCCCAGACGGTGACGATGCTCATCCTGGTCCTGCTGCCCGCGGCCTTTCTCCTGCCCCCCAGAGTTGGGGCTAGTGAGTGTGTGTGTGTGTGGGGGGGGGGCGGGATCACGGATTGTGGGAACCAGAGCAGGGAGCTCTCTGGGCTGGTTGCAAATCCCGGCTCCTCCCCAGAGTCAGATGCCTCTTCCAGGAAGATGGCTGGTTCCCAGGAGAGAAATGAGGGAATGTGAGGGGCTGGAGGTGAGGAAGCTCAAGCAGCAGACCCTGCCACCAAGAGAGGAAGACAGAGAGCAGGAGAGAGACACAAGGACCTTGAGCAGGGCCAGGTTAACTCTTCTGGGGCCCCAGGGCTAGTAGATTTTATAGGGCCCCCCAGATTCTGGGCAGAGGCAAATATGAAAGGTTCGGTGCATGGGAGGAGGCTGAGGGATGAGGCAAGGGGTGGATGCAGAAGGGGGTGAGAGCTCTGACTGGGTGTGCAGGTGGTGAATGCAGGGTTTGGGGTGCAAGGAGGGGCTCCAGGCCGGGGCCAAAGGGTCTGGCATGTGGGAGCAGGCTCATGGCAGGAGGTTGGGGTTGGCGAGCAGTGTCTATGTTAAGTTACAGGAGGGGGCTCAGAGTTGGGTGTGGGTATTGGGGGGAGCTGTGATGCGGGAGGTATGATAGGGCTGGCACTCTGGGCTGAGATGAGAGGTCTGGGAGGCAGCTAGGGGGTTAGCGTGTGGAAGGGGCTCAGGGTTGGGGCCTCGGCTCTGGGGTGGGGTAAGAGTGCAGCAAGGGTCTCGGGGACTGGGGCATGGTTTGGCATGCAGGGAGCTTACCTGGGGCAGTTCCTGTTTGGTGGAGTGGGGAACAGGTGGCTCCAAGGGGCCCGTGCTGCCCTTCACTTGACTGCAGGCACCGCCCCTGACAGCTCCCATTTGCCCGGATTCCCAACCAATGGGAGCAGCGAGGGTGGAGCCTCCAGGTGAGAGCAGCATGCAGACAGATTTTCCCCGTGCTCCTGGTGATGTGGCTTCAGCCGGGGGGTGAGGAGGAACTGCAGCCCTCGGACCCACCTCTCATCCCTGCCAGGAGGGGCTGACCAGGAACACTGCTACAGAAAATCACTACATAATATAACGGGTAGAAGCAAAATTCAGGTGTGAGGGAGAGATACAGGGCAGGGGAGGAAGTGGGTAGGCAAGCAGAGGGTTGGGGGGCTCAGGCGTTTGATAGGACAAGTCGGGAAATTCCCGGAAAGCCTGTTGTATCCTTACCAGCTTGGGAATCTCCGTCATGGTCTGCAACTCTTTCCAAGATGGCCAAACTTGACAAATCTCAGCTCCAGTCATTGGTGGTTAGTCACTCTTTGGATTTCTGTCTTTGTGCTACTCGTCTTTTTAGTCCCATTAGCGCCCTGCTGAGCCAACATCTTCCAGGTTTATTGGGCTTCCAATTAACGCTCATTAGGTTGAACGTTGCCTGTTTCCTCATTGTGACAGAGGAAAACAATCCCGCTCCAACTGGTCCTGCTAAGTTACAGCTGATGGAGCAGCACGGGGTTGGAACATTCCAAGAGGGGCCAAAGCATCCTCCGTATGATTTCTTGCAAAATGAATCTGAAACGTAGGTCCCAGGAGCAACGGGGAACACTGTCTCCCATGGTTTTGTATTTGGGTAGTAGAAAAGAATTGGCTTAATTCCTTCTCCTCTTGCTTCCTTAGGGCAGGGGTTCCCAACCTGGGGAAAGTGTACCCCCAGGGGGTACGAGAAGCTTGTCAAAGGGGTACGGGCAATATTTGGTAAATAACTAGATTATCCTCACTGAAATATTGCAAAAGTAGTAGTGTTAGTGAAAAAAGTTTTGGATTCTAGAGTCTAGAATTTATTTCCTTTCATATTGAATAAGGGGTACGGGAAGGTTTACTAAAAGCCAAGGGGGTACAGGGACTGAAAAAGGTTGGGAACCCCTGCCTTAGGGGTTCAGTGTTGAGTTTCCATTTGCTGGGAAGGTGAGGGCAGTACACTTCCCCGGGCTTTGGGGGCAGCGGGCTCCCGGGCCCCAAAAGAGGAAGGATCTTTGTTAGAAGGGGCAGAGCTGGGGGCTTGCCTCCCCTGGCCAGCCCCCTAGCGCCAATGGGAGGCTGCAGAGTGAGACAACTGAAAAGAACCAGGGTACGGCTACACTCCTCACTCCTCGTGGAATGAGGAGTAATGGTAGTTCGAATTAGGATCTTTAATTCAAACTACCTAGTCCGTGCCGCGTGTAGCCATGGGCACGGAGTTTGGACTAAGGGGGATTTAAAAATGGCGGCGCCCGGGAACATGCAAATGAAGCCCAGGATATTTAAATCCCGAGCTTCATTTGCAACTCCACTTGCCCTCATTACCCTACCTAGCTCGAACTAATGAGCTAGTGTAGCCGTACCCCCAGAGCTGCAGATAAAGTTGTCCTAGATCCTGGCATTCTGCGACATTTGGAGGAATGGACGCAACCACAGGGCAGGGGAAGGAGGGAAGGCTATGCAGTTGAGAGACAACGTGTGTTGTGGCAAAGTCTCTCCCATGCCCTGGGGGGCCTGAACTTCTCGGCAGTTATTGTTTGACTCAGAGGCTCGCTGTGACCCCACACACTGCCCCTTAGTGTTTCCAGAGGTCAGGGGCCCAGCCTGGTAAAGTCAATGGTTTTGGGGGGGAGACCTCTCCAGAACCCTGAGCTTCCTTTTCCCAAAATCAGGGTCTTTTTTTGGTGTGGGAAGGTTGGGGGGGGAACCAGGCCCCCCACTACTTCGGGTTCCAGTCCAAAGACCCTAACCAGTGGCTACTGCTCGGGTTTTCCCCTCTGGCCCAAAGACAGCAGCCTTTCCCCTGGGCCACCTCCCCAGAGGCTCCCCTGAAGCCTTCTCCCTGGTACCTGAGTGACTCTTTCTCCTCTCAGGCACTCACTTCTCCTCTTGGTCATCCCTCTTCTCCTCCCCCCTGGGGAAGCCTTTAAAAGCAGAGCCGCCAGGCTTTAATTGGCTGCAGGTGCCCCAATTAGCCTGCTCCTCCAGGCAAGTCATTAACCGGACGCAGGGGTCCACCTGGGAGTTGATCCGGGGAAGAGAAAGTTGTTTATCCAGTGCCCTGCATTAGAGTACGGCAGCCAGCTGGTCTGGGTCTGTCACACGTCCTGTCCCCTGCACCCCCCTCTCTTCCTTTTGGAGTGTCTGTGTGTGTATGGGGGGAGGAGTTGGTGCTGCTGTGTTAGGCAGGCCTTTGGTTGTTTCCATGCTGGGCCAGGCCCCCTCTACTTCTTCTTCTTCTGCTGTGTTTGCAGGCAGCATCCTTTCCCCCCTTACCTCACTAGCTTCTGGAGGGCAGAAATGGGGGTGCTCTGCTGTGCTGCCCCTGGGCAGAAGAGGGGGGAGGACCCCCTCTTCCATCCTCTAAAGGGCCTTTCTGGCCTCTTCCTTCACTGTTGCAGGCCTGAATTTCCATCTTTCCTGCTGCTGCTGCTTTCTCTGGGGCAGAGGAGGTGGGGGGCTGCTTTAGGACAGCTCCTGGGGGTTTTCCTTCATCTCCATAGCTTGCTGTGGGGTGGGGTGGGAGGGAGTTTGTAAGGGACCCTCTTTCCATCTGGATTCCTGGGGTGGCGGCTGGTGTAGTTTGTGTGGTGTGCTAGGGTGGGGGGGGGGTGGTTTGCCTCCCCCTGGTTCCCTCTCCCCCCTACATGTTTGCTCCTGCCACCACCACAGCTGCTGCTCCCTCCCCAGCCTCAGTTTCTGCAGTGGTCTTTTCCATTCTTGGCCCCACTGTTTGCTTCCCTACTTTTGCTCTGCTGGGTCCTGCCACTCAGGCGCTTCCCCCCGCCCCAGCATCTAGCTACCCACCCCCCCTTTCTTGAGCAAGCCCTTCCTCAGTGCCTGCTCTCCCTCCCCCTCCACTGCCTTTCCCCCCTTTCCTCTGTGCCCAGCCCCCCCCTTTTTCTTTTGTGTGGCACCTGAGCCCCCTTCTTTCTTGGTTATTCCCCCCTCACAATTTCACTTCCCTCACGCTGTTAATATAATCTGCCCCTCACCTTCCCAGTGCAGCCTGTGCTGGGAGTTGTACCTCTTGTTCCTTTATCCCCCTTCCTCTTTTCTGTATTGCTGCCCTCCCACTCCATGTCTAGTGTATGTGTGTAGGTGGGGGAGTTGTGAACCTTCCCCCTTCCCCTTCCTTCCTCCCCTCTTTTCCTGGCACTTTTCTTCCTTGGTTAGAGACATATCTAGATCAAGCTACGGGAGACAGATATATGGGGATGACTGTACAGATGAACACATGCATGGATGGATGGATGGATGGATGGATGGGAATTGGGAGATTAGATTCTTTGCAGCTAGAACTCTTTCAAGCCCGTCCTATTTCTGTTCCAGAGCTAGCGGCCTCGCGAGTCAGGACAAGTCATGGCACAAGCAGCTTTTCACCTCTGAGTATCCTTTGTGACCGTCCCAGCCTGCAGGGACACCTCCCGCCTTGAGAGGTTCAGTTCCCACCCACACTCCCAGATCCTCCTTGGGCATGAAATCCCTGAATCCAGGAGTCCAGGGGCCCAGCCAAGAGCATTAACCACCAGCCCAGACTCCCCGGCAAGGTCCATTTCCTCCTGGCCAAGGTAGGTCCAGCAGCTGCTCTGGATTGCAAAGCTCTGGGTTGATGCTTCAGTAAAGGAGACATTTTTTATTGCAACTTGTCTTTATTACTTGCTGGCTACCGAGCAGGCAGAGAAATGCAGCAGGGCAGGGGAGATGGGCAGGAGAAGATCAGAGCCGATGTTTGATCTGGGCAGGGACCAGCACGTGGGAAACGTTCTAGTGGACCTTACGGGGAATATCTCCCACAAGCCGTCACTCACCAGGCTCACACCAGGGACAGCTACAACCTGCCGGGGCTGCCCCAGGGTTTGGCTCCTAAATCACATGAACCTGCCATTCTCTAGCAAAGAGCTGGCCATGAACCAGGTTCTTAAGTCCCCTGCCTTGGTGCTGAGGGGTTGGGTGCAACTTGAGCAGACTAATGGCTGGGGGAGGAGACTCCACCTTGAAGGGGAGGAGCCTCAGGCTGGGAAATGGGGGGCTCAGCCCCAAAGCAAAGCAGGCCCCACAACTGGGCCTTTCCAAAGGACTGGAGCGAGGCAGCTCCTGTCTATGCCGTGACTCCTGGTGGGGCACAGGGCTGTGGGCTGTTCATTGTAGCCTGGATCCATTTGCTGTAAGCGGAGACTCTCGTGTACACACCAGGGGGGTTCTCAGGCCCCCAGGAGACGATACCCTGGGCTTCACCCCTGCAGACCAGGGGGCCACCATAGTCGCTCTGCAGAACAAAACAGGCCACAGATGCAGAACAGCCCAGGGAGTCGTTTCCCACCAGGGCCCAGCCCAGCATCGCCCCAGGGAGAGCGGGTCTCAGGGTCACCCCTGATGTGCCCTGGTCTCTGCCTCCCAATCCAGCTTCCTCAGCCTCTCCCAGCACAATTAGTGAAATATTCCATATTAACAGGGATTTACCAAAGAAGCGTAAAGCCAGGAGCAGATTTACCTTTGCAGAATATTTTCCCTCCCGTCGGTCCCCTACACACAGCATGGTCAAGATGTTGTAGTTACGATAGGTGCACTCGGCATCCTCCAGCACCTCCACATCCATCTCCTGGAGCTTGCTGGCTAAGGATGAACGATTGCTAGCAATAGTGCGGCCCCAACCAGCCACACTGCACACCTCACCAGGCTGTACCGGCCCAGAGGCAGGGGGCAAGGCAATGATATTCACAAATCCATTCAGCTTCGCAGCCTGAGCCAGCTGTGACATCGCAGAAACAAACAATACAAAGATTGGACTCAAGAAGAAAGAGATATCCACCATCTCCAGTGAATCTACTAAACTTTGGATCCAGAAGGGTGGGGTGATGGAAGGGGGCGGTACCTGCAGCAGTGTGAGGTCACTGGGGGTGGGGTGATGGAAGGGGGCAGTACCTGCAGCAGTGTGAGGTCACTGGGGGTGGAGGACAGGATGGGGAATTACCTGCAGCAACATGATATCGTTATTATTAGGTTTATCGTTGTACTGTGGGTGGGGGATCTGGCATTCCACAGGGATCACTTGTCGGCTCAGTTCCTGTTGTTTGATGTTATGGGCTCCCAGGACGACAGTGATGCTGCTGCAAAAGCCGAGAGCAGCACGTGGGGCATTAGGGGAAGGGATTGGAAATTTGTTTTTCTGACCCTTAAATTCTGACCTCGCGGGGACGGGACATCCCGGGGCTCTCTGGCCAGGTCTCAAATTCCATCCCTCCCCTTTGTGCTTTGGTGTCCACTCCTGTCCAGCCAACTCCGCCCTCCCAGCTCGATCCAGGCAGGGGTCCATGCCCAGACCCACAGCCCAGCACCCTGCACAGCTGCCCTCCTTCCTCCCCCATGCTTTAGTCCCATTGATTTACCCAGTGCTGGGGCTGGGCCATGGGTTGCAGAGGCCCCTAGAGACTTGTTGACATCCCCTGAGCAGGTCAGACCCCTGGGCTCTGCTCCCCCAGCCTGACCATCCCCTGCCCCTTCCCTGCCCCTCCACAATGGTGCCAAAGCTCCTGGCTCCCCATCCACCACTGACCCCAGCCCAGAGGCACTTACTCTCCCTGGCAGTGAGCGGCCGTCAGCACAAAGTTCTTCGCCACCAGGAACCCGCCGCACTGAACAATCTCGTCTCCATCTTGTATTTTCAGATAGGCCATGTAGGGCCTGGAGTGGGGCTCAGCTTCCCATCCCCCTATGATCTTACCTGGGGGAAGACCAGGTTCATACAAAGAGCTTCATCGTCTCCGTGGGCTGGGACCCTGCTCCCCTTCCGAACTGGGAGCCTCAAAGACACTGCTGTGATGTTCCCTTGGGGGATGGATACCTGTCCATGGATCCCTGACCCCTGGTTGACTCTGCCCCACACTGGACACCCCATAGGGATGGAGGGAAAATTTGTAGCTCTGACCTGGCTGGGTGGGAATTGATGCCAACACACCGGGCATGGGGCAGTAATTGCCCTTCTTCATGTTCACAGCTCAGTGGGCCAACGTCACCCGAGGCTGGGCCAGCCAGTCCCCATCAGGGTACAGACGGGGCTTCTGTGGCTGCTGCTTCCCCACCTGCCCACAGGGACCAGGCCAGGCTGCTCTACGCCCGACTCACCGAAATACCGGTGCCAGGGGAAGTGCTTTTACTGAATGAATCCTACCCCAGAGAGCCCTTTCTGCCCTCCAGCTGGGCTGATTTTTTTTCTTCTGCAACCTGGTTCTTTCCCTCCCATCCTGGAAAATTTCTAAGGGACAAATTTCAGGCTTTCGGGGCTGGAAAAGTGTAGTTTGGGGGTTGAAAAGTGCAAAGTGAGAATGTCGTTCGGGAAAACGACAAACCTTCTGGGATCTGCTCGGGAGAAGGCACCAGGTGGGTGGGCGGGAGTGTTGGAAAATCTCCCCTTTAAGGAATTGCAGCAATTGGCTTTATTGTGGGACCTAGACTGAGGTCAGGGACCTCTTACTGTGCTAGTCACTGCATGGACCCCTAACCCTTTCCCCAAGCAGTGTCTGGTCCAAACACAGAATCATTTTCATTCTTAAGAGGGGATTCTAAGGCCTCAGGGGTGTGTTCCTAGGGGGTGTAGGTGCCCGATTTCCATCAGCAACCCATGGAAATAAGAGCCCCCAAGTACAGATTTAATTTCCCCCCAAAGATCCTGGGCTGAGCTGGGAAAGGATTCCAAGTTTCTTAGGTCTGAGCCGGTCACATTAGCTTCCTCCTTTTGCTGCCCCCTCCACCATCTGCTCCTTGCGTATCCCCAGCCACCTTATCGGCAGCACTTTGTGTCTCCAAACAGGGCCCACGGCTTGGTGGTGTCTTCCCACAGAAGCCCTGTAGAGGCTGATCCACCCACTCCCATAGGATGAGAGAACCAAATGTACTCAGGGGAGGCTGCAGGGGTCCCAATAGCCCCTTGGGCCCAGGCCGGGCAGGGGAAGACCCTCAGTCAATCCAAAGCCCCCTACCCTGAAGGGGCCCCTCTCCACACACAGCCAGAGCCCTTCCCCCACTCACCAGCCCAGGCCCCAGGGGGCAGGAGGAAGGCCCAGGGGAGCAGTTCCAGCACCAAGAGCTGCATTGTCAGAGCCATCCCGGGCTGGGCACGGAGCCGCTCCCTGCAGCCTGAGGCTTATATGGACCTGACAGGGGCAGAGTGGGAGAAGGGCCAGCCAATCACAGGGCCCCACGTACACTCCTGCCTAGGAACATCCATTGGAGATGGGCCCCAGGGGCCACACCCACCTAGCGAGGAGGTTTCCTCTCTGCTCCATTCCCTGGCCTGGAGCCATGGCCAACGGGGCCCCTGCCCATCTGTCTGCCTGGGAATGTGGCTAACACGGCCACTCACAGCCTGGCCCTGGCTGAGAATGTGGCTAACACTGCCCCTCCGCATCAACCAGAGTCAGAAACGCCCCACGGCCTGTCTGCAGCCAGATCCCCCAGCCCTGAGATTTCAGGGGGGCCAGGAGGGACAAGGCCTGAACCCAGAGGCCATAGATACTCATAGACCCCTAAGGTGGGAAGAGAAGACCTCAGGAGGCATGAAGTCCAGCCTCCTGCTCAAAGCAGGACCAACCCCAACTCAACCATTCCAGTCAGGGCTTGGTCAAACCGGAACTAGGGATGGAGATTCCACCCCCTCCCTAGGGAACCCAGCCCAGAGCTTCCCCACCTGCCTAGGGAAATCATTTTTCCTAATCTCCAACCTAGACCTCCCCCCCTGCAACTTGAGACCATTGCTCCTTGTTCTGCCCCACTGAGACCAGCCTCTCTCCATCCTCTTTGGAATCCCCCTTCAGGGAGTTGCAGGCTGCTACCAAATCCTCCCTCACTCTTCTCTTCTGCAGATTAAATACCCATCTCCAGCTGCCTCCCGTCTCCTACCCTAGACTGATACTATGAGTAGTCGGGCCCAGGGCTCTGTGTTTGCTCCTGAGGTGACTTATGGGTTTAAAACGGTGCCAGATTATAAAACGGTGCCAGTGTGTAAAGGGAGCAGAGCCCCTGAACAGCTCCTGCCTGGGGGCCAGATTGCTCCACCCCACCCTCCTCACTCACCCCATGGACAGAGCCTCTAAGGTGCTGGCCACGCAAGCCCCCCACAGCCTGTGTGGGGTGAGCAAGGCCAGAGGAGCCCGGTAGCCGGACAGTCCCAGCCTTGCTGAATGTCTCAGGTTGCCCACCAGAAACCAGAGTCTCCCTGGTGTCCCACCTCAGCTGCCATCAGATCTGGGGGGGTTATAGCGCTGGTCATAGCAGTAAATACGGTCACAGCTGAGGATGGTGTGGGGAGCTGTTCTGGAGTTTGGGGGAGCCCCTGGGCCTTGCCCCCCATCTGCAGCTGGATGTGACTCTCATCCAGTAAATAGAAGAAAAGGTTTATTGGGTCCTAGGGTCACCATGTAGCCCAGACTTGTTACAGGAACCAGGAGTAGCAAGTACAATCCATCTTGGGGATAAGGGGGGCAGACCCCAACTCTGGGCCCTGGTCCTGCAGGCCAGTTAGGATCCCTTGTCCCCCAGCCATCTGGAAACTAACTCACACTCACAGCCCCTGCTCCCAGCGCCCCAGGCTGCCCCACTCCTGGGTTTGTTCTGCTTCCAGGTCCAAGGTGTTATCTGCCTTCACCTGGTCCTCAGGATGGGAGAGACTGAACCTACTTCCCCAGTGAGTCATGCCCAGCCTTCCCCTCCTCCTGCAGACAGTGCTGCAGTACCCACGGGAAACTGAGGCACACTCTCCCACCCACAGAGTTACTCCAGAACAGCTGAGGGTAATAGAATCATGAACAAAACAATGAAGCCAACCAAGTGAATACAGTGACGACAGGAGCCAACACGGCCCCCACTACATCACAGGAGTGAGCTAGGGTGTAGGCTGAGCTGGGCCCAGCCACCCCAGCCAGGTGAACCAGAGCCCTAGTCTGGATCTCGGGGGGCTGGTGATGAACAAGCCCCACCAGGAGTTCCCCACTCCCTGCTGGGGCAAAACTGGCCACAGCCTGGGCTGTAAAACCAGGGGCAGAAACCAGGGTCTCGTTGAGCTCCTCCCCATGCTTCACCCCATAGACACCCTCCCCACACCAGTAACATCCCCACACATGGCCGCCGTGCAGGGTCAGGGCCCAGATGCGAACCTCAGGTCAAAATGTTTTCCCACCCCTCCTATATGGCACCTCGGTGCTGCTGACCCTGCTCCAAGCACCAGTTCTGCACATCCCCGGGCTGTTCACATGGACCATGCGTGGCACAGATCAGTATCGGTGCTGGGTGAGAAGAACACACCCCTGGGTATGAGAGTCAGGTGGCTCTGATCTCCCTGATACCAGCCTCCCATTGAAGATATGGTACACATGACACCCAAAGCGTCTCTGACCCCCCCAAATGATGGGCAGAGACAAACACTGCTGCCCCCTTCCATTTATCGACCCTCAAAGGGGCTTAGGCCCATCCCATCTCAGTGTGGTCCGTGGCCAGTGTGTCATCTCCCGACAGGGAATGGATCACAGGAGCATCCCTGGTCCAGCCATGTCTGTGTGGAAGGTCCCAACGAATCCCCCTGCTGCCTCTGGGTCAAATCAGCAACCCCCTACTGGAGCGACCAGCAGTGTCCAAGTGGTGGGTGGATCCAGAACTGGAAGGGTGGGGAGATGGGTCTCGAATAGAAGCAGGGGCTCTAGATGTATCTAGACTGGAGGCACAGGGATTTGCATTGATCTCAAAGCCATCTACAAGTGTCCAGGTGGGCCTGGATCGATCACAACTGGAACAGCCTCCACTGGAATGAGTCAAGTAAGAACTCAAAAGGAGCTGGCTGGGTGTTCATCCATCTACATTGACCTGGAGAGGCTACAGAGCTCTCTCAGAGTGGTTCTAGATGGAGTTCGCTTCCTCTCTGTGGTCACTGTGGAGCAGAATGGTCCCTGCTCTCAGACCGCTCCCTTTCTATGAAATTGAAACCAGTCCTATTCCAGGCACATCCCATTGTTCCAACACCACGCAACCCTGCCCTGGCATTAGGTTAGGCTGAGAGGAAGCTGAATACCTCAGTTGGGGGATCCTAGCTCATACCTTTTAGGAGGAGTGCTTGGACAAATGATGGACGGACGGATGGAATCACGGACAGATTAACAGATGCACAAACTCTCACACTCTCAGGAGCGTGCCTGTCAGTCTCTGAATCCATTTGTCTGTGTGTCTCTTTGTCCGTTTGTTCCAGAACTCCTACAATGTAAGAGTGACGACCCTCAAATTTGAGAGGCAGCTTCCTCTGAGCCTAACACAAAGCAAGGTCAGGGCTGGGTTGTGCCAGAATCACAGATTCATAGAATACTAGGAATGGTTCTAGGTGGTAACAGAGACATCTACTCCCATTGGGTGGATCCATCCCATCCCTCCTCCGTTGGACAGTCCAATTCCAAGAGAGGAACCCAGAGATGGAAAACAGAAGGGCTGAGAGTAGATCTACCAAGAAGTAGCCACTAAAGGATTGACACCGAGTTTCTACCTCTCGGCAAAGGGTCATGGAGAACCAGCCAAGTTGAAGGACACTGCTGTTGTTTCTGAGTGACACAGAAAGCCTGTTTCATGAAGGTGACCGGCAAGAGGTGAGCTTAGCCCAGATTCTTGTAGGGAGTTTCCCTAAGTCCTGTGTGACATTTGAATAAAAAAATTAGCTCTCCTTAAAAAATCAACATGGCCCCCAAATGGACTCACTGATACACGCTGGCAGGATGGGGGCTGTGTCCTGGAGAGCCGGTTCTTTGGAAAGGAACCCGGGTGTCCTGGGGCCCAGCCAAGAGCATTAACCACCAGTCCAGCCTCCCCGTAAGGTCCATCCCCTCCTGGCCTGGGCAGGCTCTGGATGGCAAAGCTCTGGGCTGATGCATCAGTAAGCAAGACTTTTTTGTGTGTTTATCTTTATTAGTTGCTGGCTACGGAGCAGGCAGAGAATCCCAGTAGGGCAGGCAAGCTGGGCAGTAGAGGATCAGATATTTAATCTGGACGGTGGATACTCCAAGGGACCAGCATGTGGGGAAGGCCCAGAGCAGTCAGGGCTGGGGGTGGATCCAGCAGGAATGTGCTGGTGGACATTATGGGAAGGATCTCCCACAAGCCGGCACTCGAGGGGCTGACCCTGGGGAGAGTAACAACCCACTGGGTCTACCTCAAGGTTTGGCTCCTAACTGACATGACCCAGGTGTTCCCAACCAAAGAAGCAGCCAGCCCTGAACCTGGCTCCTAACTCTTCTGCCTTGGAACTGGGGGAGGGGACTCTATCTTGAAAGGTGGGGGAGGACACTCATGAGGGAATGTGGGGACTCAGCCCCACTGCAAAGCAGTCCCTACATCTGGGCCTCTCCAAAGGACAGAAGCAGCACAGGGCTGGTCTAGGCAGTGGCTTCTGCCGGGCTCAGGGCTACGCTCTCCTCATGGTGTCCTTCATCCAGTCACTAAGTGGAGACTCTCGTGTACATGCTGGGGAGGGTCCTAGATGCAGACTCCTTAGAGACAACACCCTGAACTTTATCCCTACATACCAGGGGGCTGCCAGTCACCCTGCAGAACAAAACACGCCACAGATGGACCAGAGCTCACTGAGTCGGTTCCGTTAATGCCAGGGCCCTACACCCCCTGCTGTGTCCCCGGTGACACAGTACTCTCCCTCCCCCAAACCCGAATTTCTCACTGTAATGGCACGATTACAGACACACTCATGCAGAAGAAGGATTTTCCAAGAGCAGAGGTACCTGTGCAACATCTTTGCCCTCCTGCGGGCGGCCCGCACACAGCATTAACATGGGGACGTAGAACTGAAACGTTCACTTGTTGTCCTCCAGCACCTCCACATCCACCTCCCAGAGCCTACTGACCACAGAAGAGTTGTCCCCTACAACAGTGAGGCCCCATCCGGCAATACTGCAATTTGTACCGAGCTGTAAATTGTCAAAGGTAAGAGCAACAGGGATGGTTTTCACACGTTCATTCAGCTTTGCAGGCCAAGCCAGCTGGGACACAGGAGTGAGGAAGAGCAATATAATGATTGCACTCAAGCTTCGAACCCCTTGCAGTTCCAAACCCCTTGCAAATGCAGCATACAGATGGGCTGGTATCTCCAGCAGTGTGAAGTCACTGGGGGCAGGGGATGGGATGGGGGCGGTACCTGCAGCAGTGTGAAGTCACTGAGGGTGGGGGGATGGGATGGGGGTGGTACCTGTGGCAGTGTGAGGTCACTGGGGGCGGTGGGATGGGACGGGGGTTGTACTTGAGCAGCATGATGTCATGAACCTTGCTTCGGTTGTTGTACTTTTCATGAGGGATCATTTTCGACACTACGATCTTTTGCCGTCCCAAGTCTATTAACTTGTCTATGTCATGGGCTCCCAGGAAGACCGTGATCGCGCTGTAAAAGCAGATGCAATAGACGGCCCGTTGGGGCAGTCATGTACAGGAGGAAGGGGAGCGATATCTGTGGGCTCACTGGTAAATGCTGTTTTGGGGGGCACTGGGCAGTTCTGCAGGCAGGGCAGGGGACTGGCTGTCTCAGTTGGCGCTAGGTACCTACTGGTGTCCACCAGCCCCTCAAATTACTCCCTGAACTCCTTCCTTCCCCATTGTTCTGGGCCATCTAGATCCAGGCAGGGGTCCATGCCCAGCCCCCAGCCCAGCGCTCTGCAGAGCTGCCCTGGGGCTGTGACCCCTTCCTGTCCTGCGCTGGGCAAGGGGCCAGACCCGAGCTGGGGTCACTGTCCATAGCCCCATTGATTTACCTAGCACTGGGACTGGGCCATGGGTTGCAGTTCAGCCTGGCCTGCCCCCTATCCCCCAGGACAGCACCAGAGCTCCCGGCTCCCCTGTCCCCTGCTAACCCCGTATCCCAGCCCAAATCCACTTACTCTCCCTGGCAGTGAGTGGCCGTCAGCACAAAGTTCTCCACCACCAGGGACCCACCACAGCGAGCCGTCGTGTCTCCCCGTTGTATTTTCAGATAGGCCATGTAGGGTCTGGAGTGGGGCCGGGCTTCCCATCCCCCATAGATATCATCTGGGGGGAGACCAAGTTCATTCAAATAACCCCATCACCCCTCTGCGCTGGGACTGAGCTCCCCATCTCAAAAGGGAGTCCCCACTGCCTCCTCCCACCCCCGTGATTCTCTCCCTGGGGGATCCCTGTGCCAGGATCCCTGCCCCCTGCTCAGCTTTGCCCCACACTGGGCCCCCCATGGGGCTGGAGGGAAAATCAGAAAATCTGACCTGGCTGGGTGGGAAATCGGTGCAAAAAGCACCTGGAATGGGGCAGTAATTGCCCTGCCTCATGCTCACTGCACTGTGGGCCAAAGTACCCCCAGGCTGGTCCAGCCAGTCCCCAGCAGGGTACGGACAGGGCTTCTGTAGCTGCTTCTCCATCCACCCACAGGGATCAGGCTGGGCTGCTCCTCACTGATCTCACTGAAATACCGGTGCCAGGGGAAGTGGCTTTGACTGAAGGAATCCGACCTCAGGGAGCCCTTTCTGCCCTCCAGCTTGGCTGAATTTATTTCTTCTGCAACCTGGTTCTTTCCCTCCCATGCGGTGAATAGGGGACAATTTTCTGGTTTTGGTGGCTGGGGGGGATTGGTGAACAGAGCCCCGCCACACCCAGGATATGAATTCAGGCAATGCAGCCTTCTCCAGACCAGCCCAATGCACAGGGCCCCCTCCCCAAAGCCAGGGAAGTGTGGTGGAGAACTGGGGCCCTATGCAGGAGCTTGGGGGGCTCACAGTGAACAAGTAGTACCTGCTGGGGTAAAGCTGGCCAGAGAATGGGCTATAAAAGATGGGGTACAGGAAAAGGAGCAGGCTGGTCAGACTGGCTCAAGGAGTGGGAGTGGGATATGAACATGGGACTGTCACGGGGTACGTCCCCTGTCATGGGGCGCATCACCCCGTAAGACCAATCCCACAGTTCAGTGCCCTTTACTCAGGGGAAATACGTGCCCCCACAGGCCTAGTCCAAAAGTTCAGTGGCCTAGAGGTCTGAGCACCAAAGTGCTCTCCCGGGATGTTGGGGAGCCGACCACCAGCTGGGGTGAGTGTAAAGGGACCCGGGCCCTCCCTCTCTACTGGGTCCCGACCCAGTGGAGGTAACTGCACTGCCAGCTCAGCGGGAAGTCTGCCTGCAACACGTTGAGCTCCCGGGGGGGGGTAACCCTCTGCCCTGGGCCACTTCCTACTATCTCAGGTGGGGAGTTCAGTCCCCAGAGTGCGGCGCAGGGTCCCCGGACCTTGTGGCTGTCTCCCTGTCACGGGGGAGTCTCTGGGGTCGCTGCAGAGGCAGCTGAAGCGGGGTCTGCTGCTCCAGGGGCAGCTGGGCCGGCTGCTCCCGGGCCAGTTGTGGCTGGGCCAGCGGTGGCTGGGTTTGTTCCTCCGGCGGCTGGGGCTGCGGCTCCAGGGATGGCTGCGGGGGTTGCTGCTCGGAGGGTGGCTGCACCGAGCAGGCTGGCTCAGGAGCTCCATCCTGACCTCCCTCCCTGCTTGCAGTTCCCCCCAAAAGAGCTGTACCCAGGCCTTTTATACAGTCACCATACCGGGAGCATGCCCAGTTGGCTGAAAGGGGCGGTATTTCCTCTGCCCATGGGACTGTCACTCCCCTCCCTCTAGTGTGGGGTATAGCCACCCCATCACAGGGGCCTTTCCCCTACCTGGGCAGCCATCTCCGAACCAGCCCTGTCATAACCATGCTGGGGGCTAAGGGGTTAACCTAGCCAGGTATCTGGTCAGCCAATAGCAAAGGACAAAGGAATTTTTAACTTTTCCCTCCTTTGCCAGAGTCAGAGCAGTTTCTTCCGCATAACAGGGAGATGGGAAGGCCTGTCCCTCTCCCAGGAATGGACTTCTTATATGTGTAAGTAGGGCAAAGTCTAGATAACCCGTCAGGTTTTATTGTTTCCTGGTTTGGGAGTCAAACGACTGGTGACCCTCCACCTGGACAAAGGTGAACACTGTGTCCTTGTCTGGGTGGTGGTCGTGCCAGATGTCCACCAGGGAGTGCTGATCTGTTATCTCCCTGAGGATGTCCACGAGGGATTCACGAGGATCCAGGGAGCTGAGGAAGGCGGATGCCCACTGCAAGAAGCGGAGCCTCTCCAGGCTGGACATTAGAATGTAGACATGAAGGAGGTGTAACGTCATCCTGTCCACCTGAACCCAGAGATACAGCAGGTGACCCTGCGTGATCACGGTGGTCCCCAGCACCTTGGGGTGTAGGTTTAGGGAGAAAAGGGTCACCATCCTGGCTTTGCAAGCCAACAGGTGGCTAAAGTAGACCCTGTCCCCCTGTCCTGCCACCAGCATAGCCTCGGCAGCCGGAGCGTTGTAGGTCTCCTGCAGGAAAACAACAGAGTACCCCCATCCCGAAGGAAGGAGAGAAGCCACTATTGGCACTGAAGGGCTGGCCAGGGGATGCAAGCCCCCAGCTCTCCCCATTCTAACCAAGGCCTTTCCTCTTTTGGGGCCCTGGAGCCCATTCCCCCCAAGGCCCGAGGAGGTGTCCCGTCATCCCTGTCTGCATCTTCCCAGCAAATAGAAACTAAACACTGATCCCCTAAAGAAGCAAAGGGGGGAGGAATTACTCATAAAATCATAGACCACTAGAACTGGAAGGGACCTCGAGGGGCAGGACCAAGCACCATCTACATCATCCCTGACAGGTGTCTGTCCAACCTGCTCTTCAATATCTCCAGGGATGGAGATTCCACAACCCCCCTAGGCAATTTATTCCAGTGTTTCACCACCCGGACAGGCAGGAAGTTTTCCTAATGTCCAACCTAAACCTCCCTTGCTGCAATTTCAGCCCATTGCTTCTTGTCCTGTCCTCAGAGGCCAAGGAGAACAATTTTTCTCCCTCCTCCTTGTGATACCCCGTTAGATACCTGAAAACTGTTATCACATCCCCTCTCAGTCTTCTCCTTTCCAAAGTAAACAAGCTCAATTCTTTGAGTCTTCCCTCATCGCTCATTTTCTCTAGACCTTTAATCATTCTTGTTGCTCTTCGCTGGACCTTCTCCAGTTTCTCCCAATCTTTCCTGAAATGTGGTGCCCAGAACTGGACACAATATTCCAACTGCAGTCTAATCAGCACAGAGTAGAGTGGAAGAATGACTTCTCGTGTCTTGCTCACAACACTCCTGTGAATGCATCCCAGAATTATGTTGGCTTTTTTTGCAACAATATCATATTGTTGACTCATATTTAGGTTGTGGTCCACTCTGACCCTTAGATCTCTTTCTGCAGGACTCCTTCCTAGACAGTTGCTTCCCATTCTGTTTGTGTGAAACAGATTGTTCCTTCCTAAGTGGAGCACTTTGCATTTGTCCTTATTCAACTCCATCCTGTTTACCTCAGACTATTTCTCTAGTTTGTCCAGATCATTTTGAACTATGACCCTATCTTCCAAAGCACTTGCAACCCCTCCCAGCTTGGTATCATCTGCAAACTTAACAACTGTATTCTGTATGCCAATATCTAAATAATTGATGAAGATATTGAACAGAACTGGTCCCAAAACAGACCCCTGCAGAACTCCACTTGTTATGCCCTTCTAGCATTACTGTGAACCGTTAATAACTGAACGGTTATCCAGCCAGTTATGGACCCACCTTATAGTAGCCCCTTCCAAGTTGTATTTGCCTAGTTTATTGATAAGTATATCATGTGAGATCATATCAAATGCCTCACTAAAGTCTAAGTATCCCACGTCCACCGCTTCTCCCTTAGCCACAAGACTCATTATCCTATCAAAGAAAGCTATCAGATTGGTTTGACATGATTTGTTCTTTAAAATTTCATGCTGGCTGTTCCCTTTCATCTTATTATCTTCTGGGTGTTTGCAGATGAATTCCTTAATGACTTGCTCCATTATCTTCCCTGGCACAGAAGTTAAACCGACTGGTCTGTAGTTTCCCGGGTTGTTCTTATGTCCCTTTTTATAAATGGTGCTAATTCTTTTCTGCTACCCAAATACAAACATATTGGAGCCTGTTGCTCCTGGGAGCTACATTTCAGATTCATTCTACAGGAAATCGTATGGAGGCTACATTGGCCCCCTCTTCAAATGTTCAACACCAGTGCTGCTCAACCAGCTGTGACTCAGCTGGTGCTGACTTAAACCCATGTTTAGATCGGAGGTGGGGAACTTCAGTCCTGGGGCCCGGATGCCCAATGTCCAGACCCCCTGCCACCTCCCTGTGGGGCTGGAGCACACAAAACCTACCAGCCTGGGCCCCCCTATGTTCTGGTGTGTGAGGGAATTGTGGGGAGTGTCTATCTCCTTCTCAGTCAGGGGCCACATCTCTGAGGGCTTGTTTTGTGTTTTGCTTCTCACTTGTGTGTGGGTCCCAACTGATTTTTTTCTGTGGATCAGCGGCCCCCGACCCAGAAACAGTTCCCCTGGCCTGTCCTAGATGGGAGAGTGATTTATTTTTTCCTCATCGCGATAAGGAAACATGCAATGGAAGCCCAATAATCGTTGGCTAAGCAGGGCGCTGACAGGGCTGAAAAGACGAGTAGCACAGAGACGGAAATCCAAAGAGAGACCAACCACAAATGATCGCAGCCGAGGTGTCCCAAGCTGGGCCATCCTGACAGCGATTCCCAAGCCGTTAAGGATACGACAGGCTTTCCTGGAATTAGCTGACTAGTCCTATCAAATGCCTGATCCCCTCCCCCAACCCTCTCCTTCCCTACCCCCACTTCCTCCCCTGCCTTGTATCTCTCCCTCACCCCTGAATCTTGCTTCTAGCCATTATTTTACATTGTGATTTTCTGTAGCTGTGTTCTTGGTCAGCCACTCCTGGCAGGAATGGGAGGTGGGTCCGAAGGCTGCAGTTCCTCCTCACACAGACACCCCGGCTGGTGCTGCATCACCAGGAGCACTGGGAAGCTCTATCCTCATGCAGCTCTCACCTGGAGGCTCCCCACTCACTGATCCCATTGGCTGGGAATCCGGGCAAATGGGAACTGCAATTGGAAGGTGCCTGCAGTCAAGTGCAGGGTAGCATGGGCCCCATGGAGCCACCTGTTCATCCCTCCACCAAACAGGAGATACCCCCAATAAGTGCCCTGATCCCCAAACACTGTCCTGTCCCTGACACCCCTCCTGCACCATTACCCCACCCCAGACCCCAGGACCCAATCCTCAGCACTGAGCCCTTCATAGAATCAAAGAGCTGGAAGAGACCTCAGGAAGTCATCAAGTCCAGCCCCCTGCCCAAGGCAGGACTTCCCACACACTAAGTCCTTAAATCCCTCCCAGACCTCATATCCCAACCCAGAGGACCAGCCCTGACACCCCTCCTACACCATAGCTCCCTACAATACCTCAACTCTGAGCCCCCTCCTGTACCCTAACACCCATGTAGATGCTACTCCCCCACCCCCCAACCTCCTGCCATGAGCCTGCTCCCACACGCCAGACCCTTTGGCCCCAGCCTGGATCCCCTTCTTGCATCCCAAGCCCCTCATCCACCACATGCACCCCCAGTCAGAGCTCTCACTTCCTTCTGCATCCACCCCCTGGCTCAACCCACAGCCTCCTCCAGTACACTGAACCCTTCAGTTTTGCCTCTGCCAAGAATCTAGGGGGCCCCACAAAATCAGTTAGCTGTGGGCCCCAAGAAGAGTTAATCTGGCCCTGCTCTCAGCCCCTATTTAAGATCCTTGGGTCTCTTTCTGCCTCTCAGGGGTCGTATCTTGGTACCAGCTCCAACACCCAGGCTCCCTAATCTGATCTCAAAGCCTTGTCCTACCTGGGTCCCAGGAACCAGCGATTGCCTTGGCGGATGCATCTGACTCTGGGGAGGAGCAAGGGTTTGCAAACAGCCCAGAGAGCTCCCCGCTCCCTTCTCCACAATCCCTGATCTCCCCCCACTCCCCAGCCCCAGCCCCAGGGGGCAGGAGAAAATCCATGAGCAGCAGGATCAGGAGCAGCATCGTCACCATCTGGGGAAAGCAATAAGGGTTGTACCTCAGCCCTGGGGGATTTATAGAGCCAGCCGCAAACTGGAGATCACGTGAGCTCTGCCCACATGGGGAGCTGACACAACGCTGGTTCTCACAGAAATCTCAGTGTCACGTTGCTGTCACTTGCAGGGGGAGACAAAGGAGGGAGCTGGTGGGTGGAAAACAACCTCTCACTAGAGGAACGAGCCCAGGGTAGATCCCTTTTGTACAGAGCATCCTTCTCCTCCAACCCCTCATTCCTTAGATCCTGCATAACTGGCGTCTGGCTCACTTGCAGCTCACCCATCTCCTCCACACCAGCAGCACATCTGGTGGAGAACGTGGGCGATGCTGAGTCACCCGCTGGCTTGGCTGGGCTCCCTACTTCCTCCCCAGTGCGCGTCTCACAGCAGTGAGCAGGGGATGGGGACTCTTCTGGGGGTTCCTGGAGCCCGGCCACAGTGCCCTGAGCAAAAATTCTCTCAGTGGGTGGGGAGCACGTAACCCACAATTTGATGCACCTGGGGGAGCACAGATACCATGGTGATGGGTGATGGAAAAAGCTCTAAATAGACAGGGTAAAGCCGTGTTCCTCTGGGCCTGCCGCATGGCTGGCAGAGCTAAATACAGAGCAAACATCCCCACGCTACAGGCTGAGTGCTTAGAAACCAGACCCTGGTTGTCCAGAGTGTCGAATCTCTCCCATACCTACAATTCTGGCCCCCAGAAAGCCACTTAAAAACACCCCGCGGCCCTGGCCTGATTTCTCCATCCAGTCCCTAGCCCCCAGAAATGGCTCGGTATGTCGGTGGGTTCATTTGTTCAAGAAATCCTCCGAAACGGTAAGAGCCAGGAACCAGAACTGATGAACCAGGAGATCCTTCCCGGCCAATGGGAGATGTGAGCGCCCATACCTGCCTGCCAGGGTCCACCTCTAGTCCCCACCTCTGCACTAGCCTAAGCGTTTCACAGTTTTGTGAAGAACCAGGAGAACAAGCAAGGAGAACATGAAAACTGTCACCACTGAGAGGAGCTTGCATCTGTGTGTCATTAAAAAAAATTGCAGTTGGTCTAAAGGGCTGCCAGATTTTCCTGAGCAGGATTTAATCATAATGATCTAATTAAAATTAAATGAGCCACACCTGTTTGCAAGTACATCAGTTCTGAAGGAATCACAGTACTACCCATTAAAAGTTATTTCGTACGGCTTTTCATATAAAATAATCATTTAAAGAGTTCTTTTACAGTTAAGCAGAGAAATTATGTAACAACAGGTCCTCCTCCCTTTTTGTTGCTCAAAGACGACTACGTGAGGGAAATAGATAAAACTCCCTTCTAACAGCTTTTAAGATAATCTTGTTTCTTAATTATTTGTTAACAGTGAATTTGATGATACACCTTTCAACCACACACTGCCTCCTTCCCACAGTAAAACCCTGGTGCCATTTTTCAACTTTTGCTATAGAGCAATTATAGGACTTTTATTACCAAAGGCCCCTCTGCTAAGATAAAGCTAAAGACCAACAATCGCATATTGAAAAACACAAACCCTCTAAACTTTGTAAACTGTAAAAGTCCTTTTCCCATCTCTGACAAGGAACATTCATAACAACCTATATGAGATTGTTTGTATACTGCATGACACTAAGATGGTGTCTTGTTCAAAAAATAGCTACTTTTTCCAAAAAAATTGAAAGGAAAACTTCATAATTTAAAAATAGAAGCCATCTCTTCCAAGATTAACACTGCTGTAACACAACAAGTATATTTTGCGGAGCATTTAACAGAAGTTTGATGAGATAAACATATTTAAGATATACTCGCCTTAAACAACTGTCCATTAAGGGGAGTATTCCAATTTTAAAAATTAGCTGTAAATTGCAATGCCAAATTTTACTGAACACACAGAACATATGAGTAGAATATGCAAGCTGTCAATTGAGGGGAATTTGTATAGGTGTTCCGATAAAAAATTATCTGTAAACCTACAGGGCTGCCAAGTTTTACAGAACACACAACAATTTTAATTCAGTGCAGTCACAATTTTACAAGATCGACCCCTGTTACAGACAGGTCAATTGTGAAGAAATAACAGTATTTCCCAGCATATTTTCACATTTAGTACAGATTTCGTATACAATAAACATTCAATGAGATATTTTACTATAAAAGGGAGAAATTACCTAGCAAGAGAATTACAGACCTAGTAGACAACTGTGTGAAGAAAGAAGATAAAATCAAACCGTTTTGAAGATAAACCCATTTCTTAATTTTTTGGCTAACCATGTGCACAAAGACACAGCTTCTAACAACGGACATTCTACGTGCTCAAAAGAAAATTTCTGTAAAGAAATTATTTTTTTTTAACCAAAGATCCCTCTTCGAAGATAAAGCTATAGCCCGACAAGCCCAGTCTTAAAAACACAACCCTTCTGTAAGGCCACACACCACAACATAACATTAGCTGTTAACTTTTTACAGCATGAAAGTCCTTTTCCTCATCATGGACAATAAACGTTCGAAAGAACCAGCAGGAGCAGTTTTTATATTGGATGGCGTTAAGAAAGCAGCTGATACCAAAAATGGGTATTTTTAAAAAAACATTAAAGGGGAAACTTTATTATTTACAAAAAGGAGACACCTCTTTTAAAATAACCCCCCATGCTGATTAGCTGAAGAAACACAGGCTCCGAGGAAGCCGTAAAGACCAGTTTTGCATGGGCCGTATCACAAAGATTTTTGTTTAGGAATATTTTCTAGAAGTTCAGTGACATAAATATGTTTAGGATACACTAGCCAAGGGCTGAGCAAAACATCAGCCTGTGGGCTGGATTGGGTCTGGCAGGGTTAGCCCTTGGTGGGTCTCCATATGACCATATTTAGCTGTGCCTCCCATTGGTTGCAGATCACCATTTCCGGCCAATGGAAGTTGCAATCCCCCATACCTGCTGAGGTGCAGGGAAATATATTGGCAGTGGCCCATCGGGGGAGTACAAAAGCCGAGGTCAAGATCACAGGAACAAAATCAGACAGACGAGGGCACAAAATGAGTCTCACCTACTAAGGGACAGAAAAGGCAACGAGAAGAGGGTTTTGAAATGCGTGAGGAGCAAGAGAAAGATTCAGGAAAGTGTCGGCCCACTGCTGAGCTGGGAAGGAGAAGAAAGAACCCATCGCATGACCATACTGAGATGTTTAATGTGGGGTTTGCTTCCATGGTCACCAAAAAGTGAATAATGACCAGATACACATATATGAGGTTTCTTGCCCCACAAGTAACAACCCTCCCCCCCCGCCCGGGACCAGGTGTAACCCTTATATGAGCCATGAAGAGCCACTTGTGGTGGAGTTGGAAAATACCCAATGGGAGAGACTGGAGGTTCCCATGCTCTGTGGCTGCTGTCTTAGGGGTACTGGGGCAGCCCAGGGGAGTGGGACAGGGGAGGAGAAGGCTACGGTGCTTTATGCAGTTAGGGGTCAGGTCTTCAACATCTGCCCCACAGCCTGGAGGTCCCCAAACATGCTGTTTTACCACAAAAAAACCTGAGATTTGCAGTTGATCCTTTGACTCCCAGCACTGGAGCTGGATAAAAAACATGGAGCCATGCCAGGGGGCTCAGATCTTGGTGGAGAAATTGGGCCAGGACCTCAGGCTGATTTTAAGCAGCTTTCTGGGGCCAGGAATTGTGGGTATGTGAGAGAGTCAACAATCTGGAGAGGCAGGGTCTGGTTTCCAAGCCCTCAGCCCATTGTGTGTTTGTTCTGTATTTAGCTGTGCTGGCCATGGGGCGGGCCCAGAGGTGCACAGCTCCAGCACTGTCCACATAGCACCTTCCCTGTCGCCCATCACCATGGCATCTGTGCTCCCGCACATGGTTTTGTGGGTAATGTGTTCCCATCCCCTGCTCACGGCTGTGAGACACGCTCTGGGGAAGAAGTAGGGAGTCCAGGTGACTCCGCATCGCCCGCGTTCTCCACCAGATGAGCTGCTGGAGGAGAGGAGATGGGTGAGCTGCAGATGAGCCAGACACCAGGTGAATGGGGTCCAGGCAGGCCCCA